>JBAJHW010000004.1:236087311-236464811 GCA_037013535.1 Intellagama lesueurii | reverse complement strand
TGTGTTTGTGTGTGACATATATCACATGCCATCAAGTCAATTCTCACTTATGGTGACCCTTTCCAGGGTTTTGTAGGTACAGAGTACTCAGATGTGTACTCAGATGTGCTTTTCCATATATTTTTATATATATAAAATATCTCTCTCTCTCTCTCTCACACACACACACACACACACACATCTTGGGTGTGAGAGCACAGTTTTGCATAGGACACGTTTCTCCTGCCTTGATGTTAAACACATTGACTGGGAAATAAGTACAAGTTTTCTGTCGAAAAGGATAATATTTTTGAAAGTAAAATATTATGAAACAAGTATTTGCAACTATGTGCCTGCCAACCTGCTACCCGTGACCGTACAAGGCTTTTAAAACAGGAGGAAGCAGTGGTACAATGAGGCATGTCAGCCTCCTTGTTTCTTTCGGGTGGCCATAAAGGAGGAAGAGGCTGTCTGCATGACCTCCGAGGTGAGCAGCAGAGTCTAGTCCTAAAGAGATATCCTATGATTCTGGCTAGTAAATCTTAAGAGGAGCTTACAAACCAAACTCAGAGCAATCAACAGATAACACAATAATCAATGTTCAAAGGAACATTCGAACAGATCTTATAGATGTAAGAGTATCTTATAAAAACCTATTTAAAAAAATATGTTCATGCATAGCAATCCCATTTTAATGTTTCCTGTAATGTTCCTGAAATCAGTTGAAATAAACCCTTCTTGGTATATTAGACAAATTGTGTTTGTTCCAGGGAGGGCACATTTTGGTATCAGTGTTGTGATAAATAGGTGTTTGAAAACCATGCAAGAACACACTGTACCATCCATTTCGCCTCATGCGTCTTACGCATAATTGTTATGCTTCTTCCTAGAATGTTTAAGGAAGTTGGAGGGAAATAAACAAGGTGTTCATCTGAGATGCCTCAGAAGGATTTTGCTTTTCACAAAACCACTGCAGACCACTCCCGAACAAATAAGCTATTATTGCACATCAGCCACTGAGTGATCAGGACAGAACCATTGTGAGCTGCAAAGATTATCTTCTATCAGCCTTTTGTGAATGTAGCACTTCCATCCAATTAATGCCGGTAAAGGGGAAGTCTAATAATCGTTGCTTGCTTGTTTTGTAATGTCATCTTTGAAGAAAGCTTGCCATTTCCTTGGCTAGCAAATTCTCAGAAGCAAGAGAACACAGTAGGAACTAAGCAAGTGCCTACGGTTGGTGTTTATCGACCAGCCAGCTGGAAATGACTCAAAGGTGTTCCTAATGTTTCCTGGGAAACGAAACATTCAGAAACAAGTAAAAATCAGAAGAAATGTCCAGCTTTCAACTTCATGTGTTGACCTCGATGGTTGTTTTTCCGTAGAACAAAAAGATGTAATTATTTGAAAGGCAGGCTATTTCTCAATTGAATGTTTATAACCACCCACAAAGATATCACACTGTGAAGTCAGGAGGTGGAAATCTCTTAGCCTCAACTTGATCATGAGTCTCCAAATCCCACTTGCTTTTTCTTCATATCTTTGCTTTGTATGGGGCTGTGAGACATCCTGTTTTCCTTCTACACTGAAATTCAGGTGCATTTATGTGCACATATTACCTAAACTCTACACTGTTTTTGCTGTTGACTAACGCAGCGGTTCTGACATGGAAGCTTCAGAGTTGCTTCCCTTCCTAGCCTGAGTCTGCCTCTCATTTATTGACTTTAAAGCATCTCAGATGAACGCAAGTCTCCATTTGGACGGATGGTTGAAACAAAGTATACAAAATCGCTAACTATTTCAATTCCTTCATTGCCAAATATCTCATTTCAGCCATCAAGCCCAGGCTGGCAAAGGAACAAATTGTCTCATTTCTAACGCTGAACGACAGGTCTCTGATATCAAATATGGGTGCCCAAGGGTGGATATTCGATTGCCTAAGTGTGAGCCCTGCCAGCCCCAGCCGGCTCAGTGGTCTTGCCTTCTCCTCTCCTTTGGTCCATAAACTCTGCACACAAGAGTGGCAACAGAACAGGTTTTGTTATAACAGGAGAGGGGTTAACAAATAACAAACTGGAGGTTTTTTTGTCCAGTTTCCTTCATTGGGGTTATATTACAAAGAACTGTCTCTTTCCCCTTGGTATTGGATTTTTCTCTCTCCTGGACCCAGTTTTGTTCACCAACGTCAAGTTGGGTGGCGGAACCAGGGCTCCCACTCCAAATGGGCTTGGCAATTTTCCTGCCCTCAACGAAGAGGGACGGTATGCCCTCTGTGAGGGCAACTCGGTTGGGAGGTTCTTCTGGGACTCCTGGTTAGTCTGTGTCCTCATCTCCTTCTTCTCCTGCCTCTAGTGTTTGTTAGATCTGAGTGGAGGAGGCCTCCTCAGACTTTGGTTCAGGCCATTGGCCTTTTCCAGCCCTTCTGTTTTGCTTCCTCTATATAGGGGGTTCCTAGCAGTTTTTTCCCCCCTCTCACTTTGCTGGACCTTTAGCTGGACAAGAACCCCTCACCACAGATCCTCCTTATAAATGTAGTCTCACTCCCTGGGTGGTTCAGGGTCTCCCTCAGACACGTCCTCCACCCAGAAGGCTCTTGAGAAATCTTCCAGGGTGTCCTCCGAGTCCTCTTCCTCCAAGACTTCTCCTTCTGCCCCTTTAAGTGCAGAAGTGGCTTCTTTCCAGTCCACCCTTGGGTGAGCCTGCTCATTGCAGGTTCCGCCTGGCAGTAGGTCTGAGCTGCCTGGTGGCAAAGCTGCCTTTACTGCATATCTCTCATCTGCCGGGGGTTTGAGAACTGGCATCCTGTGCTTGGAGTCTCTTATCCCCTACCCTCACTGATTGCTTAGGCTCTAGGGTCCCCATTTCCTCTGTCCTCTCCAGTGGTAAGATAGTCTGCTTTTCAGACCCCGGGTGGGAGTGCAACTGCTTGCTGACAGGGGCATCCTCACCACTGGCATCCTCCACACTAAGTCACAGTAAAAACGGCACCCTGCGGTCCCCAATCAAGGGGCACAGTAGCCAAGGCCAGCCAGGTTATTTGGGCAGAAAACACTTACTGCCCGTCCCTGGCAGTAAAACAATAAACTAATAATGAAGTAAATATTAAAGAAATGGCAGCTCCTTCAGAATATCCAAAATCCACTGCCTAAGGCAGCTGCCTCACCCTATCTAATGGCAGTGCCGGTCAAGCAAAGTAAGTCACAATGAGTTCTACGAAAATAGATTGCAGCACAAGGATCTGTGCAGGACAAGGTTCTTCTGGAACCGAAGCCTTATTCAACATATTACTGTTGACTAGCAATCTGGACCTATGGTCTGCCTCATACTGCATTATCCTCTCCAGACTTTTGCTTCCCTGATGGCTAGATTACACTATTAAAAGTTTCACCATCCCACACTTAGTGGCTGGTTTGATATGATTTGCTTTTAGAAAATAATATCCCACTTTTGAGAGTCACCGTTCTCCCAAAGGGGTTCAGACACTGAGAGCATAAAATTGCATATATCTATCATTACAAAATGGCAACCCAATATGACCGTCACAAGCGCATAAATCTGAAACAAACAATACAGGAGGCAGCAAAAAATCTGAAACATTACGCTTTAGATTACCAATGATTTGAAGTGAACATTGTGCCAGCCTAAGTCCATTACTATAAATTGGTGCTGCAATTAGACATTAACTAAGGGGTCTCTGATTGAATTCCTTGTATTGTGTCAATTGTGTGATTCAGCATGTGACTAGGAGTTTGACTGGGGGACTCATTAATTTGTGGTTAGTTGCCACTCCGAGTTATGCTAATGTACTCTGAGTGGCAACTAACCATAAATTACAGGAGTAAATCTTCCCTTCATAGCCCATAGCTTCTCTGAATTACTCAAGCCCCTTCACAGATTGCTGCCTTGTCGTGGCGAAGGGGCTTGAGTAATTCAGAGAAGCTATGGGCTATGCCGTGCAGGGACTCTATTAGCCTTTGCCCTGCTTCGTTTTGAACTCCAAGGCCAAACTTACCTGTTGTTCCTTTTATCTCTTGACTCCCTACTTTAGCATTCCAGTCCCCTACAATGAGAAGAACCTCTTTCTTTGGTGTCAGTTCTAGAAGGTGTTGTAAGTCTTCATAGAACTGGTCAATTTCAGCCTCTTCAGCATCGGTGGTTGGTGCATAAACCTGGATGACTGTGATGTTGAAAGGTCTGCCTTGGGCTCGTATTGAAATCATTCTATCATTTTTGAGATTGTATCCCAATACAGCTTTTCCCACTCTTTTGTTGACTATGAGGGCTACTCCATTTCTTCTATGGGATTCTTGCCCACAATAGCAGATATGGTAATCGTCTGAATTGAATTCGCCCATTCCCGTCCATTTTACTTCACTGACGCCCAGGATGTCAATGTTTATTCTTGCCATCTCCTGTTTGACCACATCCAGCTTACCAAGGTTCATAGATCTGACATTCCAGGTTCCTATGCAGTATTTTTCTTTGCAGCATCAGACTTTCCTTTCACTTCCAGGCACGTCCGCAGCTGAGCGTCCTTTTGGCTTTGGCCCAACCACTTCATTAGTTCTAGAGCTACTCGTACTTGTCCTCCGCTCTTCCTCAGTAGCATGTTGGACGCCTTCCGACCTGAGGGGCTCATCTTCCAGCGTCATATCTTTTAGCCTTTTGTTTCTGTCCATGGGGTTTTCTTGGCAAAGATACTGGAGTGGCTTGCCAGTTCCTGCTCCCGGTGGATCGCGTTTAGTCAGAACTCTCCACTATGACCTGTCCGTCTTGGGTGTCCCTGCACGGCATAGCCCATAGCTTCTCTGAATTACTCAAGCCCCTTCGCCATGACAAGGCAGCAATCCATGAAGGGGAAACAGGCATCTTATAGACACCTAAATATGGCTCAACTGAGAGAAAGGCCTCAGCTGGAAGGTCTTGAGGCTGAGCTAGGCCTAATTTCCTGCACAGAAAGAAAGCTCCCATTGGGGCAGCAACAAATTTGGAATTCGGATAAAACTCTCTTTGTTTCTACTGTGCCTTAAGAGTCCGTTTTGTGCATAATTGTTTTCTTTCACCATTTCAACAAGGGATTATTTAAAATTTTATTTTATTTTTTGCACTAACCCCTCGTACTCACAAAAAGCCTCATTGCGTCCTACAAGGGGTCTCTGTACCTACAGGGCATTCCACTCCACATGTGTTCAACGGGATTCCACTCCTTCTTCTATATGGCAACCCATTTTGAAATAAAGAAAAACATGACTTGTCTGCAAACTGATCACCTCTATTCACTTCTCAGTTCACAAGCAGAAGCTGCTGCAGTCCCCAGAAGGTCCAGGGGCTGGAGAAATGCCCCCTGGACCCTTCCCACCCCCAGCCCAGGATCAGATAACCTGTTCCCATGTATGTCTTTAAATGTCATAACTACCTCTTTGAGTTGGGTCCAGAAGTGCTCTGGCTTTCAGTACAGAAGCCATGTCAGCTGCCATCTGATTTCCTGGTCTTCACAAGCAACCAAGCAGCTGCCTTCTGCCTGCTGTGTGTAGCCAATATTTGCAAATCCTGTAAATATGGACAGGAAAAAAACAGAACGATTCCAGACAAGAATGAGATGCCACTCAGGAGCCGATGCTTTCAAAACAATGCACACTTCCACCATCTGCGTAGCCGCCAAGGAGTGTCAGCCTGAATACAACACAATGCTGAATTCCAGACAAGAAGACTAATTAGCAATTTAATTTCACAGGCACCCACTTAATCAAGTAGTCAGGAATGTGCCCCTGAACTGGTCACCAGAACCAATCAAGAAATTATTCTGTTGTGGAGAGCGAAGACACTTCTCTGCTTTCCGTATGACAAAGATTGGGTGCAATTTATGTGGGTGTTTTACTGTGTAATTATATTCCAATCAAAAGGCAGAAACAAAAGGTAGATGGCTCTTTCCACCCATTTTCTTGTGCATCCATTTTCAATTCTTTTCCCACTGGATTTATAAAGACATTTGCAGCTTTTGATGCTTTTAGCGAAAACAAACTCAACAAAATTAGCAGTCATCTCCACCAGCCCACTGAAGAGGTGCAGCCACAGCTTGGAAGTAATTTGTTACAAGTAAATCCTTAGAACTCATAGAAATCATAGAAAAGTGAAGTTGGAAGGGGCCTCCAAGGCCATCAAGCCCAACCCCCTGCTCAAGGCAGGCATCCAAATTAAAGTACATCTGATGGACGGTTGTCCAATTTTCTCTTGAAGGCCTCCAGCGTTGGAGCACTCATCACCTCCAGAGGTCATTGGTTCCATTGTTGTACAATTCAAACAGTTAGGAAGTTTTCTTTCCAGAGCCTGGAGCAATTTGTCACACGAGACATCACAACCTAGTTCAAAAGTCCCTGTAGTTTCTATTCTAGCCTTTCCAAATATCAGCTTGGACTGGAATCGGTAGCATGATGACCGTTACCCAATAAAAGCCCCTTTCAGGAGTCTCTGTAGAGAGAATCAAAATATAGGATGAAAGTACAGGATAGGATGGAAATAGTATGTAGGCCTGAGATCATAGAATCATAGAATCATAGAAAAGTGAAGTTGGAAGGGGCCTCCAAGACCATCAAGTCCAACCCCCTGCTCAATGTAGGAATACGATCGAAGCATATCTGCCAGGTGATTATCCAAGTTTTTCTTGAATGCCTCCACTAGTTACTCTTTGGGTAATCATTAATGTAACTAGTACTTACAAAGCTACTTTTCTCCTGCAGAATGTTATGATATTATATCAGGCCCAAGTGGCAAAGAAAGAGGTAATTGGTTTTGTCATTTATTTTATAATCTGGGCTGAGCACATTCAGAGGGACAAATTTTTACCCCCATTCCCTACCATTAGTCATACAGCTCTAGAAATGACCATTTTAAAGCCATTCCCCCCCCCCCATTTGAAATGTGATGCTGGAGGAAAGCTTTGTGGATACCCTGGACTGCCAGAAAGACAAACAAGTGGGTCCTCGATCAAATCAAGGCTGAACCAACTCTGGAGGCAAAAATGAGACTGTCCTACTTTGGGCACATAATGAGAAGGCAGGATTCTTTGGAAAAGACAATAATGCTGGGAAAGGTGGAAGGCAGCAGGAAAGGAGGAAGACTCAATACTTTAATGGACTAACTCCCTAAAGGAAGCCATAGGCTTGAGTCTGTAGCAGCTGAGCAGGGCAGCTGAGGACAGCACATTTTGGAGATCACCCATTCACATGGTTGCCATAGGTTGGGGGCAACTTGACAGCACATAATAACAAACTTTAGATGAGACTAATGCTAGATGTAGCCCACCCCCATGTAACTTTTCTGATCTGTGATCATTTCAGGGCACATTTCTCACCAATCCTTGCCTGTTGATACTGAGTTCTTAACCCAGAGCAGGCTGGCTTTCTTGCCCTGACTTTCACATTCCTGTGTTTATCAACATACAGATGACTTGTCCTCTTAACTTTTTTCCTGGGTCCTTGAAGGGACAATTAACTCAGTACGCTGATCTTACATCTCGCCTTCTTGTCTTCTCTGTTTTGTTACGTGTGTTATTGTTGCTGTTGTTTCGCCTGAAGAAGAGGAGAAAACAAGACAGTCGCTTGAGAGCTTCTCCTTCTATGATTTTCTCTTGCACCATCAAGTTCGAATAACGCCGAATTAATTGGCCACACATGGCTGGTCTTTCGTAGCAGCATTCTGACAGCGTCAGTGGCAAAATCTCCCACTTCTGGCTCAGGCGAAGCTCCCACAGAAGTTAGGAGAAGTTTGCTCTAAGCAAAACATGAAAAGACAGCAAAGGACTCTACTGTCAAAGAAAGAAATGACAGGGGAGGAAAAAGAACTCATCTTCAGTTCCTATCATCTCCACTTGAGGGCTGAGCCTTTTCTGGAACTACGGTAGGGCTGGACGTGTCTCCCAAGTTGATCTGGATGTCACTCTGGACTTTAAAATGTCCTCAAATTCAAATTGAAACCATTTGGACCCCATGGATTTTGTCTTCAGGGTCCAAATTGCTCCAGGCTAAGTAGGATGACATTTCATAGACTCACAGAGTTGGAAGGGGCCTCTAAGGCCATTGGGTCCAACCCCCTGCTCAGTGCAGGAAGCTAAGTCAAAGCAGATCTGACAGGGTTGTCCCGTTTTCCCTTGAATGCCTTGAATGCCTCCAGCGTTGGAGTGCTCACCACCTCATGAGATCATTGGTTCCATTGTTGTACTGCTCTAACAGTTAGGACTTTTTTTATATATTCAGCCTAAATCTGGCTTTCTGTAGCTTGAGCCCATTATTATATGCCCTGCACTCTGGGATGATTGAGAACAGATCCTGCCCTTCCTCTCTCTGACAGCCTTTCAAGTATTTGAAAGTGCTATCCTGTCTCCCCTCAGTCTTCTTTTCTCAAGGCTAAACATGCCCAATTCTTTCAGCCTTTCCTCATAGGGCTTGGTTTCCAGTCCCCTGATCACCCTTGTTGCCCTCCTCTGAGCTTGCTCCAGTTGGTTGGCATCTTTCTTAAAGTGCAGTGTCCAGAACTGGACACAATACTCTAGGTGAGGCCTAAGAGTGCTTTTAATTGAGCTGGGAGCTTTCAACAGCATTTCCCTGTCCCTGCCCTCCCAGGCCTCAGGGGACTGGATTTCTTCCACTGAGGCCAGAGAAATCCTGGCGATCAACCATCCCAATCTGGGATGGGCTCGATGCCCTTTTAGAAAGGGTCAGTAGAGGTGGCTGGAAAGTGCTTGCTGTTCTCCTGCTCCGAGAGCAGTGGTTCCCAACCTTGGGTCCCCAGATGTTCTCGGACGACAGCTCCCAGAATTCCTGACCAGCGCAGTGAGTGGCGAAGGCTTTTAGTCCAGGAATATCTGGGGACCCAAGGTCGGGAGCCCCTAGTCCTAGAGGACCAGCCTTCTCCTTTTGTGCTGGTGTTTGCCCTGCCAACGCCTTAGCTGGGTGGAGGTCGTTGCCTCAGGATCCGTCAGGTGCCCTGGAGCTAATGGGGCTGGAGTGTTCTCTGGGGCTGAGGGGGTGGAAGCCCCACTCTCCTGGCCTCATCTCGTAGCCACCAGGAAGCGGCATACTGGCTCTTGCCAAGGGTTGTCATGCCACTCCCAGGCTGGCTCTCCTGCTTAGCAGAGGCTAAGTGTGGCGTTCGCCCTTGTGGCCCCTGCTTGTCTTTCCCTCACAAAGGCTCACGTCGCGTTTTCCTCTCGCTGCCACCAGTGGATTACCTCAATCCACAATATAAATGACGTTTGTCAGAACACTTGTCTTGTGAACAGAAGCAGAACTTATTTATTGAAGTGAAGCAGATTGAATAATAACAGAAGTTCTTCAGATACACATTATACATAAGCATATCATCAACAGTTCTCTCAGTACATACTTCTTTTCTCTTGCTATATCATTACCACCTTCTCTACCTATTTTCTTAACCAGCTCTATCTCTCTCAGTATCTGTTCCCTCTCTCTCTGACTAATCAGCCCTATCTGACTCCTCCTTCTCCCACCAAACCTCATGTAGCTGCTGACTCCGCCTCTCCAGTCCTCTCATAGGTTCATGCAAATCAGCTCATGAATATGAATGGCATGAGTGACATGGGCGATCGTCACACTAAGCTCCACCTCCTCTGCCACTGACCCCCAGGTCTCTTTCTCCTTGGCTGATCCCTTGCCAGGCAAGGACCCCAAACCTTCATCCCTGGCAGATCTGCTTGGATGGTCTTCCTGCCTTGAGCAGGGGGTTGGACATGGCCTTGTAGGCCCGTTCCAACTTCACTTTTCTATGATTCTATGATCCCTGCCCTCCCTTAACTCTGCTGATGGGTCCTCCTTCTGACTGGTCAGCTGTTCCTCATTTCCTAGTTCCCCCAAAGACACCTGGACTTATTTCCTCCCAGCCTTCCCAAGAGCCCAGAGTGGCTGGTCCTCTTAGTTCCCTCACGGAGGTGTGGGGCAAGGCCAATCAGCCTGCCAGGGGCACCAGCAGCAACCTCCTCACCCTTATCCAACTTACATGAGCAAACAAAAATGGCTGGTACATATATATGGAATATGGAAACATTAGATTAGGCATCCTTCAGTCTCGAGAGACTATGGTAACGTGCTCTGAATGGAGGTCTTGGAACAGCGTCTAGTGTGGCTGAGAAGGCCAATTCGAGAGTGACAATCCCTTCCACACTGAAGACAAATACAATCTGTCCCCTGTCCAGCTCCCTGGTTTGGCTGGGTTCGGGACTGCCTCTTTGCCTCAGCCTGCTGGGCAAGGGTCTCTTCAAATTGGGAGAGGCCATGCTGCACCGCACCTGCCTCCAGGCTGAACGCTCAGAGGTCAAGGTTTCCCATCTGTGGAGGTCCATTCCTAAGGCCTTCAGATCCTGCTTGCAGATCTCCTTGTATCGCAGCTGTGGTCTCCCTCTGGGGCGATTTCCCTGCACTAATTCTCCATACAGGAGATCTTTTGGAATCCGACCATCAGCCATTCTCACGACATGCCCAAGCCAACGTAGACGTCGCTGTTTCAGTAATGTATACATGCTAAAAATTCCAGCTCGTTCTAGGACTACTCTATTTGGAACTTTGTCCTGCCAGGTGATACCAAAAATGCGTCGGAGACAACGCATATGGAAGGTGTTCAGCTTCCTCTCCTGCCGTGCACGAAGGGTCCAGGACTCACTGCAGTATAGGAGTGTACTCAGGACACAGGCTCTATAGACCTGGATCTTGGTATATGCCGTCAGCTTCTTATTAAGCCATACTCTCTTTGTGAGTCTTGAGAACATGGTAGCTGCTTTGCCAATGCGTTTATCTAGCTCGACATCTAGGGAGAGAATGTCATATGGAAACATAAAGGGATTTAAAAAGGAGAGTAAAGCTGCCAAGCAAGAAAATATGACCTTAGGAGCTGTTCACAGGCTCCTTGATTCAGTTCACAGGTTTCTTTTAAACCTCTGGGTATGTCCTAGTCTGGTCTGGAAAGATGTAGGTCCTGGATCTGAATTGACTTCTAAATGGGTGAAGTCAATGTACTGGAAAATGAAAATGGCTATGATTTTTTTGATATTTGCACTGATGGCTGGATAGCTCAGTGACATGGATCCTTCAGAGGTTAGGAGTTTGATTCCCCAATGTGCCTCTTGGGAGAAAATTTATTTATTATTTTAATTTAATATATCACTCCCATCAGTGCCGCAGCACTACTCTGGGCGCTTCACAGTAAAATATGCAGTCAAAATGATTAGTGTAATAAAAACCATGTAACAAGCCAGCCTGTGTGGCCTTGGGCAAACTGCACAGTCCCAGGGCTCCCCCAGAAGAAGGGAATGGTAAGCCACTTCTGAGTTCTCCATGGCAAAAAAAAAAAAAAAAAAAAAAAACTCTGTAAAGGATTTCCATAAGTTGGAACTGACTTGACAGTGTGTAATTGTAATTATTATATTAAACAAAATCTGGAGTCAGATCTCAGCTAGTTCTGGGGGTTTGCGTACTAGAAATCTTTAAAGTTTACTTTTAAAAGAAGAAATAAATAAAAATATCTCTAGCAATTTGTACCCTGTGTGATTCTATTTGTGCTCTGGACATAAACCAATTTATAATTTTGCTTTGCCTGGTCCCAGAACTAAATCTTCACATCCTGCTTTGATCCGGACTTCCCATGAATCAGTTTAGATCATGCCAAGTGCTTCAGGATTTGCGATTCCTCAGAATCCGTTTGAAAGACCAGCCATGTGGGACCAATTAATCAGATCTTATCAGAACTTAACTGGTGAACATCAGGGAAGGGAGAACATGTCAAGCCGGTGTCTCATTGGCTTCTTTTCTTCAGAGCAAAGAACAACCACAGCAACCGCAACAAAACAGAGAAAGTAAGGAGAAAGGGGGGAATATAAACAAACAAACAACTAGTTAACACCCTTGAACCCAACAGTGTCTTTTTGACTTAAAACCAACCCCAAATCTCTTTACAGACCAAATCCTGCATTTTGCAGCACCTCCCACAATAGTGTGACTGGCCTAAGAATGGGGGGCTTGCAAAACGATGGCTAAAGCCTGGCGTCCAAACGGAGTGAAGAAGGGAAGACGGGTCTCGAGAGGCTCAGTAGGGCCCCGCAGCATGTATTCCGATCGCACCATTTGGGGGGGGGGGCAGTGGCGGGGGCTGGAAAACCGGACATGTCAGCCGAGACATGCTGTGAAATCTTGCCACAGGTTTCCCCGCATTTCAGGGTTTCCAGGTGGAGATCTTGCTAAGCAGAAAGACAGGGCCAGCTCAGCTAAGGTCTCCTCCTTGTTTCCAGCTCAGTTTTGTACAATTTTGAATAGTAAAAATGGCAGACCTGGAACCTCTTTTGTTCTTTTGCCCTGGGATAAAAATTCTTCTCACAATATTCTGATGTTCCAAAAGTGATGCCCCAACAAGGAAGGAGCACGTTCAGCTTCTGCTCCCCCACCCCACCCCAGATTAAACCTTCAGTCAAGCTGCCAGGCTCTTTCAGTTTAGTCTGGGGTGAGGTGGGGAGTTGGAAAAAACTAGGAATAGGAAGAAATAGTTAGAGATAATAGCAATCTTGCATGCACTAACACTGGGTATCAGTGAGAGGGGGCTTTACAGCCTTCCCCCCCTCCTATTGTTTTGTTGACACCTCTCTCTTCTTCCTCTGACCACTCTCCAAGCAGCAAGTATGTAGGGGCTCCTGCATGCTTGAGACTCTATTCTCCCCCCTTTCCCTCTGACTGTAACTGCAAATGGCTAGTGTAAGTAAAGATACCTTTTTTCTACTTTAAATGCTTTGGGAGTGATTTTTACCCTACAAAGTGCTGGTTTTGTGTGCAAACCAGGGAGGATGGATGGTGAGA
This sequence comes from Intellagama lesueurii, assembly GCA_037013535.1. Classification (NCBI taxonomy): domain Eukaryota; kingdom Metazoa; phylum Chordata; class Lepidosauria; order Squamata; family Agamidae; genus Intellagama; species Intellagama lesueurii. Next base: position 236,451,981 of record JBAJHW010000004.1, on the reverse strand, counting down.
CTGAGCTGATCTCTCCACATTTTTGTAGGGTTTTTTTCTCTCTTCTGTCTTATACTCTGCCAACTAAAGGAATAACAAGATTCCTAGAAACACCTCCCCTTTGAACCAAAATTCCACCATTTTCTCATGTCCAGTCTAAATAGGCTCTCAAACACGGTAAGCAAGAATTCCCTTCCTGCTGAGCAATATCTCATCTCCAGCATGAGACTAAGGCATCGAACAAACTATTTCTTCATTGTACAAAAATGTCTCTGAGCGACACTGTGAACAGCAAGCACAGTTGGCTGATAGATCACAAAGACTCAAACAACCCATCCCGTGCTAGTATGTTTTGATTGGCTTTTTATTTTAAAAAATTATTACACAGCTATCCAAAAGACAAATACAATCAGATATATATTGAGTTGACATATCTCACCACTACAAGAAGTAGTGGACGCTCAGAGCTTCCCCCAAATCCTTAAAATTAAATTTAAAGAAGTATTAGTAGAGAAAGGGTTAAATACAATAAGGGCTTGGATGAAAAAGATGAAAGATAAAAAATACTACAAAAGAAATATAGAGGAAGAGGGGATATCTTGGTTAAATATACTCCAAATGGAAAGTTGGACAAGAGAGTGGACTAGAAAAGTAGGAGAAATTAGAAAATTGACTAAATTTGAGGAGACCATAGAGCAAAGAGAAGTTCAAGAGGAAGGAAATAAAAGAAAGGGCACAGTAAGTGTGATTTATAAGATTCTAATAAATGTTGGATATGAAAAAGTTCTGATGAAAAACCAATGGCAAGAGGATTTGGAGGAAGAGGTTAAAAGTGAGGATTGGAACAGAATACGGTCACAAAGAATAATGAAGAATACGTCTATAAGGGTAAGAGAAAATTGTTATAAGGTTGCATTGAGATGGTGGTGGTTGTTTAGTCGTTAAGTCATGTCCGAATCTTCGTGACCCCATGGACCAGAGCACGCCAGGCCCTCCTGTCTTCCACTGCCTCCCGGAGTTGGGTCAAATTCATGTTGGTCGCTTCAATGACACTGTCCAACCATCTCGTCCTCTGTCGTCCCCTTCTCCTCTTGCCTTCACACTTTCCCAACATCAGGGTCTTTTCTAGGGAGTCTTCTCTTCTCATGAGATGGCCAAAGTATTGGAGCCTCAGCTTCAGGATCTGTCCTTCCAGTGAGCACTCAGGGTTGATTTCCTTCAGAATGGATAGGTTTGTTCTCTTTGCAGTCCAGGGGACTCTCAAGAGTCTCCTCCAGCACCACAATTCAAAAGCATTAATTCTTCGGCAGTCAGCCTTCTTTATGGTCCAGCTCTCACTTCCATACATCACTACTGGAAAAACCATAGCTTTGACTATGAGGACCTTTGTCGGCAAGGTGATGTCTCTGCTTTTTAAGATGCTGTCTAGGTTTGTCATCACATTCCTCCCAAGAAGCAGGCGTCTTTTAATTTCGTGGCTGCTGTCCCCATCTGCAGTCATGGAGATCATGGAGCCCAGATCATGGAGCCCAAGAAAGTAAAATCTGTCACTGCCTCCATATCTTCCCCCTCTATTTGCCAGGAGGTGATGGGACCAGTGGCCATGATCTTCGTTTTTTTGATGTTGAGCTCCAGACCAAGCCAAGATCTAGGTGGGAGCGCCTCCTCCCACCTAGATCTACCCACACCACTTGATCTAGTCAGGAGGGGCGATTGAGGGGCCTAACACCGAGGGAGGTCCGGAAAGAAAAAACAAGACACCGGGCCTTCTCGGCAGTGGCCCCTTCTCTTTGGAACAAACTCCCCTCCGAGATCCGTTTGGCTCCCTCGCTGGGCATCTTTAAAAACCAACTTAAGACCTGGTTATTCAGACAGGCCTTCCCTCCAGGCACTACTTAATTTATTTTTTCATCCCATCTTGAACTATTGTTATCATTGTATATTGCTGATAAATTGTTATTATATATTAATTGTTTTTATTTTGTCTGTTGTGAGCCGCCCAGAGTAGACAATGTCTAGATGGGTGGCATATAAGTGCAATAAATAAATAAATAAAGACCATTTTTTGCGCTCTCCTCTTTCACCCTCATGAAGAGGTTCTTTAATTCCTCTTCACTTTCTGCCATCAGAGTGGTATCATCTGCATATCTGAGGTTGTTGATATTTCTTCCTGCAATCTTAATTCCGGCTTGGGATTCATCCAGTCCAGCCTTTCGCATGATGTATTCTGCATATAAGTTAAATAAGCAGGGAGACAATATACAGCCTTGTCGTACTCCTTTCCCAATTTTGAACCAATCAGTTGTTCCATATCCAGTTCTAACTGTTGCTTCCTGTCCCACATATAGATTTCTCAGGAGATAGATAAGGTGGTCAGGCACTCCCATTTCTTTAAGGACTTGCCATAGTCTGTTGTGGTCGACACAGTCAAAGGCTTTTGTGTAGTCAATGAAGCAGAAGTAGATGTTTTTCTGGAACTCTCTGGCTTTCTCCATAATCCAGCACATGTTAGCAATTTGGTCTCTAGTTCCTCTGCCCCTTCGAAATCCAGCTTGTACTTCTGGGAGTTCTGGGAGTAAGAGTGAATATTATAAACAAAAATGTACCATCTGAATGCTGGAGATGTAAAAAGGAAAAAGGAAGTTATTATATATGTGGTGGACTTGCGAAATAAGAAAGAAAGAATGGGCATTGGTTTTCAAAGAAATCAGAGAAATTATTGGATAAAATATTCAAATATCACCAACTATCGCCCTTTAAAATATAATCAAGGATGAACATCTTTAAAAAGAACAGAAAGAACTAATAGTTATAATGGTCACAGTAGCAAGACTAATATTTGCAAAGAACTGGGAAAATGACAAACAAATTAATCTTGGAGATTGGTATAAAGAAATGTGGAGTTTAGCGTTAAATGATAAGTTAACATGTGAAATAAAAGTGAGAAGGGGAGTGAGAAAATACAATGATTTTAAAGAGGTATGGAATCTATATTTGAAATGTGTTTTTGTAAAAGGGAAAGGTCATAAACCAGCAGAAGAATCAATGTATTTTTGGAGTGGAATGGGGTGAAAAGAGATTAAAAATATATTTGGTTATCTGGTCCCAAGGGTGATAGTGGGACCGGGGGGGGGGGGATTTTGTACAGTATATATGTACACACTTTTTATGCTAGTATTGTCATTATTGTTTTTCCTTAATTAATAATTTTTTAAAAAAGCCAAATACAAAGAAGAAAAACAGAAAAGAGAGTAACAAACAAACAAGCAAGCAAAGAAACAACAGCCACAATAAAATCTCCTGTAAGTGGTCTCTCATCTACTAATTTAAGTAGTCGGCATCATCATAAGAGACGTCTCCACAGTGCTCCATATGGACGTTGCTGCTTGTTTTCCTCCTTCCACTCAGCATACACTATAAATGGAGGCCATGACACTTGGGTGTCATTGAAATTTGTTTAATCCCTGGCTCTTTGAAATTCTAGCATTAATCACTCAGCAAGAGTCACATTCAAAACATATTTATACCAACTATTTACAGATAAATCTTTGCTGTCTTTCCATTTACTAGCCAGCTTTTGTCTTGCTGCTACCAATAAAAAATGTTAATAAGTCTTTATGTAACAGTTCATCATTTTCTCCTGTAAACAAGTTAAGAGGGTTAAAAATAGATGAAAACAAGCATGTTGCCCTGTAATATTTTCCAATTTGGCAGGTATCTACTACCAAAGGACACTATCCCTGGATATGGTAATGCACCCCAATATTACCAGTGTCTCCAACACAGATTTAAATGTTCTTCAGATGTACATAATTTTAATTGCAGTTTCACTCCTAGGAAAAGGATAGCTCGGTGAGTTAGTTCTCTGGCTTTGGAACCAGAGGTTGGGAGTTCGATTCCCCCACTGGACCTCCAAGGAGAAAAACCAGCCTGGGTGGCCTTGGGCCAGCTGCACAGACCCAGGGCACCCCCTAGAGGAAGAGAATGGTAATGCACTCCAGGAAGAAGGGAAGGGGAAACCACTTCTGAATATTTTCTACCTGAAAAACCCTGAAAGGTGTCACCCTAAGTCCGCATTGACTTGACAGAACACGATTGCCGTTATTAAAGGAGGTAGATTTAAGGTGTTCAGTCCACATGTTGTTTCATAGTTCATCTGGTGCAGTATATATTTTAGGTCTTGTTGCCATAAACATTTAAACCGCATATCTATGTACTTTGCTACATCTGACATTGTCTTCTAAACAACTTAAAATTGTACCACTCATGCCAGGAAATAATCTATTCCTCAAATGGAGTAAATACATTATTACCGTGCTTTTCAACTATTTCTATTTCTAAGAACTGAATTATTTGATATATATAATGCCATTTCCCTGGAGTGTTCAGCACTTTTCTTTCATATCTTGAGTGGTGATTCTCTTTCCTATAGGGAAAAAGTCACACGATCAATACAACCCAACTTGTTTCCGACCAGCAAAGTGTGGGATGTTGTTCTGACTGTAGAATAATGGATGATTCAATGCTGGAATTTAAACAGGAGATTGTGAGCACCAGAAATGTTTACCACTTTTTCTGTATTATACATGTTGATTTTTTTTAAAAAAAGAATTGAAATATTCACCAGGTTTAAATGATTTATTGTAATGCAGAAAATACTTTCTCCTAAATTTGATTCCAATTCCAGTGAAATCCACTTCTTATCTTGGTCCACCTAGTAGGACCCCCGTATCTGCGGGATCAGTATCCACTGATTCACTTATCCACAGTCTGAAAATTCCCAGAAATATATATTTCTAAGAATGAAGTTACCAGAACTGGCCACTAGAGAGAGCCAGAGACCACGTGATGTATAGCACTTGTTATTATAATAGTGTTCTCTGTAATCTACATTTTTTTCAGCATCCATAGGGAGGCTTAGAACCCAACTACGTGGATAGGGAGGTCGTACTGTAAATTATGGAGGGTACTGCCTGTTGCATTTTATTCTCCCTGTATTATAGAGCTGTCTGCCACTGATGAGGCTGGGATAAGTGAATATATGTATGATCCCATGTAGTATCAGATGTTACCGTTTCCCTACATAAGTCTTAGATCTCTACAAAGAAATTTTTGGTATGTCTTCTTGATCTGTGGGGAGGGTTGGAACCTATCCCCTGTGCATACAGGGGTTTTCTACTATATTCACAAACATAGTCACATGGGATGAGCATCATAGTATTTAACTATGTCTTACACTTCTGAACTGCCCTTTCTATTTTCTCTGTCTCTGTCTCTCTTTCTCTCTATATATATATATATATTAATGGGGCTTTTACCTAAAATAGTTTTGGGCAATTTAATAAACTTTTTAAAGGAAGAGTAATACTCTGGTAGTAATGCTACCAGGGCTGTAGACACGATCGCTCCTAAACGCCCTCTCCTTTGCAGAGCTCGGCCTGCGTCCTGGTTTAATCAGGACCTGAGAGCGATGAAGCAAAATAGGAGAAGGCTAGAGTGCAAATGGAGAGTAGACCCGACGGAACAGAATCGAGCAGCTGTCAGGGTCGCGACTAACCTTTATCTAGCTAAGATAAAGGCTGCTAGGCGAACACACATCGCTGACCGGATAAGCGAAGCTTCAAATCAGCAGGCGGAGTTATTCCGTATAGTTCGCGACCTATCCGGAATTGGTCTAGGTGATGTTGCCTCCCCCTAGTATTTCACCAGACCAATTTGCAGCATTTTTTAAATCTAAAGTGGAGGCCATCCGCCGGGAACTCTCTCCTTTTCTGGATACAGTGAGTCGAGCAGAGATGTCCAGCGCTCCGTCTTGCCCGGTGAGTTTTGATCATTTTCAGCTGGTGACACCAGAGATTGTGGACAAGGTGCTTGATCGTTGTCGTGCCACCACCTCATCCCTTGACCCTTGCCCGGCCTGGCTAATCAAAGCAGCCAGGCCTGTAACAACAGAATGGGCAACAGAAATAATTAATGGGTCTTTCCTTGAGGGCAAGGTTCCTCTTGCCCTCAAGGAGACACTCATTAGGCCCATAAGAAAGAAACTAAATTTGGCGGCGGACGATATTGGCAATTACAGGCCCGTCGCCAATGTTTCTTTCATGAGCAAAGTGGTGGAGAGGGTGGTGGCCGACCAGCTTCAGGCTCACTTGGATGAAACAAATGCCCTGGATCCATTCCAGTCGGGTTTCAGGCCGCGCCATGGTACAGAAACGGCATTGGTCACCCTGTATGATGACCTGTTGAGGGAGGCCGACAGGGGAAAAACGTCCCTGTTGGTCCTCCTCGATATCTCAGCCGCCTTTGATACCGTCGACCACGGTATCCTCCTGAGGAGGCTCTCCGAGCTGGGAATTGGTGGCCTGGCGTTTGCTTGGCTCCAATCCTTCTTGGAGGACTGTCCTCAGAGAGTACAGCTTGGGGAGAGGGTTTCGTCCCCATGGAGCCTCAATTGTGGGGTTCCGCAGGGTTCGATAATCTCCCCAATGCTGTTTAATATCTATATGAGGCCGCTGGGTGGTGTCATCAGGGGATGTGGAGCATCGTGCCATCAGTACGCTGATGACACACAGCTCTACATCTCCTTTTCTCCAACTACAGTGGATGCCGTTCTGCCCCTTCAGCGCTGCCTGGAGACCGTACTGCAATGGATGCAGGAGAATGGGTTGAGGCTGAACCCAGACAAGACGGAGGTACTGAGGGTGGGTAGCCCTGCCATCAGCGGTCTGGGAAACTCCCTCTCATTTGGGGGGGTGACTCTTACCGCGAAGAGTAAGGTTCGTAGCTTGGGGATACATCTGGACCCGGCGCTCACCATGGAAACCCAGGTGGCGTCAGTGGTCCGATCCGCCTATTTTCACCTTAGGCGGGTTGCCCAGCTGCGTCCCTATCTTGATGTTGGGGCGCTCACCACATTAGTGCATGCGCTCGTAATCTCGAGATTAGACCATTGTAATGCACTCTACGTGGGGCTACCTTTGAGACTGACGTGGAAGCTTCAAATGGTGCAGAATGCGGTGGCCAGACTTATTAGTGGCGTGAGGAAATACCATCATATCTCTCCCACTCTGGCCGCATTGCATTGGCTGCCCGTTCGCTTCCGCGTCGATTTCAAAGTTTTGATGATAACATACAAAGGCTTAAACGGCTTAGGACCTCGATATCTGGTGGAACGCCTTCTCCCACCAAAGTCTAACCGTTTCACTCGATCTAGTCTGGAGGTGAGACTGGGGAGCCTGACGCCGAGAGAGGCCCGGAGGGAAAGGACAAGAAACTGGGCCTTTTCGGCGGTGGCTCCTCGGCTATGGAACAACCTACCTCCAGAGATCCGTATGGCCTCCTCGCTGGGCGTTTTTAAAAGCCAATTAAAAACATGGCTGTTCAGGCAAGCCTTCCCCCCGGGCATTATTTGATTTGATTTGTTTTGATTTAATTTGATTTAGTTCCATCTTGAATGATTAATTATTTTTATTTTTGAATATTGATGATATTTTAATTGTTTATTGGTACACTGATGTACGCCGCCCAGAGTAGTCAAAACAACTAGATGGGCGGGATAAAAATGTAATAAATAAATAAATTAATTAATAAATAATAGGAATAACTTGACATTAAATAATAATAATAATTTTGGAAATATGCTCATTGGAATCGAAGCTGTTTTACTGAACCATGCCAAATTTATTTCGGTCCATCTGGTTAAATCATTTTTATCATTCACCCACAAAGGATTATAATTTAATTTTCTCAGTTTATTCAATTAGTTTGGCATTCTCAATTCTAAGTGTTTATTGGATTTCACACAGACAAGGCAACAGTTAAATTTTATGTATTCAACAAAATAAAGGAAAAAAATGGTGAAGAGAAAAAAAGCTTGCATTATTTTGTTTAGTACGTAAGAACAAAACAAGAGTCCCAGGTTTATTCGCTTTGTTTGATGTTTGCTTGTGATCTTTGATTTGCTATGTGCTAAGCTGGAACTTGTGGTGCTGGAGGCGACTCTTGAGAGTCCCCTGGACTGCAAGGAGAACAAACCTGTCAGTTCTGAAGGAAATCAACCCTGAGTGCTCACTGAAAGGACAGATCCTGAAGCTGAGGCTCCAATACTTTGGCCATCTCATGAGAAGAGAAGACTCCCTGGAAAAGACCCTGATGTTGGGAAAGTGTGAGGGCAAGAGGAGAAGGGGATGACAGAGGACGAGATGGCTGGACAGTGTCATCGAAGCGACCAGCATGAATTTGACCAAACTCAAGGCAGTGGAAGACAGGAGGGCCTGGCGTGCTCTGGTCCATGGGGTCACGAAGAGTCGGACACGACTTAACGACTAAACAACAACAACAAGCTGGAACTTCCTTTTCAAACAGGAAGTTAGGCCTATCCAAAACATGAAGCTTGCCTGCTGGGCCTTCTCCCCAGGTGAGCATGATTTAGTTATCTGTAAGGTCTGTGCCCTGTAGTGGGACTCTCAAAAAGAATTAAAAGATTTGCAGTCCAAAAAATCCAAAGGCACACCCATAATATATACTGATGTGTTGGATATAATGTGCAGTTGGAGTCCCATGGTATCATGTTGTTGGGCATAAAGCCGTATAGAGCTTGTACTTCCCTCTAACTAATGTTTCTCTGCTCTCCAAACACTGCTCCTAAATAGACATGGGGACAAATAAAAACCAAATTGTGATAGTTGTCAGAAATAGCTGATTCACCGAATATTCGTCCCTTCATATTCATCAATTCCAGAGACCCCAATGAATATGAAGGGACGAATATTTACCCATTTTTACTTTATCCCCACGAACCAAGAGAAACCGTCATTCCTCCCCATCTCTACTCCTGAATCGTATTCATGACTGCTGTTGCTCTGGAACATGACCTCTGCCCGGCATTAAACGACACACCTTCCCTTCTGATCTTTGCCAGAGCATCTCAGATATCATTTTTCCTTGTTTTGAACCATGTACATGGCTTGGCCTTTCTCCCTGAAACACAACTCTTGACAAAGCCTGGCACCAGGATAATTCCTACCTGCCCCAAAACTGATGTTACCATGGGCTACCATGTACTGGAACAGAACACCACTGTTTCCAGCAGAGGGGACAATTGGTTGCAGCATGACAGCAACATGATTATCACGTCAGCCACTGGACCTGTTTAAACCTGCCTGGGTGCATTGTTTGACATGGATATGCTAAGGCAGTGTAGCTTTTAAATCCAGCCCCATCCTGGCCCAGCAAAGTTATTTTTCTTGATGGAGCTTGACTGCCACCTTCTGGCAATATGATACAACTGCACAGACATATTTCCCAAGAAAATATAGAAAATCTCCCATTGAAAGTGTCATAATCTCCTGCTGTCTAAAGAAATGGGTTTGATCCATGAAAGCTCATGTTAAAGTATAACAGATAGTCTTTAATGTGCCACAACATTTCTGTCTCTTGGTTCCCCCCCCCCCCCCGCCTTTGTCTGATATGCTTGCACAGACTTACATGGCTGCTTCTTCAAAACCTCCTGTTACTGTCGGAAAAACTTAACAGTTGGAACGCTGTGGTAGGCCAATTCCAATTACCTACAAGGTGGGAGGAAAAGAGAACACCCACTATGAAATGACTTATTATTAGAGATGGGCACTGAGCGACCAAGGAACAAGGAAGTTCATTGAAAATCACTAATTCGTTGGTTCGAATCAGTTCGGGTTCCTCCAAATGGGAGAACTTTCCTGAACCAACAATTTTTTGGAGATGCAATGAACTCCCTGGTTTGTTGCCCCACACATCCTACTCCTGCCACCTTCCCACTGCCCCCCCATCCTCTCCCTGTCTTTTCCTGCCACTGCCTCCTCCTCTTTTGCCATCTCGAGAGGTAGCTGGCTCCTGCAGACCAGCGGCCTCTATACATGTTCTTCCCTATCTGCTGAGAGGTGAGGACATGCACAGAGGCAGCCTGGCTGGCTGACATGCTGGCTGCCTAAATAATAATAATAATATATTATTTAAAAAAATTATAGCTGGCGGGCTCCCGGAGAGCTCCCTAAGCACAGAGGCAGGCCATGCACACAGGCAGCTGACCTGCACGAGCCGTCTCCCTCTCAAGATGATGGTGACTGCTGGGGCGGTGGAGGAGGCAGCAACAGGACAAGGTAAAGAGGTGATGGGGGCAGGGGGCAGGCTGTGGGGGCGGAGAAGCAGCCAGTCTGTCTTAAAAATATATATATTCCCGAACGAACTGACAAAGCCATTTGTGGTTCGTTCGAGAAATTGTTTAAATTCGTAGTTTGTGGAGTTCCATTAACCAACATTTTGATGGTTCATGCCCGTCTCTACTTATTATTTAATTATTTCTTCTCCAGAATAAGGAATACACATGGTTAATACCCAAACAATGTGCCTTAGAGTTTACAGATGTGTGTTGGCATTGATATACCCGACTAAGGTATCACTGACCTTATCTGTGTTCCTCGTCCAGCTGGTATAGTTGACTTCTGCCCTCTATCTTAGGCTTCTCTCTTTGCTGTCTCATTCTGTAACCTTTCCCTTGTCACCCCGTTCTTGTTTTTGTTCTTTCAACGAAACATTCAACAGAAACACTCAGCCTTTCCTTATGTGAGGAAAACTTACATGTTTCTTAATACTAATTCTGAAGATGGTGAGCTAATACAAAATAGTACTACTTATACTAAGCACAGCTGGGCATAAACATGATTGAAAATAAATTCTTTAACCCTACTTGTGCTGCTGCTCTCTTGCTGTCACTTCTTTGGGTTTTGCATTTCTTTCACTAGCCAATGAACTCTTCCGTGTGGTTGCAGCACTTCAGAAATACTGACTGACTGTAATTGGTGCAAACTGGGGAGCCTTTGTCTTTCTGTTCATTGACATGGCAATTCCAGGGGATGCCAGAGTTGAAAATAAAGAACTGGAAAAACTAGCAAAGTACAGAGACCTGGCCATCGAAACATCTCGCCTCTGGAAGAAACACACTTCCGTGGTCCCCGTAGTCACTGGGAACAATATCAAGAAATTTCACACAGTACTATAAGCAGTTGCAGATCTCAGAAATCACACCACCATCAGAGCTACAAAAAATGGCAATATTAGGAACAGCATACATACTGTGTTGCCATTTAACAGATACTTAGGTTTTTGGTTAAAACTTGTATCTGTTATATAATACCAGTCAATGTGTTTATAATTTTGACTGTGCCTGGAGTTTTTGAACAACCACCACCACCACCTTAGAACTGCAGAGCTAGAAGGGATCCTGTGGATCATCAAGTCCAGCCCTTGTCAAGGAGGCACAGTGGGGATTTGAACTCCCGACCTCTGACCTAAGCCACTGAGCTATCCAGCAGTTCTAACAATGTCTTTTCTACCTGGAAGGTCATCATAACAACTGTCCCAGTTCCTGCATGGCTTCTCCAGTCATGGTTAACTCAACAGTTGTCATTTGCTCCCACCGACATTCTCTTCCAGGTATAATCCAGCAGCCTGTGAGCTCCGCATTTTGGCAGAAGAGGACAGCACAAATTAGAAACAGAAATCAAGTTTGGAGAACCATAACAACCTTCAGAGATGGGTGTCATTGTAATGGCACCAGCAGCAGTACATATTAAAGACTGCACACGGTATCACTAGAGGCTAGAAAAGGAATTGTATTTCCTCCTTTTCCATGCCATATTACCAGAAGGATTATTTTTGAGGTGTTTTTTTTTTAAAGGGGGGCTTTTGTTCTGAGTCTTTTTATGTTGGTCTGGCATCCTCCAACCATGGCCTCTTAGCACCTATCCAGCCCAGATGGCCACAAGGGACATTTTACAGTAGAGAAGCTATTGACCCCATCTGTACTTTGGATTTTCTCACCAGTACTTCTTCCTACATCTGTTGGTAGACTCAGGCTATGGCTACATGAGCAACAGAGAGTAATCTGGTAGTCTGGGTTGCTTTGGAAAGGTGGGGCTTAATTAGATCACTCCTTCACGTGGAAATCATTCCTGAAGCCCCTGTCGTTGTGATCTAGTCAGCTACATGTTGGTGTTAGAGTGCTCTGTTTTGGTCCATCTGGTCACCCTGTGCCTCTCTCCTCACTCCCTGCCTCCTACCTTCTCTTCTGCAATGACTATCAGCGGGTTGGGAAAAACCCTGCTTCCCTTTGCTTGCAGGGGGCAATAATGCTGGGTTTTAAGCACACAAAGAGGAGGGCACGGAGTTCCATGCGAATTCTCCTTTTCTCCTTTTTTTTTTAAAAAAATAATTTTTCTCAAGTGGCATAGCGCTGCATTGTTTCATTGCTGAAGATCCTCAAGTGATCCTTTGGCTCTCTTCCTTTCTGAAATGCGTTTCCATTTTTTTAAAAAATAAGTGTTACTGCCCACTGTACTCTTGCCCTATCTAGACTTCATTGAGAGGTGTCAAGGAACGTCAGCTTTGCACAACTGGCACGCAATCGACGTATGTAAAGGCGAAGCTGCACAGCCAGGATACCCTCTTCAGCCCCTGTACTTTACAGCCCTTTTAAGTGATATGGCCCAACAGCGGGGAAGTTTTTTGTTTTTTGTTTTAAATTTAAAAAAAACACAATTAAAACTAAAATGCTTTGTTCCACTTTGAAACAGGATCGGGGCTGCCATCCACAGTTATGGCCAGAGCCCACCCAACTCTACATATCACCATTGAGGTGTAGGAAGAACAGACACACCCAACCTTTCACTGGACCGATCTAGCTGATCACACCGCAAGTTGATCCAGACCGATCCTAATTGTTCCAATTAAAAAGTAAGCTCCAACATTGTTGGTTTGTTGGTTTGTTTGAAATATATGTACCCCACCTTTTCTCCTTGAAAGGACCCAAGGTGACTACTAAACACTAAACCCATCTGAGATGGATTGGTCCCCATTCGGGATGAATTGGGATGCTCTAATGAGAACGTCACGTCGTGGCCATTTTTTAGAGTGATCCCAACCGTTCCAGCCGGGGGAGGTAGGGACTATACAGCAGGATAAACTCCCGTGTAGCCTGCCTTTGATACTTGCAGGATCTGTCCATCAATCTCACTCCCTTTTTTTTTTTTTTTTTTTTTTGCAGACTCTCTAAAGGGCAACAACCGTTTTAAGTTCAATCAGGGTTGAGTGCTTATTGGCTTGTAAAGTGAAAGTGACCCTATTCATCTCAACAGACAGTTCCACCCTAAGAAACCCCTTCCTTTTTTTTTTTCTCAGCTGCTTTCCTTGGCAGAAACAGTATTCTCTTTTTCCAGTTTAGAGTGCAAGGTGACGGGTAAAAGAGGCAAGGAGACTTCTGGGAATGATTACATTATTTTCTCCATGGTTATGCTTGTAGGTGAGCATGCCTGGTATCACTTTGGCATTAATGCAGAAGAGAAGATGCTCACATTTTCCAAGTGTGAATGAATAAAGAACGCACATCAGGCACCACATAACTGTTGTAAGCCACCCAGAGACCTTTGGGTAGTGTGGGCGTCATATAAGTTAAATAAATAAATAAATAAATAAATAAATAAATAAATAAATAAATAAATAAATAAATAAATAAACATAACAAGGAGGTTGAAGGACATTATTTTCCAATGAAGGACTCCAGTTGTTCATGCGGTAGAGTGCTAAGGTCTTGCTTTTGAATCAACATTATGAGTCACCGTAGGTCTTCTGGGTTGAGTGTTCTTTTGAGAGGGTTGGTGACAATGGCCAACATTGAAACATGCAGTACACTTATCGCTCTGGGAGGTTGAGTCTAGTCATGGCGACATGTTGGAAGGGGGTGGTTAAAGGCAGTCTCACTTTATCCAGGGCAGTGGTTCCCAACCTTGAGTCCTCAGATGTTCCTGGACTACACCTCCCAGAAATTGTGGCCAACATAGCTAGTGGTGAAGGCTTCTGGGAGTTTTAGTCCAAGAACCCCTGGGTTACCCAAGGTTGGGAATCACTGATCTAGAGTAATAATGGAGTTCAACGGTTCTGTTTCAGGCCCCTCAGTTTGCCCTACAGCAACAGTGGTTAAGCCCTCTAGAAAGCTGAGGACCGTTTCATGGTCCCAGGACCCTCAAAGGATCATATCAGTCCTGTCAAATGGAACTAGAGGTGACTGGAAGGCCATTTTCAGGCTTTCTTGTTTACTTGAGTACTTCTGAATTAAAACAAAACTGGATTTTCTACCTAAAAGAGGAGATGCGATAGCCACACTATTTTATTTTTAGAGTAAAACTCCGCCCCTTCAAAAATCATATCCCCTAGAGCCATTTTTTCTTGTTTAAAATATATATATGTTTTTAAATGGATAGAACTGTATCCTTTCCTGGGGACCACAGAAATTGTCTTGAGGTTCCTCTGTGCAACCTGTGGGCCATGTTTCTGATCCTTGCCCTAGAACATGCACCAACATTAGAGAGCTGACGAGCATTGGTCTTGCAGTGTACTGTTCCTTTAGCTCAGGGATCATTAAGTAAACCCTGTGGCTCAGGTACCAGCTACTGAAATGGAGTGAAGTGTGGGATGTAGAGTGGGAGTGGAGTGGAGTAGGTAGATGAGGGTGGCCAACGTGGTCATGATAGACACTAAAAGAAAAGAGTAAACCTTTGTGAGTCCTGCTAGGGGGAGCCCTCCTGGGGGCCCAGTGGCTGAGGCGTCCCCCGGCAAAAGTTCTGTGGGTTTGTCACTCATGGCAGCTTTTACAAAAGGCACAGAGTCAGCGTCTGCTACTCCTTCCCTTACATTCCCAGGGGATTGAGTTTCGGGCACTAGCCCCCTGGGGACCGTCAAGCCAACTGGGGCCATAGTTGACTTCACTGGGGTCCTCAAAATCCAAGTCCATCAAAACAGGCAGGAAGTATGAGTCTCCGCGTGGGGTACAGTCCTTTTAAGGAGGGCTGATAAAGGTGAGTGATGGGCACCGGGCGTTGTGATATTTCTTCTCCTGCAGCCTTCCTCACCAGACCTGTTGCCACTTGTGTCTCCAGTGTCAACACTGGGTTGGGGTAGCGGCCATGGTTCATGCTGGGTCCTGAGGTCACCAAGGCTGGGGGGGGATCAGCTGGGGACTGCCTTGCCAGAGTCTCAGCTCCTAGGCCCTTTCCCTGCTGAGGAGGTGGCTCCACTTGTCTGTTATCCCTGTTTGCACCTCCACAGAAGCGCAGAAGATGGGGTCCCAGAACTCTACTCCCTCTTCCCACGTCTCCCTTTCATCTGATGGGGCTGATGACCTCTCTGAGCCCTTCACCTCCAGTCCTCTTATACCCACTGTTATGCCCTCGCCTCGTTGTCCTGCATCAGGCGGCAGTTCTTTCTTCCACCTGTGGTGGTACATCCCAGCCAGCTAGGAGCTTGTTAGACTCGGTCTCTCCCAAGCTCCCTTGGTCTTGTGGAGCAAGGCCAGATGGCCCACTGGGAGTGCTCAAGGCATGAATATCAGAGCTCTACTATAGAGATTTGCATACCAGGCATCTTTGAAGTTAGTTTTTTAAAAAAAGCAGGCAGAAACTTGTTGTGCTTCCATCCAGTTTGATCTGTGCTCTGGATTCAAACTGATTTGTAAATGTCATTTCCAGCACAGAATCGGTTTGTTCTGCTTGGATCTAGACCTTGTACAAGCTAACCCCGGTGAATGACTGACTCCAAAGAGTGCCCCTTTTTTCCAATTTCATTTCAGGACCAAACTCTCTACCACTCAGCGGTTCCTACTAAAAAACAGAAGAGACTAAGGAGCAGTTAATTTGCTTGACCATGTGTTCATGACTGCTCGAACGGCTCTTTGGGGACTGGCATAATTGAGCTGCGCAGCAACGGGGGGAAGAGGTACATGGTTGCTCCTTGCTCACCTCTGCATGGTTTGATTTAGAGCAGTGCTTTATTGAAGGCCATTTGCCACAAGCTCAACAGATGCCAGGGGCCTTAAATCACCACTGCCTTTCATGGCTGCTCTTTGAATCATAGGAGAAATAGATGGCATTTCTTTACTAACACACTTGGAGTGACAGAGAACAGCAGAAGGCCATGTGCGGTCAACTGTGAGCTTTTTGCCAGTATACTCTTTCTATTACTCCCATTATCATTATTGCTACTGGTACTAGAAGTATTGTCATCGTTCTTGTTGTTTTTCTTTCTTCTACTGATGGTACAGCTGCTACTACATTTTTTACCATGTGTATCATTGCTATTGTAATGGTAAGTCCCATAAAAAATACGATTAAAAGCTGGCCAGATAGCTCAGTAGTTTGGGAATCTGGCTGCAGAGTCAACTGAAAACATGCAGAAGTAACACAGACTTGAAATAAATTCTGTATCCACCTTTTTTTCTGGCGTAAGGATCATGCTTCTATTTGAACAAAGTGCTAGTATTTTCATGAACACCAGAGGGTGTTATTGGAAAGAAGCTAGAAGTTAACATTATTAGAGGCTAGCAAGACGCATCCCAAATATAGATTCAGGTACAATTTTTCCAGAAATCCTGTATCAACCATCAGTTCTTCCAGAATGGTGCTTGGGGACAAATCTTAGCGAGAAAAGTAAAAATAAAGTGGATGGAACATCATGATTGAAATTTTTGTGTGAACTAAGCACAGGGCTTTTCAACAAGACACAGCAAAACCAGAGACTCACATTTCAAATGTACATAGGTAACGTGGCCTTTGGGCTATGAAATACGAAATTTGGGGTTTGTTTCCTCTTCTCAAAGGGATAACCATAGACAGGGGTGGAGCTACAGAAAGGAGGCAAACAAAATGGTCCACAACCTGTAATGCCCAGAAGGTTAGAGCTGAATGAGATTTTGGATATCCTCTCGATAATCTTCCTTCTCTATGCAGATTATTTCCTGGATGAGATCAGGAAAAAAACTTCCTAACTGTTAGAGCAGTATAACAGTGGAACCAATGACCTCAAGAGGTGGTGAGCACTCCAACGCTGGAGGCAATCAAGAGAAAATTGATCAACCATCTGTCAGATCTGCTATGATTTGGATTCCTGCATTGAGCAGGGGGTTGGACTTGATGGCCTTAGAGGCCCCTTCCAACTTCACTATTCTATGACCATCTTGTCTCTACAGACCTCTAGTGAAGTATTGCTTCCTCCTCTTTGCTCTAGTTCTGCCTTCTGCAACAACAGAGAATCAAGGGTTCTCCACCTTCTCTGTGACACAGACAACCCTTTATATGTGTGAAGACCTTCCCTAGATGGAGAAAAGAGGTTTCTAGCTTAGAGGAAAAGGTTATTGAGGATAAAAGGACATTGAAAAGCTGGCATGTGTCCAAAGGAGAGCAACCAGGATGGTAAAACCAAGCCCTGTCTTCAGTAGAGCTATGAGGAATGTTTCTTTGGCTGGAGGTTGGATCTGATGAGCTTTAAGGTCCCTTCCAGCCTTTCTGTTCTATGATTTGTCAGGTTGCAGTTAAAAACAATTCTCAATGTTTGCTCCCAGACTTCGGAGCTCCCATCCAAGGGATGGTGGGATGGCTGCCACCTTGTTCTCCTTCTGTCATTGGAAAAATCCCTTTTTTATTCAGGCAGCCTTTTGGCAGATGATTGGCTGCTGGGGAAGAACCTTATCATTGCTAGATAGCTGAGTGGCTTAGGTCTCTGGCGCCAGAGGTTGGGAGTTTGATTCCCCGTTGTGACTCCTTGACAGGGGCTAAACTCAATGATCCATAGGGTCCCTTGCAGCTGTGCCTTTCTAAGATTATTATTACTAGATGGGTGCAGTATTTTTAAAAAATGTTGTTTTAAATTGCTTTCAATTCAATCCTGTATCAACCATCATTCTCCATTCTTCCAAATGGCCGAGATAACACTATTGAAGTAGCCCGCTTCTGGTCAAAACTACTCTAACTGAACAGTGTAATTTGTTTTAATTTTACCTATATTTCCTATACATCTATAATTTTAAACTGTGATACAAAGGAAGGAAGGAAGGAAGGAAGGAAGGAAGGAAGGAAGGAAGGAAGGAAGGAAGGAAGGAAGGAAGGAAGGAAGGAAAGAAAGAAAGAAAGAAAGAAAGAAAGAAAGAAAGAAAGAAAGAAAGAAAGAAAGAAAGAAAGAAAGAAAGAAAGAAAGATGTATGTGTAATTGGAAAGTAAATCCCACCTCTTTCTATAGAGCCATAAGGGAGATGGGTTGGGCAGCTGGGCCAAATGATCAAGCTTGTGGGAAAAAACAAACTGCTTTTTCCTCTTTCCACCTCATATCTTTTTCCCCTTTTGTGCCATGTCTTTAATAATAATCATATGCCTTCAGGTTAATTCTGACTTATGGTGACCCTTTTCAGGGATTTCCAGGTAGGGAATACTCAGAAATGGGTTACCATTCCTTTCTTCTAGGGGAACCCTGGGACTGTGCAGCTTGCCCAAGGCCACACAGGCTGGCTGTATTCCCAGGAGGCACAGAGGGGAATCAAACTCTCAACATCTAAACCACTGAGCTATCCAGCCAGTAGACCACAAAACTGCAGTTGGGGGCTACTTCATTTGATCTTATTTTTATTTCTTTAACTGATGTCACATAAAATGCTCTTGTGGGACGTGGTGGCGCTGCGGGTTAAACCGCAGAAGCCTCTGTGCTGCAGGGTCAGAAGACCAGCAGTCGTAAGATCGAATCCACGTGGCGGAGTGAGCTCCCGTCGCTTGTCCCAGCTCCTGCCAACCTAGCCGTTCGAAAGCATGCAAATGCGAGTAGATAAATAGGTACCACCACGGTGGGAAGGTCACGGCGTTCCGTGTCTAGTCGCGCTGGCCACGTGACCACGGAAACTGTCTACAGACAACCGCTGGCTCTACGGCTTGGAGACGGGGATGAGCACCGCGCCCTAGAGTCGGACACGACTGGACTAAATGTCAAGGGGAACCTTTACCTTTAAGATGCTCTGAGGAAGAAGAAGAAATAGTAGTGGTGACAGCATTTAAGAAAAGATTCTGAGATGCTACCAATGTACTAGGCTGCAATTAAAAGAGTGCCGAGTTGTTGTCAGTAATTAGATAGTTTTAATTAAGGTTAAAACCTGCAAGTGACAGCTTGGAGGAGGGAGTAATTTCATAGATTCTTGTGCAACTCCCTTCCCACCTTACATCTTATGCTGGCTTCTGTTCTGCACTTGGTGTCAACAGGATCAGGCTGGATTCATCCCTCCTAACCTGATAGAGTTGCCGTGTCCCCAGTTAACCTTTAGTGTGCCACAGGTCTTGCCTGGCCAGCAGTGTGCAGCTCTTTCTAATGCTATTTACATGTTCCTAATCTACCATTAGCTGACTAGATACTGTAGCTCAGTGAGTTAGGCATCCGGCTGCGGAGCCAGAGGTTGGGAGTCCATTTCCCCACCATGCATCCTAGAAGAGCCAGCCTGGGTGGCCTTGGGCAAGCTGCACAGTCCCAGGGCACCCCCGGAAGAAGGGCGTGGGAAACCACTTCTGAATATTCTATATACCTAGAAGAGCCTGACAAGGGTTGCCATAGGTCTGAATTAACTTGACAGCATTCAATTATTATTACTCTACTATTAATGAATTTAGAGGGGGGAACGTCCCAAACTCCGGGAGGCAGTGGAAGACAGGAGGGCCTGGTGTGCTCTGGTCCATGGGGTCACGAAGAGTCGGACACGACTTAACGACTAAACAACAACAACAAAATGTCCCAAAATCACAGTGTCAGGTCAAGGTAAAACACACAAGGAGAACATACAGAGGGAATATCAAAGAAAGGGATTTTCAGGGAGTGTGCTGACTTCGTATGCCGATGCATACAAATTGAGATTGAATTTCAGTTTTCCAAGTGGAGATCACTGTGACCAAACATTCTTCTGTCTTTTTTCCCCCCCCTCTTTGAAAAACTCCCTGTACATAGAAAACTAGCAAACCTCCAAAGTAGTGCTTGGGAGTTAGATTCACCACGGTAACTCCCAAGCATTACTTTGGAGGTTTGCTAGTTTTCTCTGTGCAGGGATTTTTTCCCCCAAATGTCTACCTTCTACCCTGAGCCCAGGACTGGGAAAATTAGTGTGTTGTAGTTCCATGTGCAGGAAATGTGTTTGTTGTTGTTCATGGTGGTGGTATTTTTTCACTGTTGAAGTGTGCAGTCATGTGAGCTCCCAGGAACACTACAGAATGTTTTGGCACCTATACAACTGATCACTGAATTAAGTCTACATTTCAGGGAACAGATAGGGGTTGTTGAATGTTGGGGGTCATGGTATCAGCACTCCAGCCATGCTCAGTGCCATATTGTTTTATATATAGTTTAAGGCTTGGCTTTGGATCTGGGAAACACACATGAATTCCGGATCGGAATCCCTGGCACAAAGTGCGCCCTAATCAACAGAGATCTTGGCAAGTCTTTGAGTCTGAGTCCCGAGTTCAAGTCTTGGGTACCAAGTCCCAAACTCCAAGTCTGAGTCCCTATAAAAACAAGCTTTTTCCTTAGAAACATAGGAGGGGTGGGTGGGTTCCAAGGCGCAAGTCAAGTCTGAGTTGTTGAAAAACAACAACAACCCGGAGTTGATTCAAGTCCAAGCCGGTACGACTTCAGTCCGTCTTGGCAGCGAGTCATGGGACTCAAGCCCCCATCCCTGAAAGCAGTCAACATGCAACCGATTAATTAAATAAATAAATAAATAAATATAGAAATAAACTCAGTGTGGAAGGGACTGTCACTCTCGAATTGGCCTTCTCAGCCACACTAGATGCTGTTCCAAGTCCTCCATACAGAGCACGTTACCATAGTCTCTCGAGACTGAAGGATACCTTTAAAAAATGATATAAATAAACAAATAACACCCTCCTGAGGTTTACAGGGCCCACATCTCTGCTTGAGGAACAGAGTCTGACCCATAGGAAAGAAGTAGACCCGTTCTAGGTGGGCGGGATATAAATCTAATACATAAATAAAAATAAGTCTGGGACCTACAGTATGCGTGCCCACCCTTCATTGACCTTGTGCCCACATCTGCTCACATGACCCACACCATCCAATGCCTTTCTTCCTCAGAAAGT
Source organism: Intellagama lesueurii (assembly GCA_037013535.1). Taxonomy (NCBI): domain Eukaryota; kingdom Metazoa; phylum Chordata; class Lepidosauria; order Squamata; family Agamidae; genus Intellagama; species Intellagama lesueurii. Next base: position 236,431,024 of record JBAJHW010000004.1, on the reverse strand, counting down.
GCTTCTAGTTATTTAAAAAAAACGAAAAAGCCCCCTCGAGTCCTTTAGAGGTTGAACATCTGAAAACATCAAAAAGGAGGAGTGTGTGGAATTCCCAAGGGTGCGGACTGAATTGCCCTGGCACCCTCTGTGGGCATAAGGAAACTTTATGAGCCAACAATACTTTTTTTAAAAATTAAAATTGAGGTGTATGGGGGTGTGTGCTATGATCCTGGAGGCCAAATTGGAGGGCTGGCTCCATGTGGCCATCTCTTTCTCTAGCCCATCACTCCTGTCACTGTGGCTACCCAACCACCCCCGGCTCAGTCCGTCCGGCTTTACGAGGCATAACTTTGACAGCATCGCTCTAAAGCTTTCCAAATATTTTAGAATAGCCCAATAAAACGTGAACGGCAACTCTACCCAGAGTGCTTAACATGGTCTTTGACGTTTGTTATAGCTTGGGGGGAGCTTTATAAAGCTCTTTTGATGACCCCTTGGGCTGCCATTTTGACCATGTGCCATTTTCTTAGAACAAGCCAGAGAGGAGTTCCCCCTCCACCTGCCCTGCTGAGAAGGAGGATGAAGGCTGTAGAAAGGATGGGCCTGTGTGCTTGTCTCATCTCGTTTGCGGGGAAGTCCCTGGTGAATTTCCCCCTTCAATTAGCTCCCCACGTCAGTTTCCGCCCAGAATAAAAACCCAGCAGTTCTTGCTGAATGCCGAGGGCCCCTGAAAAAGCTGAAAAGAAAAGTCCGGTGAGTCCGATGGAGAAGGGGTGAAGTCAGGGACAGAAGGATCCGGTGAAAGGGAAAGACGCTGAAACTTTGCTACTGACCTCACATCTGGCAGGGAGAGGTCTGTGTTGCCTCTTTGAGCCCTCACACAGACTCTGGCTGGCAAGGGGATGAGAGGGAAGACTGGCAAGTTGGACTTCCCTGCACGCTGGCACAGTGACAGAGTCTCCGTTGTGGAGGAAGCAAGGCAGCTTGGGGTGTGGGCTGTAGCTCATGCATTTTTGAGGCAACGTCTGAAGAATTTACTGATCATAGAATAATGGAGTTGGGAGGAGTCTATAAGGCCATCGAGTCCAACCCCCTTCTCAAGGCAGGAATCCGAAATCCGAAATCTGTAACAGATGGTTCTCCAATTCTCTCCTGAATGCCTCCAGCATTGGAGCACTCACCTTCTCCCGAGGTTGCATTGTCATACTGCTCTAACAGTTAAGAATTTTTTTCCTGATATTCAGCCAAAATCTGACTTTCTGTAGCTTGAGCCCATTATTACATGTCTTGCACTCTGGAATGATGGAGAACAGATCCTGCCCTCCCCCTCTGTATCACTACATTTCAAGTATTTGAAAAGTGCTATCCTTTCTCCCTTCAGTCTTCTTTTCTCAAGACTAAACATGCCCAGTTCTTTCAGTCTTTCCTCATAGGGCTTGGTTTCTGGTCCCCTGATCATCTTTGTTGCCCTCCTCTGAACTTGTTCCAATTTGTCAGCATCCTCCTTGAAGCCCAGTGTCCAGAACTGGACACAGTACTCTGGTTGAGGTCTAACCAGTGCTGAATAGAAAAGAACTAGTACCTCACAGGATTTGGAAAGTATACTTCTGTTAATGCATCCTAAAACAGCATTTGCCTGGAGCATCTAAGTAATGTGGGCCTCGGGGTTTCTGCTCTGGGGCTGCGTGTCCAACTGAAACATACAATCTTTGCTACTCTCCCCCATCTATCTCCATTGTCAATAGTAAAACATACTTTTTCTTTTGTTGTGTGCTACTAGCTATGCTAAGCTGGGGTCAAAAGCAACTTTTAAAAGGGGTAGATTATAGAACAAAAGAAACTCATATCCACAGACACTGGTGTAGTGGTAAATTTGGAAATGTAGGATCTCATCAAGACAATTCCCCCCTAGACAATCCTCTCCCATCCAGTGTCCATAAACTCAGGCAATCCAAATCAACAAATCAGGAGCAGGTCTTTTGTAAAGCTAATGGCTTTTAACTGCCTGAGCAAGATGAAACCATACTCAGATACTTTGGATGACAACCAGCATTAGCTCGCAGCAACATATTGCTCCTGTGGAAATCCATTTCTCTTCCAGCTTTAATGAGGAGTGCCACTGAGCTCAGAGGGAACAGAGAAGCAGAGGGTATTGACAGATGATATCATAATTAGAAAGTCTCAGGGTCTGGACATGGTGAGCCCTGATTTCACTAGACCACTGCATGCAGAAAATGCACACACGAATGTCCTTCCTTCTTAGGGTTGCCAGACGTTCGGCAAAAGGAGGACATGTCCTCCTTTTTAGCCTAATGTCCTCCGTCCAGCAGGCAAACATAAAAACCTTTAAAATGTCCGGCTTTTGTATATTTTATGTTATAATTTTGGATGGGAGGGGGAGAGGTGGAAGGACCCCCCTCCCCCTGTCTTTCCCCGCCCCCACCCACCCGCCCCCCATTACCTGCCACCAGTGCTGGAGTGCAGCCCTCGCCCCCTCCCGCCGCCGCCGCAGCTCCTCGCCACCCAGCCCACGTGGAGCCCAGAAAGGCAGCACGAGTGGAGCGCCTCCCGCTGAGCCAGGCAGGAGCAAGCAGCGCCCAAGCGCGTTGATGGGAAGGCGAGTGCCTGGACTGTGTGTGTTCAAAGTCCCTTTCAGGGACTCCAACTCCCACACTCCCCAGCCTTGAACTTATGACCCTCGGGGGAGGGGAGGCTGCCTCATTTGGTTTTGCCCGGCGCCGCTTTCCCCCTGCCTGCGCTGGAGCCTTGTTTGGGCATCCAGATTAGCAAGGTTGCCTCTGAGCCTGTGCAGAGTGCGAGCGGCTGGGGGATCCCGCAGCTGGGCCGGGGTGGGTTTGGGTTTATTTGCTTTGCTCCCAATTGGAAGCTGCTGTTTCTTGGTAGGCCCCCTTCCTGTTTGTTAAATGAAACATTCAATACATCCTCCTCTGTCCTCTTTTTTGTCTATGTCCTCCTTTTGGTACCCATGTATCTGGCAACCCTATTCCTTCTCACTACAGATGGAGAGACTGTATGTTTAAATGCTGTCCTGTGTAAAACACAGCCACCCTGCGTGGGAAAGCTGCCTTATTCATCTTGGCCTTCTCTTTGATCACACAGATTTCACATGTTCTAAGTGACTCATGGCAGATCAGGAATTCTTCTCTCTGAAATTTTGATGAGAAGCCCCTCCTGAAAACCCTCACCATCACAAAAACTGCACGGTTTCACTCAATGAATAATGAATTTGCTGTGACCTAAATCCCAGAATCACACAATCATTAGTATTTAAATTAGCATTATTTGTGTTCCCACCATTTTGAAGTGGCATCGCCCGGGAAGGACTGTACCACGTGCAATTTTCTTTGCACGTGTAGATTAGCTTTTGCAATCACAGAGCTACAGTTAGAAGGATCCAAAAGCTGTCAGCTACAACACTGGCCCCTAAAAACAATGAGTTAAAGCCAGCAACACATCCCTGCCCAAATACTTTAACTACCACCCACTCATAAGTGGACTCTTGACTTCATTCTTGATGGCAGTTGCACTTTCTTAACAGTAGGTGGCAGCAGGGGAAGGAAACTCCGTCCTTGCCGGAGAGCAGCTCACCTCTTCTGAGCTTATTCACAATACTGTACCAGCAGCATTTCAGTACCTGCACTGAACAACAGAAAACTCTTGATAGTACAGTTGACATTAAAATGCAGGTTGCAATAAAAAACAGTTGGAATGTGTGGGGGGCGGGGGTGTCCCACCTCAGGCAAAACATCTGTGGAAATCCAAGGGAAAACAAAGGAGTTTAGTAAAGACAGGCTGAGTAGCAAATGCCTCTATACTCTGCCTGTACAACACACTCCATCGTGACATAAACCCTGAAAACTTGATGTTAGGGCTAAATTTAATCAAAACTTGGGCAAGTTCAGTGGGTCCCCCCCCCCCCCCGAACTACAGCTTCCTAGGGCAAAGCAAAGCAAATTTAGAAATCATTTTCATTCCAAAGTAGAAATCAAATCAGATGGAACAAAAATCACTTCCGCTCTTTTCTTTTCTTTCCCTTTTTCTTTTGTAAAACATCCAAATTTTAAGGTGTCTGACATGCAGTAGGATGGCCATATCCATGGGAGATTGGTTTCAACCTCTCCCCCCCATGCAGATGCTGAAAAATGTGGATTTCAATGAATGCTATTTGCAATTAGCTTTTCAAATGGACTGCTGGATAGCTCAACAGCTTAAGCATCTGACTGGGAAGCCAGAGGTTGTGAGTTCTATTCCCCACTGGGCCTCCTTTGACAGAGACTGGATTCAGTGATCTGTAGGGTCCCTTCCAGCTCTGCAGTTCTAAGGCTATTATTACTAAATGGGAAAATATTTTACTGCAAGCAAGAATGATGGAGTGGCAACGCTGCCACCACATCATGTTGCGATGAATGTGAAAGTCTGTTTCTCCGGTTCCCTCCCATTTTTTTAGCTGCCGGAATCCCACAGCCCACAAGGCCAGTGACAATTCTAGTCTGGAGATTCTTGGGAAAACATTCCCAAAATAATAACTCTTCCCACCTATTCCTTAAACAACAGGTGACATCTTGGCTGAATCCCTACTCCTAAATGATGTTTCCAAGCTCTGGAATCTTTTTAGGTTGAACAGATCAAGAAAAATATCAGGTTTGGGCCGAATATCTGGAAAAACTTCTTAACTGTTAAAGCAGTACAACAATGGAACCAACAACCTCGGGAGGTAGTGAACGCTCCAACGCTGGAAGCATTCAAGGGAAAACTGGTCAACGATCCATCAGATCTGCGTTGATTTGGATTCCTGCACTGAGCAGGGGGTCGGACTCAATGGCCTTATGGGCCCCTTCCCAATCAGTTAGTCTATGATTCTATGATTTTGGGGTCCCTGCACTTATGGGGGTGAGAGAAAAGAAGGAGGATAGATGCTGCTTTTGCAGGTCCTGGTAAATAATCAGTATATACTCTTTGTTAATTATTTAGCCGACATAAGGAATTTAGGGAAGTCTTGAGAAAATAATAGAGGAAGTACAAATAAGGGAGGTACTGACAAGAAGATTGAACAATTAAGCTTAGCTAATAATAAGGAGAGACATCACCTTGCCGACAAAGGTCCGCATCGTCAAAGCTATGGTTTTTCCAGTAGTGATGTATGGAAGTGAGAGCTGGACCATAAAGAAGGCTGACCGCCGAAGAATTGATGCTTTTGAATTGTGGTGCTGGAGGAGACTCTTGAGAGTCCCCTGGACTGCAAAGAGAACAAACCTATCTGTTCTGAAGGAAATCAACCCTGAGTGCTCACTGGAAGGACAGATCCTGAAGCTGAGGCTCCAATACTTTGGCCATCTCATGAGAAGAGAAGACTCCCTGGAAAAGACCCTGATGTTGGGAAAGTGTGAAGGCAAGAGGAGAAGGGGACGACAGAGGACGAGATGGCTGGACAGTGTCACCGAAGCGACCAACATGAATTTGACCCAACTCCGGGAGGCAGTGGAAGACAGGAGGGCCTGGCGTGCTCTGGTCCACGGGGTCACAAAGAGTCGGACACGACTTAACGACTAAACAACAACAACAAATAATAAGGAAACTGTATGGGTCAGTAAGAATGACTGCAAGAATGTTAAGAAAAGGGGAACATGTAACAAGTAAGGAGAAAAATAAATAGGAGTCTGGGGTCTAGTTAATATGGAGAATGGGAGATGTAAACAGAGGCGGGGCTTCACATGATCGGTTTAGGCATACCGATAGGCTGTACACTTTGGAGTACCTGACCAATGGGGAAACAAGGGAGGGACCATGCGGCCGGGAATAGGGAATAAATATCAAGCCATCTGTATTGATCGGTGTGCCTACCTAGTTAGGACACCCACTTTTGCAAAAGTGCCTTTTAATAAAGGAGAACTGCTTGAATTCGTGGTTGTTTGGTTACTCTGTTAAGGAACAAGGGTGTGACCATTTCTCACAGAAGGGACACTGGCCAATCCCCCCTGTCCTGACTTGCATGTGAATGAAACTGGCCATGCCATGTGGTCGAAGGAGAACACACAAAGGAAAGAGACTGGCCTTCACACCTTACTTCAAGGTCTTTGAGCCGTTCCTATGAGGTTTCTTTCTCCTTGCCTGTATAAAATGATACGTGTGCGTTGCGGGGAAGGGATTCCCCCCCCGCCTCCATTTCCACGGTAAATTTGTTTACTGGACTGCTGTTTGAATTCTGGAAGCAGAGAGAATGCATTTGCGCCATAACCTTTCTAGATCTGACAAGTCTCATAAAATCTATTAAACCTTTTAATGAAATACCCGCTCTGCTGCAAGGCCAGCCAATAAATGCAGAATCAGAAATTGAATTTTAAATTAAAATGTTGTTTTCATAGTCTATGTGACTTTGCTGAAACGGACATTAAAGGGACAGTGTGTCCAACTCTGTCTTTCATTATCTACCCACGGAGCATCAGGCAGATCTATTTATAATGTATTGTTTAATTTTGCTGGGTGGGATTCATCATGACAAATAAAGCAACTTTTTTTTCCAGAAAAAAATGAGTTTTCTTGTTGAGCAAGAATCTGTGGTGGAAAACTTGATGATCAGTTAAGTCAATGGATTCTATAGCCCATCTTTCACTCAGATAGTAAACCTGTATGTGTTACCATTGTCTCATCTCAAATGGGAATCTCGTAACTGAATGTTCTTCCATTGTTGTGGTGGTGATGGTTGTGTTCCAATGAATATCATGACCCAAATCCTCCTGCCCATTTACACCTGGTGTAAAACAGATGGCATAACTTTTTTGGAAGCGGATTGCCTAAAATTAAGAAATAACCATAGACCTTATCTGTTGATGCTGAATTGCATGACTCAGTAAGCAACTGAGGATTTTTAAGGTTATCTCTTGACCCAAAGCATTTTATTTCTGGAAGGTATGCCATTTGCATAGAAGATTTTGGCTTCATGTCTGCTTGTGGCGAAAACAAAACAATGGAACCAAATCACTCATCTTTTTTAAAAAAGGCATAATGTGTGGGTTACCTCTCCTCCAGCAATAAGATCATAAAGTGTTTCCATACAATCATCTTAAAACCATGACACTTATAAAATCACAACCCACTTCTAGAGGCTATGTAGAACTACGGTAGTAGACTTCAACAAATCCCAAAGGCCAGAGTAAACCCCATTTCTTTCTTTCTTTCTTTCTTTCTTTCTTTCTTTCTTTCTTTCTTTCTTTCTTTCTTTCTTTCTTTCTTTCTTCCCTTCCCTTCCCTTCCCTTCCCTTAACTTCCTTCCTTCCTTCCTTCCTTCCTTCCTTCCTTCCTTCCTTCCTTCCTTCCTTCCTTCCTTCCTTCTGTACAATTTCGGGGATCCTTCAGTCAGCAAGGGACCTTGCCTGCGTTCCATGTCCATGGTCTCATGAAGGAAGTCTGACTGCCATGTCTTCAAGAAAGAATATCCACAAGGGCCAAAGACTTCCATCCATTATCTTGACTGTTCTGTGGGAGGGACTAAGGAGGAGGCCAAATTTCAGTGGTAACCTCAAGAAAACTCCTTTACAATAAGGCATTTTCTGCTGGGTGTGAAAGCTGGACAATTAAGAAAGCTGACAGGGGAAAAAATGGATTCATTGAAATGTGGTGCTGGAGGAGAGCTTTGAAGATACCCTGGGCTGCCAGAAAGATGAACAAATGGGTCCTGGAGCAAATCAAGCCTGAACGATCTCTGGGGAAAAATGAAGCTGAGGCTATTCTACTTTGGGCATATGAGAAGGCAAGATATTCTAGAAAAACTAATGCTGGGAAAGATGGAAAGCAGCAGGAAAAGAGGAAGACGAAATATGAGATGGATCAACTCCCTAAAGGAAGCCATAGCCTTGAGTTTACAAGAGCTGAGCTGTTGAGGAGAGGACATTTTGGGGACCACTCACTCATATTGTTGTTGTTTAGTCATTAAGTCGTGTCCGACTCTTCGTGACCCCATGGACCAGAGCACGCCAGGCCCTCCTGTCTTTCACTGCCTCCCAGAGCTGGGTCAAATTCATGTTGGTCGCTTCGATGACACTGTCCAACCATCTCGTTTTCTGTCGTCCCCTTCTCCTCTTGCCTTCACACTTTCCCAACATCAGGGTCTTTTCCAGGGAGTCTTCTCTTCTCATGAGATGGCCAAAGTATTGGAGCCTCAGCTTCAGGATCTGCCCTTCCAGTGAGCACTCCGGGTTGATTCCCTTCAAAATGGATAGGTTTGTTCTCTTTGCAGTCCAGGGGACTCTCAAGAGTCATATATTCACCATAAATGGGAGGTGATCTGACACAATAGAGCTTTGTGGCACACTGGTTAAACTGCAGCACTACAGTCAAGACTCTGCTCATGACCTGAGTTTGATTTTAACAGGCTCAGGTAGCTATCTCAAGGTTGGCTCAGCCTTCCGTCCTTCTGAGGTTGGTAAATTGTGCTGTGAGTGGTTGTGCAGATTTTGGAGCTTGTTCTTCCAGGAGGCTTAATTTAGGGGCACAGAAGAGATCTTCCTAATCTGGAAAACCATTGATGCCTGTTTCCTTTTGTTGCCTGTTGGTTGAGTGCTGTTGATTGTTTAGCTGCTTGTGTGAATTTAATGCAGCTTCATTGGCTATGTTTAAAATGTTGGCTGCTGACTGCATCACACACCCCAGATTGCTGGAAGAAAGGCAGAATGTAAATGATATTTTAAAATGTTGAAATCTACAAGGGGAATCCACTGTTGCTGGTGTCGTATTCTGAGGCCACTTAGGTTGTTTGACTATGCTGTTGAAACAAATTGGGAGCTGTTATGAGTTTTTAGAAATCCATTTAACATCATGTGGTCTTTGTGTCGGGGGGGGGGGGGGGTGTCTATGCAGAACTTCCAATCATTGTGTTTAAACATTATTATGAATTTTTTTTCCTGCCTGTTCCTCTCTGTTGTAACTCATATGTAGCTGCAGAGTGCTACGGTATACTCTGAAGGGCAGGGGAAGGAACACAACAACAGAGTCCATCTGCAAGTTCTTAGCTCTTCTGCAATATAATTTACAAAATAATTTAGCCATGCTTTGCAAAACCTGTCCATTTCAAAGCAAAACACCTTTGGAAAGCCTCAGTTTCATAAGTTGCCTCTTGCAAACTTTGAGAACCTTGCCAAGCTTTAAAAATTTTAAAAACAAAATTGCTCTTTTATCGCTTTTGCCCAACAAGACAGAAATCTAAAAACAAAAAGATGCAGCTTTCACCGGGAGAAAGATGGCCTGGAAATGAAGTGAATAAATAAACTAAATAAATAACAACAACAACAAAAAGAAGAAGAAAATTCATTCTGGATTTTTTAAATCCCATACAGGGTGGATCTATGTAGCATCAGCCTGCAACTGTATAAACTACACAAGGTTCCAAGGCTCCACAGGGATTCCTGTGTAGTTTATACACATCTCCCTTGAGAACATCCAACAGTTGAGAAAACTCCACTTAAAACCCACAAACTAGCATAGAAGTGGACAACATACAGCCCAGGTGATAAGTATGTTTTCAATTTTGTAAGCTGCCTGGGGCCCTTTTTTTAGGAGGAAGGTGGCGTAAAAATATTTGAAATAAAATTTCGTGGAAGAAGTTATCCTATTGCTTTATATAACACATGTACCCCTAATTCATTGTTCTGGCATACCTAACACACACACACACACACACACACACACACACACACAGAGAGAGAGAGAGAGAGAGAGAGAGAGAGAGAGAGAGAGAGAGAGATCCCACTCCAGTGCCTCTTTCTCTTCCCCTTGTCTGTGCTCTGAATCTGTCACCTAATTAAAATGTTAATGAAATTAACTATTGCCTGCATTAAGCCACTGAGTGCATTCAAGATCACTTGTAAGGACCCTGGGCAGATGGCAGAAGTTCTCTGGTGAGCCCATTAAGCGTCCTGAAGTGGGTCCTGGAAGGAGAGGGGCTTGGCTCATCTGTGAACTTTCTACATTTCAAAGGCTGGGTTGGCTGAGGAAAGTTTATTCATGGCCTTCGGCATTACTGCTGGCAGACACCAAGATTAGCTGCTTCCTTGGGTGAAAGGCAGAAGTCTGGAGTGGTCTGGCAAGCTCCACCCCTGACCCACCATCCGGTCTCTGGGGCCATATGGTGTGCCGATAATCGGCTGAGCCTCTGCCGAAGAAGAGTCGCTCCTTTAATTAGATCAGCTTAAGGAGAATGCAGCCTACAATACAACCAGGAGCCAGGCTTGTATTTATAACAGACACAGAGAGCTTAACCAACACTCCTAGGGGAGAGGGGAGAGAGGTGGGGAAGATGTGAGAAGGTTGTGTGTCCGGTAGTAGGTGACGAACACTGGCCTCTGATTTTCCCCTAGAGATCTATAAAGTTCTGTAGGGCTCTTAAGAAGATGCTCAGGCATCAGACTCTCTGACCAGATAGGATGATTGAGAAAGAAATTAGAAATGATATCAATAAAGGGAGGGAGGAAAGATGAAGAAGGCTTCCCCCGCCTCTCTCTAAGTATCCTCAAATAGATTATTCTAACTATTGTTGTTGTTTAGTCATTAAGTTGTGTCCGACTCTTTGTGACCCCACGGACCAGAGCACGCCAGGCCCTCCTGTCTTCCACTGTCTCCCGGAGTTTGGTCAAATTCATGTTGGTAGCTTCAATGGCACTGTCCATCCATCTCGTCCTCTGTCGTCCCCTTCTCCTCTTGCCTTCACACTTTCCCAACATCAGGGGCTTTTCCAGGGAGTCTTCTCTTCTCATGAGATGGCCAAAGTATTGGAGCCTCAGCTTCAGGATCTGTCCTTCCAGTGAGCACTCAGGGTTGATTTCCTTCAAAATGGATAGGTTTGTTCTCTTTGCAGTCCAGGGGACTCTCAAGAGTCTCCTCCAGCACCACAGATCAGATATTACTGGCCAAAATAGATCCATGGGGGTCTGTGTCAAAACAGGGGTTTTTTGCCTGATTTTTAAAAGAGACATATGACAAGTGTCATGGGGGCATTGTTGACAACTTCGGAAGTGTTGATGGTGTAAATGGTCTACTTTGTGGTTTTCTGTGGTCTTGCAAAATGCTTCTGTGTGGATTCTGCTCAACAAACATGACCCTGGAGTTATAAAATGTCCCATCTGCATGGATGAGATTTACTACAGGAGATCTGAAGATAATGATTTGGTGGCTCCCTTTTAGAATTGCAGAACTTTCTGAAAGGTCCAGGGTAGTCCCCTATAGAAGGCCTTACAGCAAGAGCCTTGGCACGTCAAAGATGCTGAGTTGGACAGTGTCACCGAAGCAACCAACATGAATTTGACCCAACTCCGGGAGGCAGTGGAAGACAGGAGGGCCTGGCGTGCTCTGGTCCATGGGGTCACGAAGAGTCGGACATGACTTAACGACTAAACAACAATATCTGAGGGAGGGGGGAAAGGACCGAAGGCCCATTTCAGTAAGCCACGATTCTGAAAAGCAGACATTTCTGGTTGTGAGTAGGTTGGACTATTCAGGGGATTCATTGGAATTCCCAGTGGATTTGGAAAATATGAGGCCCTAAATCCATCCCTAACTGTAATTCTTCTGCTAACTGTCAATGTGAAGTGGGACCCCTGTATTCACAACGGATTGATCCCAACACCCCCATGATGAAAAACCATGGATTGTTGTGAACACTATTTTAATAGTGGACGCTATACGTAGCACGATCTCTGGGACCCTTTAATGGCCAGTTCTGGTAACTTCATTGTTAGAAACATGTATTCTTAGGACTTTTCTTTTAATATTTAATATTTTCAGACCGTGGATAAGTGAATCAGCAAACAACGATCACATGGATAAGGAGATCCTACTGTATTGCACACATAATGGCAATAAGTAACTTTGTCTTTCGAAATATATGTTTCTAGGATTTTTCTTTTCATCTTCTTAATATTTTCAGACTGTGGGTAAGTGAATCAGTGGATACTGATCCTGTGGATAAGGGATCCTACTGTATTGGAGTTTTATTGGATAAAAAAATGCTCCAGAACCAGACCCATCACTAGAGCAGGGCAACTAGGGCTTCGAGCCAAGGTGACAAAATTTAAAGAGTGTTAAAATTGTAGCTGGAAAACATGAACCAAGCCACCCTGAGCACGCCTACTTCATCTAGCCACTCCCTCCCAGGGCAAAGGGAAACTCAACGCAGGTGAGCACAGCACTCACTGTGTGTGTATGCCTCTGCAGAGTTCCAAATTTTCATTCTGAAAGCCCAAACTTAGAGGAAATGTGTTGTGTTGAAATTGTGGCTGCAGATCAGTAGGCATCCTTCAGTCTCAAGAGACTATGGTAACGTGTTCTGAATAGAGGTCTTGGAACAGCGTCTAGTGTGGCTGAGAAGGCCAATTCGAGAGTGACCATCCCTTCCACACTGAACACAAACACAATCTGTCCCCTGTCCAGCTCCCTGATTTTGCTGGTTTCGGAACTGCCTCTTTGCCTCGGCCTGCTGGACAAGGGTCTCTTCAAATTGGGAGAGGCCATGCTGCACTGCCTGCCTCCAGGCTGAATGCTCAGATGTCAAGGTTTCCCATCTGTTGAGGTCCATTCCTAAGGCCTTCAGATCCCACTTGCAGATATCCTTGTATCGCAGCTGTGGTCTCCCTCTGGGGCGCTGTCCTTGCACTAATTCTCCATACAGGAGATCTTTTGGAATTCTGTGGCTGCAGAAATGCACTAAATACTGTCCATGTTTCCCCGGTCAGGACTGAGTCTCTTGGCAAATGGACAGTCAATTGTTAAATAATGTTGAGTGTAGACCTCTCTTATGTTGGCCATCATGTACCAGCTCCTTGCAAACCATGTGACCATGCTGTTTAAGATCTAAATGAGACTATTGGGAGATGCTGTCTGAAATGTTGGAGTTTGGTGTCACTAGTATGAGGATGACACCCAGCTTTATCTCTTGTTTCCATCCAAAGCTGAGGAAGCTGTTTCAGCTCTAGATTCAGTGTCTGTTGTCAGTCATGGACTGGATGTGGGTGAGTAAACTGAAGCTTAATCCAGACAAGACAGAGGTGCTCCTGGTCAGTTGAAAGTCAGATCAAGAAACAGAGGTGCAGTTTGCACTGAATACGGCTAAACTCCCTCTGAAAACACAGACACACAAGCTTTTCTTGATTAGAGATGGGCATGAATCGGAAAAATGGCAATTTGTTTCAATTCATGATTTGTCAAGGTCGATGAATCCTAAATAACAAATTTATGATTTTTTTTGGATGAATTGACGAATCAACTTGCCAATTCATTTTTTCCTTTTAAACCTTATAAAACGTCCCTCCAAGCACCAAGAGACACCAAGATCACAGAGACACTTCCCTTGACGCTCCTCTACAATCCCTCCAAGTTTGGTGAAGATTGGGCTTCAGGCATCCAGGTCATGCACCCCAAATTGGGTCCCCCCAGGAAAGTGCCCTTTAACAGCTGGTTTCGGGAAACCCAATCTTCACCAAACTTGGAGGGATTGTAGAGGAGGGTCAGGGAAAGCTTTTCTGTGATCTTGGTCTCTAGGTGCCTAGGGGGCTGTTTTATAGCCCAATGAATCAACAAATCAAAAATTGCTTAAAATTTATTGATTTGTATTGATTTGGATGAATATGAATCGTCCAAATCAGTGATTTTTGATGGATTTCGCAATTTGTTTTTTAATTCGTGCCCATCTCTATTCTTGATTAATACTGTAAACCACCTTGGGTCCTTTCTAGGAGAAAGGCAGGAAATAAATATTTTAGAAAAATAAATAACAAGCCTGCCTAACTTGGTGGGTAGGTGGGTGAGAGAACAGAAGACACTTAGTTGACTGGAGGATAAAAGAAAGGAGAAAACTGAAAGCCTGAAAATTTCATTGAGACTTAACAGACATGTCCGAAATAATGTATATGTGCCCAAAACAAAGTTAGAGACAAGGATATCTTTATTTCCTGATTGGGGGGGGGGATGGAATTGGGGAGTAATCCGTGACCCACAATCTCAATCTATTATGCAGATCAAGTACATTTGTGTTTACTGGCTGGCGTCACAAAATTGTGTTCCGCTTCCATTCTTTGGTTTTGGCATGGGGATATAACATGGGGATCTGTCACTGGGGATCTTTGGCAGCCATTTACATTTCCCTTGCTAATCTGTTGCAGAACGTCTGTGTCCTTTTGGAGGCCTCGCATCGGCCTCCCACAGAGAGCTGAAATCACTCCATGAGCCTGATAAGTTTGTCGTGCGGCATCCTTTGGCTCCTGTTGTAGAAGGATGGTGCCATCTGCTTGGCAGCACCCAGCCCTGTTGAACAAGATTCTTCCTCAGGAAGTGAATATCAGGGGCTCTAAGGAGGAGAGAGTTAGAGGAAGAAGCTGCTGAATCTTCAGCACCTGAGAAAGTAACTTTTGGAGTTGTGGTTATATGCCATCACATCACCTCTGACTTAGGGTGAACCTGTGAATAAGCCATCTCCAAAATGTCCGGTTCTCAACAGCCCTGCTCTGCTCTTGCAGATTCAAGCCTGTGGCTTCCTTTAGGGAGTCAGTCCATCTCACATTTGGTCTTCCTCTTTGCCTGCTGCCTTCCGCCGTTCCCTGAATTATTGTTTTTTTCAGGAGAATCCTGCCTGCTCATGATATGCCCAAAGAAGGAAAGCCTCCATTTCAGCATCTTTGCTTCAGAGATAGTTCAGGCTTGATTTGCTCTAAGACCCACTTGTTCATCTTTCTGGCAGCCCAGGGGATCTGCGAAACTCTCCTCCAGCACCACCTTTCAAGTGCATCAATTTTCTTCCTGCCACCTTTCTTTACTGTCTAGCTTTCACACCCAGACGTGATGATTAGAAATACAAAGTGTGGATGATCTTGGTCTTGGTCTTCTTTAGGTCTGAGTCCCAAGTCAGAATCCAAGTCTTTGGTACCAAGTCACAAGTCTGAGTCCCTATTAAAAACAAGCTCTTTTCCCCAGAAAAAAAGGAGGGGTGGGTCGGTTCGGAGTGATGAGTCAAGTCCAAGCCATTAAAAAAAAAAACACACACACATAACGTGAGATGTGTCACTGGTGTGACTTAAGTCCGACTTTCACAACCCACGTCCCCATCACTGGTTTCCAGTGACTCATTCTTACATTGCATTTGGAGTAGATCTCCTGTATGGAGAATTAGTGCAGGGAAATCGCCCCAGAGGGAGACCACAGCTGCGATACAAAGAGATCTGCAAGCGGGATCTGAAGGCCTTAGGAATGGACCTCCACAGATGGGAAACCTTGACCTCTGAGCGTTCAGCCTGGAGGCAGGCGATGCAGCATGGCCTCTCCCGATTTCAAAGCACATGAAAATAAAGGAAGAAAATGGCATGGAATCATTGAATAATTGAGTTGGAAGGGGCCGATAAGGCCAACAAGTCCAACCCCCTGGTTCAGTGCAGGAGTCCAAATCAAAGTGTATCAGACAGATGGTTGTCCCATTTTCTCTTGAATGCCTCCAGCATTGGTTCCATTGTCATACTGCTCTAACAGTTTGGCTGATATTCAGCCAAATCGTAGAATCGTACAATCATGACGTTGGAACGGGCCTATAAGGCCATCGTGTCCAACCCCTCACTCAATGCAGGAAATCTAGCTTCCTGCAACATGAGCCCATTATTAAGCATAATTGCGCGAGTTGTTTTGTGGAGCACTGGGGGTGACCTTAATCCTTGTATTATGAGGACAGGTGTATAATATGTCCCTATCTCTTTCTGGCAATATAATTACTAAGCATATATTTAAGAAGAAGCAATGTGGTGTGGAAGCATTAATCTACACTTTTCCATCCATTCCAGAGATTCTCATCTTTCAAAAGGCGCCAGATGCAGCGCTGGCTCTGTTGATTACGAGTCCGTCTCTAATGGACGTATCAAAAGTCATCACCGCCTCTTTCTCTTCAGATTGGAAGTTTGCCCTTCAGACAGTGGGGTGTCAGGCTAAGGGGAAAGTGGTCATTTAGAAAAGGAATTACAAACCAAAGAAAAACACCCTCGTTAGCATTCTTTCCTCATCTCGGGCTGCGTGTTGGCTTTTTCACTGATGACCGTTGGACCACTGAAAAGTAGATTAGGATATTTGTGAAATTTAAAAGAAAGCTTCCCACAAAGAGGTGGCAAAGAGGAAGGAGAGGCGGGTGTAGGGGGAAGGGAAGGGAAGGGAAGGGAAGGGAAGGGAAGGGAAGGGAAGGAAGGAAGGAAGGAAGGAAGGAAGGAAGGAAGGAAGGAAGGAAGGAGGGGGAGAGAGAGAGAGAAAGAAAGAAGGGGGGAGAGAGAGAGAGAGAAAGGAAGGAAGGAAGGAAGGAAGGAAGGAAGGAAGGAAGGAAGGAAGGAAGGAAGGAAGGAAGGAGGGGGAGAGAGAGAGAGAAAGAAAGAAAGAAGATTTCAATCAAGCTAATAAAAGCATCTCTAATGTAATTAGTGAAATACTTGACTGCCCATTCTCTCCCCCTGCCAGACATCAATTAAAAGACAGACTTGAGGCAGGGCCCATTTCTAATCCATTTATGGACTCCCTACCGCACCCCATATCATTCTCCCCACCTCTTCTAATATCCCTTGCTCTGAGACAGCTTCCGTCTTCATTTTGTCAATGTCTCTGTTCAAACAGGGCATTGTGAAGAGTAAATACATTATTCTTTGCCCTCAGTGCCCTTGTTCTGTAACAGACGGCCCTGTTCCAAACAGCTGCTTGGATTCTATAGCCAGCTATCGCCTGGAAGACAAGGGAGACCCGGCTGCACAAGGCTGCAAACTTCCAGATCAGGCAGTGTCTCTGCGTGTGCCTCCTCTCTCTCCAGATGCACAACTTTGGATCCAACAAACTCATCAAATCACCACAGGCTATCTTTTGGGAAAAGTATATTAAAATTGAATGCATACGCCAGCTAGAAACCAGTTATTGACTAGTGTACTCATCCTGATCTTACTGTGTAGATACTAAAAGTAATGAGAACGTCCACAGGTATTTACTCAGAGCTAATTTTTGAAGAGACCCTTGTCCAGCAGGCCGAGGCAAAGAGGCAGTCCCGAAACCAGCAAAACCAGGGAGCTGGACGGGGGACAGATTGTATTTGTCTTTAGTGTGGAAGGGATGGTCACTCTCGAATTGGCCTTCTCAGCCACACTGGACGCTGTTCCAGGTCCTCTATTCAGAGCACGTTACCATCGTCTCTCAAGACTGAAGGATGTCTAATCTAATCTAAATTTTGGGCGAATCATGCTATTTCAAGATACTCACACCACTGTAATGATAAGCTATACAGCCAGCTTATTTGGAGTTACTTGTCCTTAATATATCTTTGATCGGTGCACTACAACTTAAGAACATTTTTCACTTTTTGTTACAACAGTACCTTCTACAGAAATAGTCTTCCTTTCACAAGCAGCATCCATAGTTTTGATAAAACAAAGAATAGGATCCTCTGTGTTCACAAAAACTTATAGTTCAGCATTCTGCCAGTTTTTTTTTTTTCATGGAAGCAAACTAAAAACCGTTAAACTTTTAAGTCAGACAAAAGCCATCTACATCAAGAGGAAGTGACACAAATCTTTTAGAAGTTGGAAGTAATTTGTCAGAGGTAACAGAGTGGTCTGCTACAACCTGTTTGGGGTTGCAAAAGTAACAAGGATTTCTTTTTGCATAACAAGTAACATTTTCTAGATATTTTGAAAAGTTACCTTTTAAGGGCATTTAAAATACATTTTAGGTACATTGTTGAAGTTCTCTGCTGTTTCGTTTTCATTCCTCTTCCTTAGCAAAGTGTGAAATTTTACCTCTAGCTACACAGTGGATAGTGCAGAAACCTAAAGAGCAGAATTACCATATTTTTCTGTTTATAACACGCCCCCGTTTATAAGACGCCCCCCCCCCCCCCACACACACTTTTCTAACCCAAAAATTAAGAAAACTTAGCTTTGAGGATTCAGCCTCTGGGCTCAGAACGGTCGGACATTTTGAGTCTCTGTTGAATCTGAGCCTAAAAGCTCCACCTCCAACAAGGTGTGTTCCAATTGGTTTGTTCAGCATCAGCTGACCTCAGTTCCATAAGGCTCGTGATTGGAGGAAGCTAAGTCTCTTGACTGTAGGAAGCTAAGCCTGGTGATTGAAGGAAACCTGTTTACAGAGGCAAGGTATGTGCCGTTTTGTTCTCTACTCAGCTGTCTCAGCTTACTTCCGTGTAAAAGACGCCCCTCAATTTTTAGTGTAATGATTTTAGGAAAAAAGTAGCATCTTATACACGGAAAAATACGGTAGCTTCAAATCTCCCCAGAGCAGACCACCCCTTATTGGTTCTTTTCATCAACTGGTGCTTACAGTGTCAATAATTCACTCCAAGAGACTTGTAAGAGAAAGAATAAAAGTTCAATTTACTCACAGTTCTTAACAGATTAAAAAACAGCATATTGTAGAAAAATGATGACACACAAACAGAGCTTAACTGACTCATAGTCTGCTTATAGACTACATTACTGAATACTAACTATATAGCTAACTATATGACTATCTGCAAGCAAAAATGCACTTTCCTTGTAAGAGATTCCAGTGGGTTCCTTTCAACTCCCTGATTCTATCAGGGGCATCTAGCAGTCATGGTTGAGGATCAATGTAGCCATTCAGCACCGACGAGTGCCTCTTTATTGACAAATCTTTTTGGGGAAGCCATCAGAAGAGACGTTGGCTGGGCCCAAAGTTCACAGTGGTATCCCACACCCCCAGATCTGTTTGTTCACACAGACAAAGCCTCATATAAGGCAGGGCAAAGGTTGAGAAGCAGCCATATGGCCCTTCATGCCAGCTACATGTAGATTTTGCTCCGTTTGCCTGTGATTAAATTTCTGAATACTCACTAAATTATTGGTCCTTGTCGACCGACTCTGTCACAACTCGACAAAAACGCTCTACCCAGGACTTGAAAGCCCTGTAAAATCCCTCAGAAAAGAAAAAGCAAAGCAAACAAGGTTCCCCCCCCCACTCTTAAAGTCCACAAAATGTGCACAAATTTTATTTTGCACAAAACTACTGGCACGTCCCCTCAAGAAGCAAAGCAGAGGCATAAAAAGCAAGCACAGGAGGACAGTCTGATAGCAAGAAAGATGCGAATAACCCATCTCAGTGCTTCAGATTCTTAAAGGTGAATGAAGCAACACAGCAGTCATCCTCAGTTTATGAAAACGATGCTTGAAAAACTGGAACAGTAGTTGCAAACTCCATACTGTGTTGTTCTGCTCTGCAAGCAGCAAATATCAAATGAGTTCAACAGACGACTTTTTTCTTGAGCAGAAATCTAGGAGAAATCTAGGAAACAGAAAACTGCAGGGTCTCACTTGGAAATTATTAAGCATTCATGTTGAAGACAAATCCCACTCTGTGGCAGAGGTTGGGTCTGGTGGTGCTCTGTGTGGCCTAATGGTGGTCTTCTCTCTCAGGGAAAGAAGAGGAAGGGAAGGGAAATCACAGGGGTGCAGAAGGGGGAGTTGTGGTGGCAGTCCCTCAATTGCTGTTCTGAAGTGCTTTTAGACACCAGTCTAACGTTCGAGTATTCCAAATATTCTGAAGATAATTTACACATTTGGGAATATCTATTGAAAGAACAAAAAATCCATTAACAAAGATGGAGCTTCAGAGGTTGCACATGCATCGGGACCAAAACCATGATGTAATTAATGTTTTAGGTTTGATAACGTGCTGGAAGGGCCTTTAAGACAGCTCAAAGACTTCATTTTAGTCCAGTGCTTGGGACCCCAAATGTTCTTGGACTACAACTCCCAGAAATCCTGGCCAGCACAGCTTGTCATAAAGGCTTCTGGGAGTTTTAATCCAAGAACCTCTGAGGACCCATGGTTGGGAACCATTGCCTTCATACATCAAAAGCGGGGCTCGGAGAAGTTACGTTATGGGACTATGACTCCCAGAATCCCCAGCCAGCAATGCCATGCCACCATCTCCATGCCATCTTGGCATCATCTACAACACAGAGCACATGTTTATTGTCCAGAAGAGAAAATATCCTACCGGAAAAAGATGACGAAAAGAAGACAGCAACCCACATAAGATGTGCAAAAGGTGGCTTAGATGCCTAGATTGTGATTTAGACATAATTACCAGAACTGAAATAAAAATTTAGCTCATTTCTCTCTTTCTTTTCCCCTGTTTTCCTCTCTGGTCAAAGAGTTTCTGAGAGAGAGACAGATCACACTTCCCGAGGTCTGAACTGATTGCCTACAGAGGACATTTGAAATCCGGCTAATTGTGTAATTTATTTTTCCTGGATTAATTATGGCACAGCTTCAAAGCATAAAGGGGGAGGTGTCTGCTAATCACTGGTCACATCTGAAATATAGGTTAAAAACTAGACAGTATGTTTTGGCACTAACATTGAGGCAAAGGTTACAGAGAGAGAGAGAGAGAGAGTTTGGAAGGAAAATTATAAACGCTGAGGCCAAAGAGCAGTAAAATGCAATAAGCACAAAGCAGTAGCAGGTAACCACAGTCAAATCCATTAAAAATAGTTTAAAAATGATTATTATAGTATCGTGCTGGAGAAGCCCTGACGACGTAGCACCTCCAGAAGAAACCAGAGTCCTGTTCACGTCCCAACGGAACAGAATACAAGTTGCACATAAATTCAAGAATGTTATGTTGGAAAAGTTTCCTTTTGAAGCTGAGGGAAGGTTAGCTCAAACTAGAAACTGTCTTGGGAAATTGAATGCTGGTAATTTGGATCCATCCATTCTTACACATTTATTGTCATACATAAAGTTCGGCCTGTTGACCCCACCCAGGCGGCTGATGGGCATGGTTGACAGGTCATAGCATATATCACATTGGAACTGAACTACATGAATGAGCTCTTGATGGTACAGAGGGAATCTAGTTGTGTGGGAAACTTCTGCTTAAAGGTTGTAGCTGCATTCTGTTCCAGTGACGGGCATACACTCCTGGCAGGAAGCGGCAGCTGCCAGCAGGCGGGGTAGCCCCTTCTTCTGCCCTTTCGCTTAGAGGTAGAGCATAAGATCAAAGGGTTATTTCAGCCAATCCTGGTTACAATTAGGTAACTAGTATCCTATCTGAATTCTAACAACATACTATGTAATCATGCTAAGTAAATAAAAGAGCTCTCAGGGCGTTGCCTGTAGGCTCCGCTGGCTCGGACATCCGTTGTCGACTCCTTTGTTCTTTCACTAAGGCAATTAGCCTTCCTTTGTTCCGTGATCACCCACATAGGTGTTCTGCATAGTTGGGTTTTTTGTTTTTTGTTTTATTTGTCATTTCCATATTGCAGCTGATGTGTTTATCCAGTGTTGCCCACCAGTTTTGGCTTGAATAAGATCCAAAGACTGGTGTGACCTTGACCACAAACAGATTACCTGCCCTGCCCTTTTTACATATGCCACCCATGACAAAATTCCAAAAGAACCAAAAGCGGCCTCATTATCCAGTCTGATCTTTTATGCTTCCCTTTTTGAATTGCAGATCAAACTGTTAACTTTTTCCCCTCACCAAATCAGGAGAGGGAAAAAAGGAGAGGGAGGTGGCTGGGTGAAATATTTCCTTTCGAGTCGTGGAAATCTATTAGCATTCTGCAGATGGAGGGGGAGGGGAGGGGATCACAACAATCCATAATTAAGACAATTAAAGACGTTTCCAAATTTTTTTTATTTATTTATTTAACTTATATGCCGCCCACACTACCCAAAGGGCTCTGGGCGGCTTACAACAATTTAAATATAATAAAAGATATAAAGATAAAACAATTAAAATAGAATTAAGAATACAGTACTCTAAAAATTGCCATCAGGACCCATAGTTGATATTATTTGAATTAAAAGCCTTCTGGAACAGGAAGGTTTTGACATGGCGCTGAAACGTCATCAACGTCGGCGCCAGACGAATCTCCCTCGGGATGGCGTTCCATAGTCTGGGGGCAGCTGCCGAAAAGGCCCTTTGTCTACAAGTCATCCCTCTTACCTCCTTGAGGGATGGCTCTTTCAGGAGGGCCCCCTGGCTAGATCTTAATTGCCGGGTAGGTTCATATGGAAGGAGGCGGTCCTTCAGGTATCCAGGGCCCAAGCCGTTTAGGGCTTTATACGTCAAAACAAGCACTTTGAATTGGGCCCAGGCAGCAACTGGTAGTCAATGTAATTTGAACAGAATCGGCTTGATGTGTTCCCTAGTGGCCCCATCACTCACCAGCCACACAGCTCGATTCTAGACCAGTTGCAGTCGCCGGACCGTCTTCAAAGGCAGCCCCACGTAGAGCGCATTGCAGTAATCTATACGGGATGTTACCAGTGCATGTCTAACTGTCATGAGACTCTGCTCGTCCAGGTAGGGCCGTAGCTGGTATAATTTCCGCAGCTGAAGAAAGGCACCCCTGGCCATCGAGTCCACCTGGGCTTCCAGAGTTAGACCGGGGTCCAGAAGCACCCCCAGGCTGCAGACCCTGTCCCTTAGGGGGAGTGCAACCCCATTCAGGGCAGGGAAATGGCCCTCCAGCCTGTCCGGCAAAGCACCCACTAACAGAACTTCCATCTTGTCTGGATTGAGTTTCAATATATTAACCCTCATCCAGTCCTTTATCAGGTCCAGACATGACTTCAGCACAGAAACTGCCTCACCTGGATTGGTGGAAAACGAGAGGTAGAGCTGAGTGTCGTCAGTGTATTGCTGACTCCTCAGCCCAAACTTCCAAATGTGCCCGGTTTGTTAAAAACACAAACCGTTCCAGAGCCGGGCTAATTGGGGTGAGCAGAAATCAAACAAGAAAAATGTCTTCATTTGTACATAGCTAGTGTAGGAAATTCGTGCTGGTTGTGTTTGGTGTCCACCTTGAAGTTTCATAGGCTTCAACCAAGTAGAGCCTGCTCCTTGGTTAGAAGGATCTGCTGGGGACATGCAACATTGCAATGTTGTTGTTGGGAATATAGGAGTAAAGAGCAGGATTTACAAAGGAGGCACTCAAGAAAGTCTACTCTTCAAGCAGGATCAGTGCACAAAAACAGCTCTGTTCCTAACTCCATAGGGTTGGCTAGGACAGAGGCTCTTCTAACACTGCTAGACCAGTGGTTCCCCATCTTTTTTTGGCTCACTTGACTCGCTGGACACTGGCCATGGCTCCCCAATACAATACTTTGGGGAGAAGAGGAGAAGCCAGGCCTGAGAAATACAGTTGTACCCCTCTATCCACTGATTCACTTATCTGCTGCATGAAAATACTGAATAGAGCCCTCCAGAAATATGTATTTATACATATTTCCAGGGTACATTTATGGGAATTGGCCACTTGATGGAGCCTGAAATCATGCAATGTATACTGCAGCATTCAATATTAGACTTCTTTCAATTTCAGAGTATTCCATGGTGCCCCTGGCAGGGTTTGGCAGCACAACAGAGTGCCGCAGTGCACAGTTTGGGAACCACTGTGCTAGATTATGACTCCCATAATCCCTAACCATTGACTATGGTGACTGGAGCAGATGGGAGCTGTAGTCAACATAATCTGTAGGGACACAGATTCCACACTGCTGGATTACAGCATGACTATTCTGTCCCAGACCTGGCTCATTCTTGGAAACCCTTCTCCAGCAGTGTCAGGGGTTGATTGGGGGAAAAGGCCTTGTGACAGCATTCGAATACAGGTCTCTTAGGGCAAATGAAGCACTGCCCTGTCCAAAGCTCAGATTGCCCCCTAGTCAGCCTACTTAGACATACTGGGTCTTGGAGCTACCTAAAAGGTGACACCTTAAAGCCAACATTGAATTTAAATCTAATTCCATTTTTGTGCCTGCACATGGCTCCCACCCCTGAGGTTTGACACAGGCGTGTTGATGAAAAAGGTGCCTTACCAGGGTGTTGTACCGGGGCCATCTGAAGCCCTATGCGTAAAAGAAAAATGTTCCATCCCTTAGTGTTGACAATGAAGATCACCTGTCTGCCTCCAGATCAATGATATAGTAAGGGTGTGTGTGTGTGTGTGTGTGTGTGTGTGTGTGTGTACGCACATGCATACAAATGTAGATTGAGGCTAGTATCCTGTTGCATAACTCTGCCTGCACAACAAGAATGATGTCAACAGCCACTGCAGATTGCTATTAATTTGAAACTGTTCCCACTTTCAGTTTTGGAGTGCACACACAGTGATATGAGGTGATACGACACTTACCTATTTTCTTTGAGCTCTTCCCACCTCACCTGCCCATTTTCATCCAACCACTGTCTGACTTCCTTTCTGAAAGCCGTCTGACCACTCGCTGTCCCTGCAGCACGTCCATACCCTTCCGAACCATATTGATTTAACCATGCTTTTTTTATTTTTAAAAGGTCCAATTTTAATTGCACCTCCGTTCAATGTAAAGACAATGATGGAACAGAGGGGAAAAGGGCCAAGAGGCATACACTAAGGCTGTCCAGTGGGGCAAGCCGATCCCCATCTTAACTACAGCAACAAAAAAGATTTCAAACCTGGTGGATGGTTGATTTCCATCCAGATTTACCACCTATTTAAAATAAACATACCAAAAACCCTTCTTAGAAGGGACATCTGAGTCAATAGGTTTGTCTTATGCTCCGTTGACATCCTCTCTCCATGCCCTTACTAAGTCCTTCACCCAGCAGGAAAAGGGAATTCAGACCACCCACCCCGGTGAATCTTTTATTATTTTAAGGACCATCTCACACAAATGCAAGGGGGTGGGAGAGGCAGGAGCTTTGACAGGACTTCAGAAGCCTGCCTTAAATAATCCGAACTCAGATTAATGTTTGGCTTTATTGATTTCCTGTTCAGGGAGCTAACATTGCACTTCAACTACAAGGCCAGGGGTGAAAGATCAGCTCTTCATTCATGTGGGTTTTTAACCCTTCTTGCCCCTCAATACTTTGTATCTGCCTTGTCGTGATCTGGCACTACCTAAAAAGCTCCCCACCACCACCATGAAAAGGAAAGTTCTGAATGAACAGAAAATGCCTTCTTGGGAAGACCATTTACAGTAACATCTGCCAGTTGTAGAGGACTTTCACAATCAGCCTTATGTGAGAACTTCTAAGCCCCCCCTTTTTTTTAATTAATCAAATTGGTGATTTGATTTGATTTAAATTAAAAGAACATGAAATTCCAAGGATTTGGGCTCGTTTTTGTGAAAAGGGGCATTCTTTTAAAAAAAACTCCTAAGACTGGAGCTGAAAATGATCTGGAAAAGGAAGGAAGGGGTGGAGAGTCAGGATTAACAAAAGCCAAGATTTTGCTCTGATTTTATTTCCAAATGTCGGCATGGATGTGACTTCTCCTTTCCTTTATTTAATGCACAGATAACTTTTAAGGGTGACATGGTTTATAGAATTGATTTATTTCTTTGTTAATTATATGAATTGCCTGCCTTGGCACCCGGAGATTCAAGGCAAGATGCGTGGCTCTCCTCATCCTCACTTCAGTCCCCCAGCCATTCTGCGAGGGGGTTGAGGTTCGGCCACCTCTCCTCCTGTTTGTAAGCTAAGAACTGCTCGGATGGAGGGCCGGTAAATGCATCCATAAATCCCCTACCCCTCCCCAGTTGATTTCCAAACAGGTTCTTGAGCTGCCGGCTCCCCTCTGTCCTTCAACCCTGACAGCATGTGATTTGCATACAGATGCTTATGTGCCTGCACACACACCACACACACAGAGCTTCAACCATAGTCCTGGAGGCCGTTTGCCGAGGATTGGGTCCACAGTAGGAAAGAGGCCTAAGGGGGAAAGAAAGGGTGTCTGGCTGCCTCTACTGCCTGCTGAGGAATTGCAGAGAAATCTGCTGATTCAGAGAGTCCAGGTGGCTGGACAATGATTATTCAGAAGGACTATTATGTTCTCTGGAGGTCCAGATCTCTCTTCCTCCCCCCCCCACCTTGCTTGGACAGCAAAGCAATTGCCAGGGGCCTTCAAGGAACACATGGTGTGCCCCATTCACTCCCCTCAACCTCCATCCTTGAGCACACATTACCTTTGTGTGGATTGGACTGGCAAGGGTGGTTGGATCCTTTTGTTGGGGAATTTGCTCAAATGCACCCCCTGGCCGGCCAGCCAGCTGGAGGGGGGATTCTGGGATTTGTAGTCTCCCCCCTCCCCCCCAAAAAAAGGTGTTTTCATGCTCTTCCTATTAAAGCACAACCATTTGGAAATGACCCACAAGTTCTCCTGTTTGAGGCTTTTGCTTTCTCTGTTTGCTCACCTGCTGCTCTTGTGGTTGTGATGTGCTGTCAAGTCACCTCTGCCATTCGGTGACCCCATAAATGAGCAATGTCCAAAATGTTCTGTCCTCAACAGCATTGCTCAGGCAAACTCAAGCCTGTGGATTCCTTTGGAGAGTCTGTCCGTCTCGTATCTGGTCTTCCTCTTTTCCTGCTGCCTTCCACCTTTCCCAGCATTATGGTCTTCTCCAGAGAATCCCGCCTCCTCACGAGGTGCCCAAAGTAGGACAGCCTCAACTTCATCATTTTTGCCTCCAGAGAGAGTTCAGGCTTGATTTGATCTTGGAACCACTCGTTTGTCTTTCTGATAGTCCAGGGTATATCTGCAAAGCTCTCTTCCAACCAACCATATTTCAAGCAATTTTTTTTCCTATCAACTTTCTTAACTGTCCAGCTTTCACACCCATACATGGTGATTGGAAATACTAGAGTGTGGATGGTCTCGGTCTCCAGTGACACATCCTTAAACCTGAGGATCGTTTCTAATTCCTTCCTTGCTGCCCTTCCTAGTCTCAAATCTTTTGATTTCTTAGCTGCAGTCTCCATTTGGATTGATGATTGAACCAAGGTATACGAAATCTCCAACTATTTCAGTTTCTTCACTGTCAGTGTTAAAGCTGTGTACTTCTTCTGTAGTACAGAAGTGTTTATGGGCTGGAACTCCCGGAATTCTGCTGGAGAATCCTTGGAGAATTCCAAGGGAGAATTCCAAACTCTTACCTCCTCCCTTTTTAAAAAAAAAAGATGTTTGATTGATTTTTATTACTTTTTCTTTACTCCTTTTTTTTCTGCCAGAAATTTGGTAACAAAGACGGCATATATAATTCATGAAAGCAACCACTTCTGTTTTGAAAAAGTTACAAAATCAAAGACAATATAAAAAAACACCAGGAAACCATTTCAATCATCAAAGATCAGTTAACCTAGGGGAAATGAGAAAAATGCTAGAACATGCCAACGAAGACCACAATACGGTGGTCTTCAGTATTCCTCAAAGGCTAGGGTAAATCTCTCTGTCCACTCATGGGGACGAAATCCAGCCTACAGATAAGAGTGGCCCTTATGTGAAAGTCCAGTGGGACAGTTACTTCAGGTGGCAGAGCACTGGCGACAGTAATTTAACTGCTCCCTGCCAGCAGTATAGGTGTGGCACTCATTTTTCTGGACTCCAACTCCCAGAATTCTCCAAGGATTCTCCAGCAAAATTCTGGGAGTTCCAGCGCATAAACGCTTATCTGCACACACAATTTCACTCACCTGGACAAGGCCAGTGCCTCCTTCTCGGCCTTCATTTCTTGCTGCATAGCTTCCTGGGAGGAAGCTTCTGCAGTGCATGCTGGGGATGGTGGTTCTTCAGTAGGTGTCCCCTACAGAACATAAAGGGCAATGAGACTACCACCTCCAGGAAGCATTGGGGCACCTTTTTTTGTGCAACATTCATCTGGAAAGCGCAGAATAAATTCCAAGCTGTACAAGATTGCTACAATTCCTACACAGTATGGCATATTTCCAGTGCAGGATCTGGGGTGGGAGTGTGGTCTTAGTATGCCGCTGGATGCAACCTTTTCACTTAAAGGGAGGGAGTGCTGTTGGAAACTGACAGAGATCAACTCAGAAGAAATGGAGGACGGTAATAGTGAGGCAGTGTGGAAGGGATTGTCACTCTCGAATTGGCCTTCTCAGCCACACTATACGCTGTTCCAAGTCCTCCATACAGAGCACGTTACCGTAGTCTCTCGAGACTGAAGGATGCCTAATCTAAAAAAAATAGTGAGGCATCAGGGTGTATCCACCAGTTTTCAACTATAGGACCTCTCTATCCGCAGGATCATTATCAGCTAGTTCATTTATCCACTTCTTGAAAATACTAAATGAAAAACCTCAGAAATATGTATTTAAACATATTTCCAGGGTGTATTTACCAGAACTGGCCATTAGAAGGAGACAGAGACCATGCGATGTACTATAGCGTTTGATACTTCTGTGTTTTTCGCCATCCGCAGGGTGTGGGGAGTTTGGAACTGACCCCCGTGGATTGTAGACATTTCCCCCCTCTTTCTACATGTATTGTGTCCAACGGCACAACTTTGGAAACCCCTGCAGGACCTTGTTTACATTTCGTTGGACAAGTTGCAGTTGTGTGAATGGTTCTTTATTAAGCAAACAGAAAATATGTCAGGGGATGGGAAAACATCAATGGAGCAGTCCAAATTGGAGGTGCTGTTCTATTTACACTGGAAAGGAAGATTTCACTGGTCTGGATGGAGGCAGTTTTTCTAATGTAATAGCAGACATCAGGCAGGGAGGCAGGGGCTATCCAGATCCTCCTGATCTGTAATCCCATGGTTCTATTATTTTATTTGATTATTGTTGTTGTCATGTGCCATCACATTGCTTCCAACTTATAGCAACCCTATGAATTAGTGCCTCTTAATGAGGGTGAAAGAGGAGAGCGCCAAAAATGGTCTGAAGCTCAACATCAAAAAAACGAAGATCATGGTCGCTGGTCCCATCACCTCCTGGCAAATAGAAGGGGAAGATATGGAGGCAGTGACAGATTTTACTTTCTTGGGCTCCAGGATCACTGCAGATGGTGACAGCAGCCACGAAATTAAAAGACGCCTGCTTCTTAGGAGGAAAGCGATGACAAACCTAGACAGCATCTTAAAAGCAGAGACATCACCTTGCCGACAAAGGTCCGCATAGTCAAAGCTATGTTTTTTCCAGTAGCGATGTATGGAAGTGAGAGCTGGACCATAAAGAAGGCTGACCGCTGAAGAAATGATTCTTTTGAATTGTGGTGCTGGAGGAGACTCTTGAGAGTCCCCTGGACTGCAAGGAGAACAAACCTATCTGTTCTGAAGGAAATCAACCCTGAGTGCTCGCTGGAAGGACAGATCCTGAAGCTGAGGCTCCAATACTTTGGCCATCTCATGAGAAGAGAAGACTCCCTGGAAAAGACCCTGAGGTTGGGAAAGTGTGAGGGCAAGAGGAGAAGGGGACGACAGAAGACGAGATGGATGGACAGTGTCATCGAAGCGACCAACGTGAATTTGACCCAACTCCGGGAGGCAGTGGAAGACAGGAGGGCCTGGCGTGCTCTGGTCCATGGGGTCACGAAGAGTCGGACACGACTTAACGACTAAACAACAAAATGAATCAGTGACCTTCAGAAGGTCTTGCATTTAACAGCCCTGTCCACCTCTTACAAACTCAAGACTGTGCCTTCCTTTATTGATCCCACCTCTCTCATGGTAGGTTTTCCTCTTCAGCTTTTCCTACCGTCATTTAATTATAAAAGGAGTCCCACAGCAATGTGGTTGCCATTTTCTTTGTTTTCGTAGCTGAGTGCAAGTTTTGTGCTTCTGAGTGATAAATACTTCTGCATCACTATGGGAAACCGTGGAGTGTCTCCCTTAGTTATTGGATCTAGGGAGTGGCCTTCAAGGCCAACCACTTGCAAAATTGGAGGAGCCACCATTGCTTTGAAGTATGGAGTCTGGCTCATAGGAGCGCATGTGCAGAACTCCTGACCTATCAGCAGCCACAAAAGTTCTGCTTCCAGAAGAGCCACTCCACAACCCCGCTTCTAGGCATGAGTGCGCATATGCAGGGGGAAAGGGGCTTCCCCCTCAACGTGGAGATTTCATGCTGTATTTGCCCTACACTTGCTTTGAAGAAAGACCATTCTGCCTGCTCTCCTGGAATACGCAGACTCTCTTCACTGGAGTGTGCTTGCCTTTATCACACAAACTGAAATCCTAATGAAGCATGAGGGTGGTGCACAGCTGAGTGGCATAGACTCTCAAATACCGTGGTGCTTCAGGAGAAGGGCTGGGGTGATATGTGTTGAAGAGAATGAATACTCCCTCCACCACCACCATTCTTCACTTCATAAAATAAAATAAAATCTATAACTGGTTGTTGTAGGTTTTTCAGGCTGTTTGGCCGTGTTCTGGAGGTTTTTCTTCCTAACGTTTTGCCAGTCTCTGTGGCTGGGCATCTTCAGAGGACAGGAGTCAGAACTCTGTCTGTGCTCTGGTGCAGTTTGTGGGATAGTTGAGTATTTGTAGCTGTGGGATCAGCTTTTTGTCCTTTTCCGGAGAATAGGTGATTATGGCGGTCAGGGTGTTTTTTTGTTATGGGTGTATTGTTGTGATAAGGTGGGGAGATTATCTGTCACTGTGATTGATGGGTGTTGTTAGCTAATCTTTTGTGTGCAGTGATCACTGGTCCTTGTGGCTGGGTAGAGTTTGTTGACCTTTTTGCAGGCACTGTGCAGGGGGTTGGACATGATGGCCTTATAGGCTCCTTCCAACTTCACTTCTTCTATTCTATGAACACAGATGGGTTTCCGGACCTTGTCACTCATACATCTTAAGTGGACTAAAACAAATTACTCCTACCCCTCAATTAGAAAATAATTTGAATTATTTTTTAATTCAAAGTTCATTTGTTGTTGTTTAGTCATTAAGTCGTGTCCGACTCTTCATGACCCCATGGACCAGAGCACGCCAGGCCCTCCTGTCTTCCACTGCCTCCCGGAGTTGGGTCAAATTCATCTTGGTAGCTTCGATGACACTGTCCAGCCATCTCATCCTCTGTCGTCCCCTTCTCCTCTTGCCTTCACACTTTCCCAACATCAGGGTCTTTTCCAGGGAGTCTTCTCTTCTCATGAGATGGCCAAAGTATTGGAGCCTCAACTTCAGGATCTGTCCTTCCAGTGAGCACTCAGGGTTGATTTCCTTCAGAATTGATAGGTTTGTTCTCCTTGCAGTCCAGGGGACTCTCAAGAGTCTCCTCCAGCACCACAATTCAAAAGCATCAATTCCTTGGTGGTGAGCCTTCTTTATGGTCCAGCTCTCACTTCCATACATCACTACTGGAAAAACCATAGCATTGACTATGCAGACCTTTGTCGGCAAGGTGATGTCTCTGCTTTTTAAGATCCTGTCTAGGTTTGTCATCGCTTTCCTCTGAAGAAGCAGGCGTCTTTTAATTTCGTGGCTGCTGTCACCATCTGCAGTGATCCTGGAGCCCAAGAAAGTAAAATCTGTCACTGCCTCCATATCTTCCCCTTCTATTTGCCAGGAGGTGATGGGACCAGTGGCCATGATCTTCGTTTTTTTGATGTTGAGCTTCAGACCATTTTTGGCGCTCTCCTCTTTCACCCTCATTAAGAGGTTCTTTACTTCTCTTCACTTTCTGACATCAGAGTGGTATCATCTGCATATCTGAGGTTGTTGATATTTCTTCCGGCCATCTTGATTCCGGCTTGGGATTCATCCAGTCCTGCCTTTCGCATGATGTATTCTGCATATAAGTTAAATAAGCAGGGGGACAATATACAGCCTTGTCGTACTCCTTTCCCAATTTTGAACCAATCAGTTGTTCCATATCCAGTTCTAACTGTTGCTTCCTGTCCCACATATAGATTTCTCAGGAGATAGATAAGGTGATCAGGCACTCCCATTTCTTTAAGAACTTGCCATAGTTTGCTGTGGTCCACACAGTCAAAGGCTTTTGCGTAGTCAATGAAGCAGAAGTAGATGTTTTTCTGGAACTCTCTGGCTTTCTCCATAATCCAGCGCATGTTGGCAATTTGGTCTCTAGTTCCTCTGCCCCTTCGAAATCCAGCTTGTACTTCTGGGAGTTCTCGGTCCATGTACTGCTGAAGCCTACCTTGTAGGATTTTGAGCATAACCTTGCTAGCGTGTGCAATTACTGCAATTGTACGGTATAATGTTTAGAACCTTAATATTTATTGGAATGTCTCTTCCACAAAACAGCTACCTGTCTCACGCCACTCATCACAGTCCATGATGTTAAAAGTGGGGACACCTGAGGCCAAAAGAGTTAGCGCAAGAACCATGCTTTTTGTCTGTGGCCTCTTCCGCTTGGAACCAGCTTCCAGCAGAAGTTCATCAAGCAGCTTGTTGCTCTGTTTTTAAGAAATCATCAAAAACTGTATTAGTTAAAAGTGACTTTTATGACTGCATTTACTACCTGAGAGGTTAAAATTTGTTTTAATTTGTTTAATTCTATTTAAAATATAGTTTTTAGATTGGGTCTTATTTAAAGATAGTTGTATCTATTTGTTGTATTATATTACCTGTCATTACTGCATGAGAGTGCGGTGATGTTATCGGGCAACAGAACAAATCAAAGTTCTATCTACAAGACAATTCTTGTTGGCCATTATGTGCCAACATAAACGAAAGTTCTTGCTCTTCAAATTGAAGTCCTGCAATACATCAGGAAACAGTTGGAAAGGGTTAATAGGAGAAATGTAGGCAGTGTAGTCAGTGATGTTGCTGATGATGACTCATGAGCATTAGGCTAATTTGCGTATCTTTCAAGTTGCCAACACAAAAGTTCTTCTGCTCCATTCTTTTTGCCTAGGAAGCAGAGATGACCTCAGTGGAACAATGACCGATCATGACAAAAGGAAAACTGCACCATTGTGAATAAGTCAGTAACCCTCAGTTAGACACATGTAGGATGCATGTTGGTTTTATTACTATATTTTAGATTTTTTTAGATTAGGCATCCTTCAGTCTTGAGAGACTATGGTAACGTGCTCTGAATAGAGGACTTGGAACAGCGTCCAGTGTGGCTGAGAAGGCCAATTTGAGAGTGACAATCCCTTCCACATTGAGGACAAATACAATCTGTCCCCTGTCCAGCTCCCTGATTTTGCTGGTTTTGGGACTGCCTCTTTGCCTCGGCCTGCTGAACAAGGGTCTCTTCAAATTGGGAGAGGCCGTGATGCACCACCTGCCTCCAGGCTGAACGCTCAGATGTCAAGGTTTTCCATCTGTTGAGGTCCATTCCTAAGGCCGTCAGATCCCACTTGCAGATGTCCTTGTATCGCAGCTGTGGTCTCCTTCTGGGGCGCTTTCCCTGCACTAATTCTCCATACAGGAGATCTTTTGGAATCCGACCGTCAGCCATTCTCACGACATGCCCGAGCCAATGTAGACGTCGCTGTTTCAGTAATGTGTACATGCTAAAAATAATATAGCAACTAATATTGCTATATTAGTTACTCAAAAATGTTTGTGTCTGGACATATTTTTTTAATTAAGTTGTGCCTCAGGGAGAAGCCCTGTGATATGAGTCCACATCTGCATTCATTTTTTTAAAAAAGTCTGTATAGTTTGTTCTTTGATATAGAATACAGCTTAACAGCTTCCTAGGTGACGTCCAAGCTGCCCAATGCATTACCTGCTCTACACAGATACCAAAGAATTTCCCAGTTAATAAAAGGGGAGGCAAGTGAGTGAGGCCATCCATCTACTTGTCAAGAGCAGGCTGATGGAAATCTTTATCTAGCCTCCATGCCCTTCCTGCCTCCTTTTCTTTATTTTCCTCTTAATTTTAGGTAATGGTGGTTTCCCTCTCACCTCCTGATTTTGATGCCTGTTTTAGGGAACAGGGAGGCCTTGGGCTTTGGTATACTTCGGAAACTCTATATCCCAGGGATCCTGGAAACCAAGACCAGTGCTCTAAACATTACTTTGTGGTGGCTACAACTGCAGAATCCCCCAGTTAGCAAACTCATAAGCGTCATCATAATGATACCCTGATGTTTAGGACTTCTGTCAGTTAATTGTGCAACTGTGCAATAGCAACTGTGCAACTGTTGCTACACGGTCAGTTAAGATGGCATCACCTTATTACAAGTTAGGCCCAAATCTGAGAGAGGGTTTGGCCTGAGCTCCTAATTACATTTCAAAAGATGTAGGGACACCCCCTCCCCCAATCTTTTAAGGCATTAGATCTAAAAAGGTACCTTCACACATACAGGGCATCAGTTAATGTTGCTGTATGTGTAAATCAGTCCTACAGGTACCACATCAAAGATGTTGCCTTCTGACACAGGTGGCTTTGAGGGATCACTAGACAAATGTGTGAATTCTTCATTGTTTTAGCATCTCCTGGTTTTCTTGATCAAGGAATCCAAAGAAGGATCAAGTAGCTATTAGCAAGAGCTCAGTCTTCATCTTCAGACCCACTGCACTTGTGAAAAGGGTTTGGAAAAGATGTGTTTCGGGCAACACCTCCCACATCACTTAGCCACCAACCTGAAGGATTCTGGGAATTATAGGCTTACAAATATAACTTTGCCAAGCTATGAATACTGGTTTCCAAGGTGGGAACAGTAGGGGACAGCTGAGGTATCTGGGTCCTATTTCTGAGATCCTCAGTGGTATCTGATTGACTCCATTTGGAGAGAGAAGGTTGATTAGAACCAGAGCAAGACATTTTGCTGCCAGAAAAGGACACCATGAAACAGGATCTGATTTTCACACAGGCAATGGAAGAGCATCTTTCACTGTTCCTGAAGCCTTGGCAGTAGACTGACACAGGAAGTGCAGGGCAGGCTTTGAGACCAAACAGACACTCTCTCTAACATCTCCCTACTGCTGTTCATCCCCATCTTCTACTGTTTCAGGCAGCCGCCTGCTTTTGCCTAATGTTTGGGCCAGCCCTAAGTTAGACATCGCTTGGCCTGTTCCCACTAGGCGCTTTTTCTGCTTGGATCCTTAGGCAGTGCCGTTAGTCAGAGGGAAGACGTGGACAACTGGTTGTCAAGTTATGGTCCTCCAGATGTTGCGGGACTACAACTTGTGGTTCTCCAGATGTTGGCAGACTGCAAATTCTGTCAGGCATAGCCTGCATAAGCAATAGTTAGGGAGCATGGGAGTTGTAATCTGGTGACATCCAAAGGGCTAGAAATTGTTTGGACTTCTCTTAAGGAACACATCATTTGAAGATAACAGAAAGGAAGGCTGACAATAAAGGGGGGGGGGGGGTAACAACCAATCCAGTCAGAATCTGGTATAAAGTAATTTACATGCACCTTTTGCTATCATACTTATCTGGATACCTGGTGTGGCGTAGTGAACAGAGTGACAGAATAAGACTCAGGAGACCTGGGTTCAAATTCCGAATTAGTCACAGAAACTCACCAGGGCAGGTGGACTGATAAAACCACTCTGTAAATGTTTTATGGTGTGCTTGGATGAACATTTGTCCTGCAGTTTGGTCCAGGTCAGGGACATGCTGGTTCGTTCATTTTTCTGGTGACCACACAACATATCATATGTGCCATCACAAACCAGCCAGCCTCAATCGACGCCTACTCACACCTTTTTTGGTCCCTGTCAGGGGCTCCTCTTTTTTTTTGGTGCAGGTAAGATCGCTCCATTTTGGTTTGGTTCCGCCGCGTGTGCTTGCTGGCATTCAACAAAGTGGCTGGCTTACACTATTCCTTTGCTGAAGCCACTTAGCAATCCTGAGAAAGGGGAACCTTCTTGGCCTCTCACCTGCAGAGGAATGGGAGAGGAAGTTTTCCATTTCTTTGTCATCAGCAATTATTTGAAAGGGCAAGCGAGCTGAAAGGAGGCTCCCCATTTCTCAAGATGGCTTAGGCAAAGCAGGGAGGAAGACACAGGCGGGGGATTTTTGTTTGTTTGTTTCCTTTCCCTTTAAAGGGAAAGAAGATCAGCCTAGATTGTGCTAAACAGAGTTGCTCGAGGTGCACTGTGGTTGATTCTCACAAATGGGAGCAAAGATAGCCCCAAATGATATACCAGACCTCAATGCAGCCCTCTTTAGCACAGTCTAGGCCATTCATGCCAGGATAATTGGGACACCTAGAAGCACCCTCGCTTCCCTATTGGGGTTGCTGTAAGTCGAATCTGACTTGAAGGCACATAGCGCATAAAATAACATAGTATAGGAACAGGAACAGGATGGGTGTGTCCTTTAGACACCACTTTTTCCATTCAGACTGAAGGCACTAAACTTTGCAGCACACTGTTGCCAGTCTTTCCTTCGAATAACAGCAGAGAACAGTTGACTTCCTTCTTCTTCTTCTTCTTCTTCCTCCCTTTTCTGTTCTTGGCTCACCATTTCAGCACAAGGCCTGGAGGGAAGGGAAAAGGGGAGGGGGAGAGGAGAGAAGGCGCCAGGGGCTTCTCCAAGATGACAGACGTCCAAAGAATGGCTCACTTGGGGACATTCCCAAAACCTCCCACTACTTCTTGGCTCCTTTCTGTTGCTCCGACAAATTTATGCATACGCGTTGTTGCACCAGCTGATCGCTTTCTTCCACATCGTAGCCATCTTCTCTTCTCTCTCATCCCACCCCATCCCTCCCCCTCCGACTCACTCTCTTCAACTCCTCTTATTTGGATTTATACCCCATATAATTAGCCCTGCGGATTCATTTCCTTTTGTTTCACGCTAATTGCTCGCTACTTTGCACAGACCGACTCCCCTTCTCCCTCCTTTTGAAATAAAATTTTTTAAAGAGAGATCGAGAGAGAGAGAGAGGTGCGGGGGAGAAACAAAGTGGAATTGCTGGGTCTGAGGACTTTTTGCTTAATTTTTTTTCTTTAAAAAAAAATTCCTTTTCACGACAGCTGGGCTTAGAAAAGCTGAGCCTCTGAATGTCTAAAGCCCATTAGCTGTGCCCACTTATTTAATGATGCCTGCAGTCTGGAAGAGGGTGGGGTGGGGGGCGAATCTCTCCTCCCAGAAGTGTGGCCAGGGGCCTTTGTTATTCTAATCAAGTTTGCATTTATGGAACAGTGCCATTGCCCATTTATGTCTGACAGGGAGGCCTCCTTGTTCACTCAGAGAAGCCAGGCCATGCGGAGGCTCTCTATGGATGTAGACTACATCCAGTTGCTAGTCCTAAGAAGAGCAGACCCATTGATTCAATAATAATAATAATAATAATAATAATAATAATAATAATAATAATAATAATAATAATAATAATAATAATAAATTGTGTGCCGTTAAGTCAATTGTGACTTTATGGCGACCCTTTCCAGGTAGAGAGTACTCAGAAGTGGTTTTGCATCCCCTTGTTCTGGAGGTGCCCTGGGGCTGTGAAGCTTGCCCAAGGCTACACAGGCTGGCTTCTCTCCCAGGAGGCACAGCGGGGAATTGAACTCCCAACTATACCAAAACCACGGAGCTATCCAGCCAGCTCATTGAATCAATAGAATTTAAGTGTTGATTTACCAAAGTGGGCACTTGAGCTTTGCTCTGGGTTGCACCAGGAAACTGGATGCAGATTTGGTTTGTTAGATTTAGTTAGATCGCGTCGTCCTCCTGCCTACTGATAGGCAGAATCCTCTTGGTTAATTACATCGACATAACTGTGATGTAGCAGTGAATTAGTGCTAGTTACCATATTGTGTCCAGTTCTGGTCACCACATTTGAAGGAGGATGCCAATAAACTGGAGCAAGTTCAGATGAGGGCAACAAAGATGATCAGGGGGTTGTAAACCAAGTCCTATGAGGAAAGACTGAAAGAATTGGGCATGTTTAGTCTTGGGGAAAGAAGACTGAGGGGAGATAGGACAGCACCTTTTAAATACTTGAAAGGTAGTCATACAGAGAAGGGGCAGGATCTGTTCTCAATCATCCCAGAGTGCAGGACACTCAACAATGGGCTCAAGTTACAGGAAGCCAGATTTAGGCTGAATATCAGGAAAACTTCCTAACTGTTAGAGCAGTACGACAGTGGAACCAATTACCTTGGGAGGTGATGAGCTCTCCAACGCTGGAGACATTCAGGAGAAAATTGGACAACCATCTGCCAGATAAACTTTGATTTGGATTTCTGCATTAAGCATGGGGTTGGACTCGATGGCCTTATAGGCCCCTTCCATCTCCATTATTCTATGAATCTATGTTGTCACTGGTACACCTCGTTGAGTACTGTTACATAGGTTTGTTCAGAAGGAGGGATGTGTATTAACTGGTGGCAATTTGACACTGCGATTTATGTCACTGATGCTCCTGAAATCTGGAGATGTGATACCCCCGTAAGAAGTAGTGTGCATATGCCCAAATTTCTGACAACTACTTTCAGGGGTTTGGGTGCTAGGCATCCTTAAAGTTTGCTTTAAAAAAAAAACACCTAGAAGGCTGGAGAGATTTGTGCTCCATATGATTCAATTTGTGGACCAGATCAGAATCAACCATGGAAAACTATGCTGGTTTTCTTTAGATACTGACTGACGTTGAAAGCCCTGTTTGGCTTACCAGAAGTCAGTTCTGACTGGATAGCTTATAAAACACACATATTTACAAAATGCATGACTCTGAAAGGGTTCTTGCATCCAAGAGATGTGGGAAGTGTGATCCCTCCCACCCAAAAATCACCTATGTTACCCTTTTCACAATGCCATAGCCCACAGGAACAAACTCAGAGTCGGGCATTTTCATAGGAGCTGGACAAAAAGGTTCTAAAGAAGACCAGAAGGAAGAATTCTGGGGTGATGGTTACTCTATCTTTTCTTCAAAAGTGTGAGGTAGGTTCTGTCACCCCCTTTTTCATGCTGCTGCCACCTGTCTCCTTCTCCTCCTCTCGGCCACAAAACAGCTTTCAAGCTCCTGTGGCAGATTTCTTGGGCTCTGGGCAGTAGGAGTGATGACAACCCTACCATGCTTCTATAGTGCTGTGCCGCCTGAGGC
The DNA here is from genome assembly GCA_037013535.1 of Intellagama lesueurii. Taxonomy (NCBI): domain Eukaryota; kingdom Metazoa; phylum Chordata; class Lepidosauria; order Squamata; family Agamidae; genus Intellagama; species Intellagama lesueurii. The sequence continues at coordinate 236,392,287 of JBAJHW010000004.1, read as the reverse complement.
AACTGCCTCACCAGGGTTTACCGCAGAACCAGCTCTGTTCTTTCGACTTTGCACTGTGGGATGCTCTTCAATATTCTAATATGGTGCCCAGAAAACTTCTCTGCAATTTAGCAGGTTTATCCACTCCATGTGGCCTGTCGTGACTTCTAATATCATGCACTTGTGTGAAAGAAAACAAGTGTAATATCTCCATCATGTTTGACTGGCTCATTTGGTTCACATCTGAATTGCTTACCTGAGCCCTGAACAGAATCATAGAATTATAAAATAATGGAGTTGGAAGGGGCCTATAAGACCATCGAGTCCAACCCCCTACTCAATGCCTGAATCCAAATCAAAGCAGATCTGATAGATGGTTGTGTAATTTTTTCTTGAATGCCTCCAGCGTTGGAAGCTCACCATCTCTCACGGTCATTGGGTTCCATTGTCGTACTGCTCTAACAGTTAGGAGGTTTTTCCTGATATTCAGCCTAAATCTGGCTTCCTGTAGCTTTAGCCCATTATTACATGTCCTGCACATACAAGGGGGAGGCAGTTGTAATTCTAGTTTCAAATAACCACACAACCTTGATTCAGGTTAATAGGAAACATTGAAATATCTTGATTATTGCCATGTAGCTATTCTGAAAACGTTACACAATCTAGTGATAATTACGTTATAAACGGGACACCCTACTACTCCCTTAAATAACACAATTTCTAGAGGCCACTAGATAAAGAGCAAAAACCAAGACCGTGTTGAATGTACTTAACATCTACTGTTTCTATGGGCTTAAAGTGTTCTGAGCACCATGTTAGATTACAGCAAAGGTCTCCCAGAAAGAAAATACAAGAAGCAAATAAAACTGATACCAGCATAATGATCATCTCTAATTTTTATAATATACTTGAGATCTCACAAAATGTCTGTCATCATGAATAAGCATTTAAATGTACAGTGTCAGAGATGGACCAGGAGATCCAGAGTGTGATTTTAGGAAGACTGAAAAAGTACATTTTTTAAGCTGCTGCCTCTGGCCACTTCTCCAGTTAATTCTGATTTTGTCTACTTCTGATTATACTTCTGCATTAACACAAGCATAGTCTCCAAAACCCTTGAAGTACTAGTTCCCCTCTATTCAGCACTGGTTAGACCTCATCTAGGGTACTGTGTCCAGTTCTGGACACGGCACTTGAAGAAGAATGCCAGCAAACTGGACCAAGTTCAGAGAAGGGCAACAAGGATGATCAGGAGACTGGAAATCAAGGTCTGTGAGGAAAGACTGAAAGAGCTAGGCATGTCTGGCCTTGAGGAAAGAAGTCTGCAGGGAGATCTGATAGCACTTTCCAAATACTTGAAAGATATACAGAGGAGGGGCAGGATCTGTTCTCCATTATCCCAGAGTGCAGGACATGCAAAAATGGGCTCAAACTACAGGAAGCCAGATTTAGGCTAATTATCAGGAAAAACTTCCTCACTGTTAGAGCAGTACAACAATAGAACCAGTTACAATGTATTCTCGAAGACTTTCACGGCTGGGATCTGATGGTTGTTGTGGGTTTTTTGGGCTCTTTGGCCATGTTCTGAAGGTTGTTCTTCCTAACGTTTCGCCAGTCTCTGTGGCCGGCATCTTCAGAGGACAGGAGTCAGAACAGAGCACAGACAGAGTTCTGACTCCTGTCCTCTGAAGATGCCGGCCACAGAGACGGGCGAAACGTTAGGAAGAACAACCTTCAGAACACGGCCAAAGAGCCCGAAAAACCCACAACAACCATCAGAACCAGTTCCCTTGGGAGATGGTGAGCGCTACAACACCGGAGGCACTCAAGAGAAAACTGGACAATCTCTTGTCAGATCTGCTTTGATTCAGATTTCTGCATTCCTCACTCATGGCCTCCTCTCGGCCCCTTTCATTTCCTCCATTAGAATGTTCTAGATCTCAACCCATTAAAGCACACACACACACACACGCCAAAGGGGCTTTTTGCTCGGATCACACAGGAAATGCATGACTTTTTTTTAAAAAAAAAATTTGCTTCCTCGGTGAGCCAATAAACAACCATTTATTAGCCGCTCTCATCAGGAGAGTTAGCTTTTATTAGCATTCCTGGGAAACACCTTGCACTCAGCATTAAAAAGTCCAAACAGTTGAACTCTCTGAGGTCGCTGTTAATAGGTTAATGAGACCTTCGCTTGCTTTTTCTTTGAGTGCCTGGTTTCCTAAGATAAAAACTACCCTGGTGTTGTGAGTAGGCTGGGCCTCTTTTATGACTGAGCACCATTCATTTTTGCGTACACAAGAGCTCGCAAATTTAATAAGCAGAATCCATTTCAGCCTCATGGTCTGCCATGGCAACAAAGAGGACCAAAGGGGGGGGTGCGATGCATGGTGGAGGGGGGGAAGCGGCCGGGTTGCTTTTCTCTGCCTTCATTATTTCCAAAGCCATCTGCTGGGGAGAGGAGCTACAATTCCAAGCTCATTTAAATAGAGCTGGCCTGAAATATGACAATCGCTCAACCCGAGATTCGTGTCCATTCTTTCGCTCTCTCCCTGTCACACACACACGGAGAGAGATGCATACAAGTCCTCACATCATTTCATAGGCCATGATTTAAACTCGAGGAAACCTACGACAGGGGGAAATTAGATTTTTTTTTCAGGTTTGGCGGAAAGAAGCAAGAAGAAGGGAGAAATGAATAATAAAATAGTCTTTATCTTGGAGAGAATAATAGCACTTTGCGTTTATTTTGTGTTTCAGAGTGTATAAGCGGCTTCACCAACACACAGAGGTTCAAAAACTGCTCCTTGTTTGGACTTCAGTTTTCAAAAGGCTCCAGCCAGCCTAGAAATATTTGCAGGCTCAGAAACAACAGGAGCCTACTTATCCTTAAAACCTACTTGTAGTCTAGAACAGTGTTTATATTCCAGGCAATGGGTCTAAGGCTGTATAGTATGTATAGTATGGTTTGCCTGAGAACATTCCTATTCAGTGTTCTTTGTTGGCTGGTAGTCCAGAACTTTTTTCAAGTTTTGAAACAGATAAATATTCAGAGGAAAATACATTTCCTATGTTCCCATCATAAAGGTTTAAAAGGTTGTTGAACTGAAGTGCTGTCACACACTTTATCAGGTGGACCTAACATCTGTCTACATCTTGCTGATGGACATAATCTGTTCTAATTTATCTCAGAAACTATCCGTCCAAATGCCTTTTTTTAAAAAAAAAAATACTGTCTGTGAATTGGATACACTCATGTGAGACAGATGGTTCCCAACCTTGCGTCCCCAGATGTTCTTGGACTACAACTCCCAGAAATCCTGGCCAGCACAGCTTGTTGTAAAGGCTTCTGGGAGTTTTAGACCAAGAACACCTAGGGACCCAAGCTTGGAAACCATTAGATTCAACAGCTGAACTTCTCTATCAAGTATACACTGGGTGGAAACCCACAGCAGTTATTCACTGTGGCTGAAATCCAGGAACATAACTGACATAAGGCTGATGATGTCATCAGCCACCACTTTTTTTTTTAATTAAAGTTTTTCCATGAAAGCCTTTGGGAGCCATGGAACAGAGCAGGAGTCTTTAATTTCAAAAAAATCACTGCCACCAGCAAAATCATCCTAGTGGCAATGCTTCCAGAAATTAAAAACACCCCCCCCCCCCAAAAAAAATGCACATCTGAGAGTCCCCTGCAAATGAAAGAGATCCCAGGAGAGCCTTGGGACCTTTTTTGGGTGGGGAGGAAACAGAAATGTTGAATTTCCAAAAACCTGCCATGGCTGATGATGCCATCAGCTTTAGGCAGTGGAAGTGATACTCCTGGATTTCAGCTGGTGTGTCAAATGAGACTTAGGCATGAAGTGATATTGGAATGCAACCACAGGACCATATTTTGTGTATTTCCTTCCTGGAAAGTTATTACTCGCCATAAGGCCTTCAGGCCTGCTTTGATTTCATGGGTGTCAGAAACAAGACGCTGGGCAGAAAATCCATCCTCTTAAAAGTGGAACAAAGCAAACGGCTGGAATTTGGGAATATTGTTTACAATGGAAAGGGTAAGAAGGCCTCTTGATAATGCATCTCGTTGTGTGTGGTTTCTCCAACAAAACACGAATCTCATGGGATTGTGATGCCCTGTCCTGTTGTTTGTTTGCTTGCTTGCTTGCTTGCTTGCTTGTTTGTTATATACTGCCCATCTGGCCAAAAGGCCACTCCGGGTGGTTTACAACACAAAAAAACAATGGGCAATCAAAATGACACGATAATCATAAATCATAAAGACAGCACATCCATAACTTATACAATAAAAATAATCAAAGCATTAAAATACATACTACAATACACTGAAGGATGACTAAACCTTTAAATGGGCAGCCATCTTATCGTCTTTCAGCTGTAGCAGTGATTTAAGTAAGCTCCATAACCAGGTATTAAGTTATTTCTTGAAAAGAAGGGCCAGGCGAATCGTGGGTGGGAACCGATTCCACAGCTGAGGAGTGACCACCGAGAAGGCCTGGTTTCTTGGGGTTTTTTTTCTTTTCTTTGCGGGCTTCTCTTGAGATCAGCATCCTCAAGCCTATGAGGTACAGGTAGGATGGGCAGTTAAAACAGAATGAAAAATGAAGCTAAGACTTTACTTTCTTGAAACCTGAACACTAAGAATATTTCAGCAAAGCTGCTTGCAGGACCAAGGAGAACTGGGATTCCATCGCTTTGAAGAGTTTCGTCTTAACCTTTTACCCATCAAATCAAGATAAAAGAAGAATTCACAAGGAATTCCTGCAGGCCAAGGAATGTGAGCCCTTCAGATGAATTCTGCCGGCACTTATGCGGGTATTAACTTAAGGCTGAGATATGGAGACCAGGGAATAATGCTTCTGGCAAGCCTAAGTGCCTATTTTTATTATGATTCCTGTAGAGACCCAAGCATATCTGGGAGATGAAGGAGGGTTGCTTCCTTGCAGTGTCACTTAGAAAGTCACTTAGATTTTAGGGGAATTCGGATTACTAGGATGGAAACCTTCCCAGCCCCATACTGAGGAGGAAGCTTGTCAGAATAGAGGTGAATCCTGAACTAGGTTGCTTTTATGTATTAAATGAAGAATCTGGGATGTATAATCTCCAGGCTTAAAAGGAAGGTCCCTCAAAATGCTAGATGCAGGGGAGGGGGATCAGGTCTCTCGTGGTCTCGTGGGCTCCCAGAGGCATCTGGTGGGGGCCCCTGTGAGATACAGGAAGCTGGACTAGATAGGCCCTTGGCCTGATCCAGCAGGGCTCTTCTTATGTTCTTAAGAAGCATAGAACTATGTCTCCAAAATGATTTAGAGATGCAATTTCCTCACATCTCTAGCCAGTAAATTAAGCAGCTGATTCAGAGGAGGAAAAATGAGACGAAAGGACATGCAGGCACACATCATTTCTGTAGGCAGAAGGCAGGGCCAGCCTCTCTTGCCTAGTTACATCTCTATGATTGTCATACAAACCACTAAAGAACTGTGGAGGAAGATGAGGGAAACCACATCACTGCAGAAACCTGTCGTGAACTTGAGAACTCCCTTAGACTCATAGAATCATGGCACTGTTGAGTCTGAAGGAATTCAAAGAACCATTGGTAGCCCAAGCCCTACCAATACCAGAATCTATAAGCTTGCCCAAGGCCACACAGGTTGGCTTTACTCATAGGAGGCACAGTGGGGTATCAATATCCCAACCTCTGGCTCCGAAGCTAGATACCGAATTCACTGAGCTATCCAGTCAGCCGATGACTGCTCTTATCAACAGGAAATTCTTCCTCGTGTTTACTTGACATCTCCTTTAAAAAAACAAACTAATTTGAATCCACTGATTTGGGTCCTACCACCAAAGGAGCAAAATATAAGCTTGTTCCATGTAGGCAGCTAGCAGATCACCTCTCGATCTTCTCTTCTCCATGTTAAACATAACCCTCAATCATGCCTCACAAGGCTTGGTTTTGAAGAGAAATAACCGTGTATTTGTAGTAGGGGTCTATGGGAGGTAGTAAGATCTGGATTGTCTCCAGACTGATTCAGGATCAGATCAGCTGGTCTTAGCATCAATCTGAGTTAATTAGGCTCTTTTAGCAATTACGAAGTCAAAATCAAGACCAGTTCTTGGTACCTTCAATTACCAAAGTTTCAGTCTAGATGTGGACAAATCTGCAGAGTTGTGATTTGAATACCAGTGGGGGGGGGGGGGGCATTTTAGACCCAAATTAGTGTGTGTGTGTGTGTTAACCTAAAGTTGAAAAAAGAGACAGGTGCCAGTCTCAAAGGTAATCAAAAGTATCCTTCCAAGGGTGATGGAACAGCTATCAGGCCCTCCATAACTGTCCAACTCTGCTTTAAGGCTGATTAGTATTTTTAATTTTAACATGGAAAGCTTTGTCCAGGTTGTAGTAGTGAGGAAGGATTCACCTTTGAGATGTAAATGAGTCACACACCTAAAGGGGAAAAGTGACTTCTCTCCATACCTTGTGAAGTGTAGCTAGCAGGCCAGGAGGACAGAATACACACAAATTCCAGGCCACAGGATTGCCCAGGTAAAATGTCACAGGAAGAGGGGGAGATTAAAAAAATGGATTCCTACCTCAGTTGTAAGCCACATAACTAAAGTTGCTTGCTTGTGATGGACTCGTGTATATAAATGTAGCCCTAGTTCCACCTCTAAAATCTTACCTCATCTTCTGGAACAATCTTCAACAGCATATTTGCAATCCCAGTTACTGTTAATAATCCAAAGCGTTTTCTCAGTCAACACACTCCTGGAAAGGACGTCTCATAAACAGCGAGTGATTCATCATGAGTATCCTCTCAACACATAGTGTTCTTGGAACAATGAAGCATCAAGGAGACAAGCCCATCAATTCATTTCTCTCCCTGTACCGTGACTTCAGCGGCTCACCTTTCTCGTCATAAACGGATGCCGTGAAGATGGCCAAGCTGTCCTTCCAGGAGTGGGAGTTGTTTTATCAGGAAACTGATGACTGCTGGAGGCTACATCTATGAAGTTACGGTGGTAATTCTAAGCACTCTTACCTTGAACTAAACCCTATTGAAACTCATGACCAGCCTTATTATCAAGAACACGTACTAAAGATTTCTCTGCATAGATCTACCGTGTTTCCCCGAAAATAAGACAGGGTTTTATATTAATTTTTCCTCCAAAAAACGCATTAGGGCTTATTTTCAGGGGATGTTTTATTTTACAGTCATGTCGTCTTCTTCTGGTTGCTGCACAATGCTGCACAAGGGTGGAGGGCGGGGTTTCACTTAACTAGGGCTTATTTTTGGGGTAGGGCTTATATTACGAGCGTCCTGAAAAAATCGTACTAGGGCTTATTTTAAGGTTAGGTCTTATTTTCGGGGAAACAGGGTAATACTTATATAGGGAAATGGTAACATCTGGTACTATGGGGGATCATACACAAATCACTTCTCCCAGACTCGCAAGTATCACCAGACAGCTCTGCAGCAAAGGGAGAACAAAATGTAATGAGCAATACCCTCTCCAGATTACAGTTGGATCCCCATATCTGCAGAGGATCAGTTCCAAACCCCTCTGCAGATGCTGAAAATCGTGGATTATAGCAAACACTATTATCATAGCAAATGCTATACATAGCATGGTCCCAGGCTCCTTCTATTGGCCAGTTCTGGTAACTTCATTGTTAGAAATATATATATTTTAGGACTATGCTTTTAATATTTTTAATATTTTCAGACCGTGGATAAGTGAATCAGTGGATACTGATCCCGTGGATAAGAGGGCCCTAGTGTATTGCACACATAATGGCAATAAGCAAGCATCTCTTACGATGTGGAGAGGTCTGGACATGCACTCAGTTGCACACTTGTTCACGTGCTCCCTCGCATGCCACAACTGGACCACTCTGCATTACAGCAGCTGCTTCCATGATTGCCCTTACGCTCCGTAATTTGAACAGGATACTTCCCAATGACATCACATCATATATAACTGATTTTCAGTATGATTAGGAGGAGGAGAAAAGGAGACATGGGCTCCTGTTGCTATTGGTGTTACGTCCAACAACTTGGAAGTAATAAGTTGCAAGTAACTTAGACACTCTGAGGCAACTGAGTATGACAGAGTTATATTTCAGAAGAAATAAAACAAGATGGAATAGAGCTATTTTGTAGGGGGGGTGGGACGGCAGGTAACATTTTCGACTTACTTTCAAAAGTTACTTTTAAAGGGCATTTCAATGCATTTTTACGGCGTTTTTGGCAATAAGTCTTCAGGTTTCACCCTATTCTTTTTTGATTACAACTCCCAGAATCCCCAGAGAGCATGCCTAGGGATTCTGGGAGCCAGAGTCCCAAAATTAACATTGCCACACTCTGAGTGAAGCTAACAGATTTGGACATCTGTTCTCTAGTTTTCACTGAGAAGCCTTTTTATTTGAGAACAACCGTGCAATTCATTTCCTCCTGTTTACCCCAATTCACAACATTTAATAAAACGCCTTGCCATTTTTGGCATTATTTTCCAACATCCTATTCTTTGTAAAACATTATGTTGGTACGGAATACTGAAAAGCATGTCTGTTAGGCCATTCTTTAAAAAGAACGGTGTCCCCCCCTCCCTACCATGTTTCATTTCTCGAACAGCTGTTGTTTTCCTGCTCTTATCTGTGTTGCTATGGTTTGGGTGTCAGCCTTGGTGCCATTGTGTTCATCCACAGAATACCTTGAAAGGTAAGTGGAGTGGTGTGTTTTTATTATCAGCAGAGCATGCAAAAATATAATACTTCTCCTCTACCATTGATCACTTTGGATTTTTTCTCCTGCTTTTTCCCCTCCACTGCAGGTTGTATCTTTTTAAAGTGTCCATCCATACAGCAACATTAACAGGCATGTCTTTATTTATGTATTGATTTTTTTTGAGAATCTCTTGAAATGTCAGAAGATTGTGATGCTCACCAATCATTCTGGAGTCTTACAGTCATACAATACCTGGAAAAAGATCCCAGATATCAGTTCATAGCAATTCTCAGGAAACAACCACAACTGGTACCCTAGGTTTAACTATGCAAAGATAACTGTGGCAGTTCCCCCCCCCCCAAAAAAGGGCATCCAGACTCAAGGATGAACCCAGGAGTACACTCAAGGTGCATATCTCATTTTTCAAGATGAGCATAACCTCCATCCAGCAGAAGTTGGAATCCCTATTCTTTGATCCACTTTTGACTTATCAGGAACATCCCTTGTCTTGTCTAGATTGAGTTTCAGTTTGTTCTCATACATCCAGCCTATGATTGATATCACACACTGGTTCAGTGTGGGTCATCGTACTGCCAGCACCTAACCCCCAAGCTTCAGGCAATTTGTTCCCCACCGCCACAATAATTAATGTATATATTAAATAGTATAGAGGCAGAACTGAACACTGAGGGCCTCAACATGCCAATGGCCACAGTATGGAAAGGGAGCCTCCTGACACCAGCTTCTGAGGTTGGCTCTCTACTTAGGACTGGAGCCACTGCAAAACAGTGCCCCTTAGTCCCTTCCCAGAGAGGCCACTTAGAACGATGCCAAACTTTGACGGTACCAAAAGCTGCCAAACCAACAGAGACACATTCGCCATTTAGCATCTGGCGTTGACCATCCACCAAGGTGACCAAAACTATCTCCATGGACCTAGATAATCCATCAATGGACCTAGATATTACATCTCATCCAGGAATATTTAAAGGTGAAAAGCCACCACAAAGACCCATACCTCAAGAAGAAAATATGGGAAATTCATCAACATGATCTTAGAACTGTGGAGCTGGAAGGGACCCTATGGATCATCGAATCCAGCTCCTGTCAAGGAAGCACAGTGGGGAATTGAACTCTCAACCTCTGACTCGGCAGCCAGAGGCCTAAACCACTGGGCTATCCAGCTGTTCATTGGATAATAGTTATCCAGTATAGTAGAATTTAAGAAGAGCTTTTTCAGCATTAGGCTTCCTTCTTCCTCCATTAGGCATGGTGGAACCTTGCCTTGATACTAGGAGGCATTCACAACTCCCCTTGTCTCTTCCACCAATTCCCCCTTGGTTGCTTTTATGAAGTCTGGAAGGCCAACGGTCATGTATGTGCAACCAAGACCAATTGCTGTTATGCCTGGCCCTTCTATGGTGAGTCCCATCCCTTGCTTATTCTACCACCGCTGTGAGGAGGAGTGCGCTGGTTCAGTTCTCCAAGCCATGACTCAGGTGGCATCATGGTAAAATGGTCCAAAAAGCAAATTATTTGGGAGGAGCCAGGAAAGTCTTATTTCAAATGTTCAAAGCTTTCCTGAATAATTTTATTTCAGGCAATACTGGGCCGTTTGCATAGGATATTAAGAAGCTCCTGGTACCATATGTGGCTGATGTTGAAGCAGGATAAAGTACAGAAGAAAAACCAAAGCCACCTTCTTACCTGGGCAGGTTTGCATTATATGGGTTTAAAGACAAACCACTCTTAAGCCTCTCCAGAGAAGGATTCATTCATTTGAGCTTTGGTAACGGGGATAAGGTAAGCTTTGAGAAACAGAAAAAAAAGTAGGGCTTTGTCAATTATTCTCTTTTTTTTTTCCATTTTCAGTCCCCAAAGGAAGGATTTCAAAGGATAGGGCTGGACATTTGGTAGTGAGGAATTCTCAAAGGGAGAGGAAATTAAGCCCATTTTAATTTGTATTACTGTATGTTACTTGGTCACTTGGTTCAACTTGTTTACTGAATTTTTATTGAAAGTACAGAATAGGGGGAGAAAAGGAGGGAAAGGAGCAGTAAATTTTAGTTCCTGATATCTAGTCCATCACTCTGTCCACTACACCAGGCAGGATACTGCTACGAAATGTACATGGACAGGAGTACTTTAAAAAAACCCTGAGTGCTCACTGGAAGGACAGATCCTGAAGCTGAGGCTCCAATACTTTGGCCATCTCATGAGAAGAGAAGACTCCCTGGAAAAGACCCTGATGTTGGGAAAGTGTGAGGGCAAGAGGAGAAGGGGACGACAGAGGACGAAATGGATGGACAGTGCCATCGAAGCTACGAACATGAATCTGACCCAACTCCGGGAGGCCGTGGAAGACAGGAGGGCCTGGCGTGCTCTGGTCCATGGGGTCACGAAGAGTCGGACACAACTTAACGACTAAACAACAACAACACTTTAAAAAATCTAGTTTAACTGATTTGGTGAAATTTATTTCATTAACAATTTCGTGCCCTTTTTCTTCTTCCTTGGGCTTGGGGCACATGAAGGCCTAAACAGAAATGTCAGAAGTTCTGACTTAATGTGGTAACATATTCCTTATATGAAGAACAAAAACCCACAGTGTCTTTCTTGTAGTTGATTTACTGCCATGCCTCAGCAAGATTCCAAGAGTGAAATAAGAAAACTAAAACTACAAGGAACATAATGTCAGCAAATATGGTCTGAGGATGTGGACAAGGCTGTGGCACATCATGGCTAGATCTTTGCCCATCATGGCTCTTAAAATCAGAGAAGGAAATGATCATAGAATGGGCTACTTAGATCATGAATGCTTTCCTGGTGTCAATAATGGCCTGGAGAAGGGCCATTGAATCCAGATCAGATGGAAATCCTAGTGTTGGGAGGGTCGTTGGAGTTATTAGAGAGATATTTAGCTGGACTTGATGGGATTACATCCCCCCTGAAGTATCAGGTTCACAGTTTGCAGGTAATCTTGGACTCGGCTCTCTCTTTTGTTGTTGTTGTTGTTTAGTCGTTAAGTCGTGTCTGACTCTTCGTGACCCCATGGACCAGAGCACGCCAGGCCCTCCTGTCTTCCACTGCCTCCCGGAGTTGGGTCAAATTCATGCTGGTCGCATCGATGACACTGTCCATCCATATCATCCTCTGTCGTCCCCTTCTCCTCTTGCCTTCACACTTTCCCAACATCAGGGTCTTTTCCAGGGAGTCTTCTCTTCTCATGAGATGGCCAAAGTATTGGAGCCTCAGCTTCAGGATCTGTCCTTCCAGTGAGCCGGCTCTCTCTATGGAGATGCAAATATCTGTTGTGGCCAAGAGTGCCTTTTATCATCTTTGGTTGATTTCCCAGCTGTGCCCCTGCTTGGAAAAGGAATGCCTAACAACAGTGGTTCTTGTGTTGGCCATTTCTAAAATAGACTACTGTAACACTCTCTACGTAGGGCTGCCCTTGAAGTCAGTATAGAAACTTTAGCAGGTCTAAAATGCAGTGGCCAGACTGATTACAGGTACCAGCAGGTAGGGACACATATCCTCAGTTTTTGCATACTTCCTGTTAGTTTCCACATTCAATTCAAGGCGCTGGTCATAATAACCTATAAAGTCCTTAATGATTTAGGACCGTGATATTTGGTGGTATCTCTCTCCAACCTTGTCCCATGCACTCTTCACAGTCCTTGATGTTTTTTTATGGAGAAAGGTGGGATAAATTAAACAAATACATTGATGTTTGTGACACCTAAGGAGACCGAAAAAGCCAACGGCAGGAACAGAGCTTTCTCTGTCATGACCCCTTCTCTCTGGAATGAGCTTCCTTCAAAGGTTTGTAAGGTGCCGTCCTCTCGGTTTTCAGGAAGCTAATTAAGACAGAATTATATCAAGCTGTCTTCTACTAGTGAATATTGACCAGAGATGCTGAAATAAGTTTTAATGTGTGTACAGTAGTTCTCTTTAAAGGTCGCTTCACTGTTTTTCGCTGGTGACAGGATTTATTGTACTTTTTGTATTTTTATTGTATTTATTACATTGTGTTTTTATTGCATGACTAATGGTATGTTGTAAACCACCCAGGCAGTGATAACACCAAAGGGGTAGTATAGAAGTGGAAATAACAAATAAATAAACGTCTGTCCACACAGAGGCCATTGTGCACAGTGATTGTAGCAGTTCTGCACAGACTGGTGTTTTGTCTGAAAAAGAAACCCAGTTCACTGCTCTTCCTTTCAGTTATTTTTCCCATCAACAGGACCATGAGAAGCTGAATTTCCTGAGGTCGATTGCCCTCTCCCATCCCTTCCTTATTCTATCTCCCTTGAAGAATTGCATTATTTAGAATCTGGTTTTCTTGCAGAGTGCAGACAGCTACAGCTCTTCTTTCCTGTGAAAGGCTCCCAGTTTGGAACTCTTTCTTAACCCTTTAATTGGCTATAAATTGTGGGTAAGTAGGTGAGTGGTAGTCCAGAGGCAAAGCTGCAGCACAGGAGGAATTTATAAGGATTTCTTTCCTGAAAGACATAGAGAAAGGATTTTTCAAGGACCTGCCTTTCTAAATGCAGTGTAGATGCCATGTGCAAGACCTCCTTGGGATGGGCTGCACCCGAGATGTTCATGCAAACCTGCCAGTTCGGCAGAAGTCAGCCTTTCCAGATAGGTAGGTAGGCAGGCAGGCAGATGGGTTGATTTTGGCCTAGTGGTGTCCACTGATGACCCTCATTTCTAGGGATGTTGGCCAATCGTTGGGTCCAAGTCCTAAGTCCAAGTCCACGTCTTTCGTCCCAAGTCTCAAGCCCTAAGTCTGAGTCTCTATTAATAACAAGCTTTTCCCCCCCAGAAAAAAGGGAGGAGTGGGTGGGTTCCAAGTCATGAGTTGAGTCTGAATCACTGGGGGGGGGGGGGACACACCCAAGTTGAGTCTGAGTTGAGTCACTGATGCAACTTCAGTCCAACTTGACAGCGAGTCCCGCAACGCGAGGACTAATTTCCCTGCTAATTTCTTCACAGGCCCACAGACAGAAACGGAGACTGTTTTTCAACCGCTTTCCTATATAGGGTTGGCAGATTGGCAGCATCCCCTTCCCCCAACAGGCGAGGGCTGAAATCTGAGAGCACAGGGAAGATGAAGCGGTGTGATGTCTTGTGAGGTCATGGAGTTGATCACTGTGATGTCACAGGGGCAGGGAAGGGCAAGAGTTGGGGAGGAAGCCAACGGATCACACCGACAGCTTTTGTCCCTGGGCCCTGACAGGAAAGGTGCAAAAAGGTTCCTCCGCTTTCAACTCACTGAACAACAACATTCTCATGAGATTTTGTCCTGAAGACTCAGGGATGGCTACACATCTTCTCCTGCTCCAGTAGCCCACTCCCCTTCCATTTCTCATAGCCTCCTTGGTTACTCTCAGTTGGCATAATAAAGCTGGCTTGGGGAAAGTCCGAGGTCTGACTTGGGAACTCTATGACAGCTCTTCCTTTCCTGCCAAAAGAGAATCAATCCCTTTCTCTCCCTAATTTGACAAGTGTACCTTCTAAACTATCTAAGAAACTAAGATCTAAGAAACTAAGATCATGGCCACTGGTCCCATCACCTCCTGGCAAACAGAAGGGGAAGATATGGAGGCAGTGACAGATTTTACCTTCTTGGGCTCCATGATCACTGCAGATGGTGACAGCAGCCACAAAATTAAAAGACGCCTGCTTCTTGGGAGGAAAGCGATGACAAACCTGGACAGCATCTTAAAAAGCAGAGACATCACCTTGCCGACAAAGGTCCGCATAGTCAAAGGTATGGTTTTTCCAGTAGCGATGTATGGAAGTGAGAGCTGGACCATAAAGAAGGCTGACCGCCAAAGAATTGATGCTTTTGAATTGTGGTGCTAGAGGAGGCTCTTGAGAGTCCTCTGGACTGCAAAGAGAACAAACCTATCTATTTTGAAGGAAATCAACCCTGAGTGCTCACTGGAAGGACAGATCCTGAAGCTGAGGCTCCAATACTTTGGCCATCTCATGAGAAGAGAAGACTCCCTGGAAAAGACCCTGATGTTGGGAAAGTGTGAAGGCAAGAGGAGAAGGGGACGACAGAGGACGAGATGGTTGGACAGTGTCATCGAAGCAACCAACATGAATTTGACCCAACTCCGGGAGGCAGTGGAAGACAGAAGGGCCTGGCGTGCTCTGGTCCATGGGGTCACGAAGAGTCGGACACGACTTAACGACTAAACAACAACAAAACAACCTTCTAAACTGTCCCATCATCTTGTTTTTCCTCTTTTGCAAGAAATAAGATTGTAAGCTCATCAAGGCAGAGAGCTTTTCGGGGGCAGGAAGGGGTGCTTACAAGACTCTGAGTGAAACACCAGATATGTCAGTGACGTTGTGTGACTAAGAAATAACAACACAGAGTGACTAATGAGAAATTTGGATCTAGAAATATTTTTAAAGTGGGTGAATGTGACAAAGCTGTAGTATTCTGCCTTAATGGTATGGAAATGTGTTTCGAGGGGGAAGGCACTTGGTTTTCCCAAAACACTCCTATCTTCTCTCGTCCAATTTCTGCTTTCCCATCCACAGGTTAAAGAACAAATGTATGATTTGAGGGGGTTTCTCATCCCTTCCGTGGCTGGCATGGCCTTCCTTGACATCCACTACAAGTGCTTTTCGAGAGAGCATTAATTATCCACTCACCCCTGAGACTAGTAATTATCGCTCCCTCCTCGTACTCTTCGGGTTTCCCTGCAGGGTTCTCCACAAGTACAAACTGTGCGGTATAGATGGCGGCTTAAGCAAACGTAAGTTGTGTCTCTCCTGTGGGAGAACTAATACTGTTGTGTCATTCCAGAAGGGCTGCATTGTAGGAGAAAAAAACTAAAGGATTACAAAACCCAAGGAATACTGGCTGTAAGGTCCCAGACTAGCTCCAGATGAGTCACAAATATTCTGCTAGGGACCTCCTTGTTCTTGTACGAAAGCAGCGCTCATTGGAAAACTCGGAAGGATCTCAAAGACGTAAGATGTGCCTTGCTCAATATGTCTAGTTGGTGGCCTTGAATGGATGCCTGCTGGCGGAGGCGGGGCAAGGGAAGCCAGGGTGCCGGCAGAACAGCTGCACGGCTGAACTGCCAAACCACCACACTACGGTTCATGCCCATCTTTATTCTACAATCTTCTTGAGTTTGTAGGAGCTTTGTGGCACAGTGTTTAAACTGCAGTACTGCAGTGAAGATTCTGCTCATAACCTGAGTTTGATCCCGGACTCAGGTAGCTGGGTCAAGATTTACTCAACCTTCCATCCTTCCAAGGCCAGTAAATTGAGAACCCATCTCACTGTGGTGGTGGGTAATGTGTAGCCTGTATAATTTAAATGCAAACCACCTGGAGTGTTTAAGCACTATGGTGTGGTATATAAGCAGCTTTGCTTTCTTGAAAGACATCAGCTCAACATATTTGCTCCCCATCATGGTTTTCACAATCTGCAGAAATTATAGTTTCTAGTACCATGCGTTTTGTACCGATTGACACATACAAAAAAAATCCTCACCCAACCAAAAACACTTATGAAAATGTGCAGATTTTCTCTGAGACCAGCCCCACCCTCAACAAAAGCCTGCTGTCTTGTGGCAACTTGTGTTGAAGAGAAAATGACCGACGTTTTCCAAGTGGATTTTGATCCTTGCAAGCTCACGATGAAATAAACCCGTTAGTCTTTAAGGGGAGACAGTATTTTGCACTCCACCCTTGACCCTGGCTGCAGCTCTGCTTTTACCAACATGCTGAAACGGATCCATCCGCACAAACTCTGGACTTAGCATAGTTGATTCTTAAAAAAAAAATGTTTGAATCCTTTTTCTATGCTGTCTCTGGGTTCTTCCCCCCCCCCCTCCTTGTTGTTACCTGCTGTGAAGTCTCCTCCAATTTATGAGGACCCTATGAATAAGTGATCTCCAAAATGTCCTTTCCTCAACAGCTCTGCTCAGGTCTTGTAGACTCAAGGTTGTGGCTTCCTTTATGGAATCAGCCCATCTCACATTGGGTCTTCCTCTTTTCCTGCTGCCTTCCACCTTTCCCAGCATGAGTGTCTTTTCCAGAAAATCCTGCCTTCTCATGATGTGCCCAAAGTAGGAGCGCTTCAGTTTCAACTTTTTTGCCTCAGGCTTGATTTGATCCAGGACCCACTTGTTCATCTTTCTGGCAATCCAGGCTATCCACAAAATTCTCCTCCATCATCATATTTCAAACAAATCAATTTTTATTCCTGTCTGTTTTCTTAACCATCTAGCTTTCACACCCAGATGTGGTAACTGGGAATGCAATAGTGTGGATGATTTGGCCTTGTTCTTCCATATAAGTGTTTTTTCCCCCCTTAGAAGCTCTTTATTTTCAGTAGCTATAGGGCCAGCAGATAAAACATTGTCTTTCCCATTGAGACGAAAGGTGCTGACTGAATCAGGCAGTGTATTTTTCTAGCGGTTCTCCTAAAAGCAACCTAGAAAAAAAAAGTCCATTTTACGAAAGCTTAATTCCTCGATAATATGCTACTGATGAGCATATTACAATTTGTGATGATGTGCAGCCCGTGGGTGAGATGGCACACTTGAGTTATTGACTCTGCATATATTTCTGGCTCTCATTTGGGTTTGTGGCACAATATCCTGATCTGGACTATGGGGTATCAAGAGCAGTGGAACCACGTCCTGTCATAGGATTGAAATGGGCTGTTTCCGGAGGCAATGTCATATCTCCCAGAAAATGAGAGAATGATGCTATGTGGAGGAGCAGCAACAGGAATCCCCAGATAATTAACTGGTTAAAAACCAGCAGGGACTTGGGCACTCAATTTGGACAAATCTCAATTTCTGAACTAATCTGGCTTGACTCAGACTAATTCGTAGGAGTTCCGGATCAAAACAACATGGCTAGATTCAGTTCCAGCACAAAGAGAAGTGAATTTACAAATCACTTTATGGTTTAGGGCAAAAATTGCACTAGATGAGACATCAGGGCTTCAGCTTTTCCTTTTTTTAAAAAAAGAGAGAGCAAATTTTAAAGATGCTGAGCACACAAAGCTCTGGCGTTTGCTAACTGAAATTCAGGAGGTTAATTCAAAGTGATGGTTCTAACCCTATAAAGCCCTAAAGAGCTTGGCCCCAAACTGGCTCAAGGACCACATCTCTCTCTCTTTATGATCCTGCTTGAGTGTTAAGATAATTGGGACAGGCATTCCTCTCAGTCCCACCACCTTCACAAGTATGCTTGTTGGGCAGAGGCCCTTCTTTGTCACTGCTCCCAGACTGTGGAACTCCCTCCCACAGGAGGCCCGCCGGGCCCCGTCTTTGCTGTTCTTCCACAAGCAGGCCAAGACCTTTCTCTTCAGGCAATCATTCCTTGAGTGAATGGCTGCCAAGTGGGTGTTTGTTTTTTAAAGGGATTGTTGTGTTTTACTGCACTGAATGTTTTTTTTTTGTCACTTATGTTTTTTGGTATTGTATTCATTGATTCTTTTAGTATTGTATACTCAGTGTTATTAGCTTAAATACTGTCTTTTAATTGTTGTAAGCTGCCTTGGGTCCTGTTTATAGAGAAAGGTAGGTTAAAAATAGTATCAATCAATCAATCAATCAATCTTCTTTGTAATCTATCATGTCTTCAAATTTCATGTGCATTAGTGCAAAAGTAACCAAGATAGAGACATTTTGGTTTTCCAATACAAGCCGATGGGAGGTTTACAAATCAAGTTAGATTTGGACTACAACTGAATCAGGGTGAATAAAGATCCATTCCACAGTTTCTTTTCACCCATGGGTGTTCATGTTACTATACCATATTACTATTGTAACTTAAGGAGGCATCAAGCCACTAGTTTTCGAAGGTAACTATAACCTCTTTTTTTACCTTTCTGGTTAAAGGGCTGTGGCATCACTATGTGGTGGTGGAGGAATATCACACGGCTCCTGTGCTGGCTTTTGCTGCAGCATTATGGTCTGTTGGGGTTCTGAGGGATCTATGAGGTGGGTGAGAAGTGTAGATCAGGTCCATTGCACCCTGGGAGAAGAGGCTTTTTTCTCCTCGATCTTTTCCCTAAAATCTTGGTTCCTGATCTCTTGCCCTTTACACAAGAGGAGGACTTTCCCTCTCCGTAACCCATCCTTCTCCCAACTAACCTTCCTACTGAGCCTCTCCAGAGTCCCCCGTCTGGGATCTAGCAGGAGACTCTGCTGGACTTCCCTATCTGGTCCTCCTGGACCAAGCTTTTCACACCTCTACTTTGGACTAGGTAGATATAATATTTTAGTTTCTCTTTCAACCATCTTTTCATTTGCCGGCTTTGCTGCCATATCGTTGGGAACTTTCAGGCCTGTTTCTAAAAGTCAAGGCTGGAGGGAGTTTAGGTGGTGCCAGATAATACGTCAAGCAGCTGCTCATTTCACAGGCCTTGATTTTGTATGCCACAGAGAACATTTAAAGAGTTGATTTAGTTTGTTCAGGATTATAGTTATTCAAACGGCTTTAGTGAAAAAAGGGAATCATAGTCTGCTTTGCATGGGGAAGTGTGTAACGATCCGTTTGATTTTTGAGAATTTTATCATTCCCTGCATGGAATGTGGCCGTTCTGATTTCTACTTGAAAATTTTTCATTCTGAATTAACAAAAGACCTCCATGTTTTCTCTCTGTTCTCTCAGTTAAACCTAGGGCTCAGTTCTACTGACATTAAAACCCGCTGTTGCACTTTTGTTGTTTAGTCATTAAGTCATATCCGACTCTTCGTGACCCCATGGACCAGAGCACGCCAGGCCCTCCTGTCTTCCACTGCCTCCCGAAGTTGGGTCAAATTCATGTTGGTCGCTTCGATGACACTGTCCAGCCATCTCGTCCTCTGTCATCCCCTTCTCCTCTTGCCCTCACACTTTCCCAACATCAGGGTCTTTTCCAGGGAGTCTTCTCTTCTCATGAGATGGCCAAAGGATTGGAGCCTCAGCTTCAGGATCTGTCCTTCCAGAAAAGAAAAGAAAAGAAAAGAAAAGAAAACAAAAAACAAAACCCCATGATTTAAATTTTAGCGTACACACGAGGAACATGCACAAGTGGAGCACTGTGTCAGGAGAACGGGTTTTTCTCCTCCCGTGCCAGAGGTCTGTTTATTTTGAAGCAGACATGGAACCAATTCATTGGAATCAATTCCACATATGTGAATGCCTCATCTGCTTTTTAAAAAAATTCCTCCTAGCAGATAGTAGGAATTTTTAAAAAAATAGAAGCACCGAGCTGGCTGAAAAAGCCGGCACCCACCTGCTCGCCTGCCTACCCCTCGGGCACCTGTCCCCATGCCCTCCCACCCTCACCCCTTGCCCCTTTCTCTCTTGTCCGCCTCACCCTCTGTGAAGGAAAGAAGGAGGAAAGTGAGCCATCCTCACTCATAGAGATACCAAAAGAGGAAGAGGGAATCATAGAGGGAAAGTTGACTGAGATGAAAGAGATACTGATAGAGGAAAAGAAAAAGACAGAGGAGGAGAAAGGAAGAATAGAGGTCTGTCTGGTGGAGGAAGGAGAAAAAGGAAAAGGGGAGGAGCTGAAAATGTCAGTATGGGAGGAAGGTATAAAAGATCAGGGGGAAAGGAGATTTGCCAGTAGGTTCGAGGATGAAGGAGCGAGGAAGAAAGAGGAGAAAGATGAGAAAGGATTAGATTCAACCTACGAGAAAACATGCAGACTTTTAAAGGACTTCCCTAACCTAAAGGTCGGTGGGTTGTTACCGGATCCAGAGGTGAAGAAAGAAGGAGAGACGACTATGAGACTCAGGAATGGACAGTGATCGTTTTCCCGCGGGGAGAAGGACGGGGAAAGAAGGTGATCAGACCGGAACAGACGTACAACAAGCCACCAAAAGAGGGGGACTGGGCTCGACACCCATGTTGCGGCACCATTTGCGCGGTGAGGAGTGCCCCTCTACGGAGTCCCACAGATCGAGAACGTTTTGGACCGGCTCCCCAGTGAGTTACCCTAATCTTCAGGAGGAATCAACCTCATCAAGTTATGGACCTTTGCCAGATCTATCTTGTTTTGATCCGATTGAAATAGTTGTTGAATCACTGAGAGTTAATACGCGTAAAATTGGAGTTGCAAACGTTATGGATAAGCCTCAGTCATTATTTCCCGCCAAAACCGAGGAACTGCCACAACTTTCAAACGAACCCAATCACACCCTCTCTTTCGGTTCTCACCACCACTCCAGCCAAGGGGAGGCCACCTGATCAGAGATGGAGACAGTAGCAGTGGAAGGAAGGAGCCTTCTGCAGCAAGAGGGAGCCCGAGGAGGAGAAGAGGGAGCCAGGGAGGATGCACACACCGCCATCCATGTTTTGGATTCAGGCTAAAGCCCTCGTGACTTTAGGCCAGTCCCCAAAACCCACGATCCCTCTGCCCGTTTATTCCGCCAGTGGGAATAGTCCCTTAAAACAATCTTCACATTCATTGTGCCTGTAAGTGGCCTGATGTCATTTCTGGTTCTGCTCTCCTACCTGCTGGGGTAAAAAAAAAAGGACCTTAGTTTCACGAGAGAACAGCCAGCCTTGTACAACAGGCTGGAGACTGGTAGAGTTCATATTATTACAAAAGAAATAAAAGATAACTAAACCTAGTTACTTTTGAGAAATGGGGCAGCAGAGGATTTTTTTTTTCCCTATCTGAATTTTAACTATAGTGATAACTAGTTACTTTGGGAAGGGAATTAAGAATCTTTCCAGATCTGGAATCTCACACAACCACCGGGCCCAGGGGCTCTTCTTACCGCTACCCAACCGGCACAGGAAGGCGTTGCCCTTCAGAGCATCCAAGCTCACCAGCGTAACATAAGGACAAATGCCTGAGTCATCAAGATGTCCCAGTGGATGACGAGGGCAAACTCACACGACGCAAAGACTCTTAGCTTTTTGGCAAACAAGGCTTACATCTTGGTCCAGACTCATCCTGATCTTGGTGTCTCATCCTGATCTCGGTGACTTCTTCCATTCCTTTCTGAACTCTCCTTGGCCAGCTAAGGCCTTGCTTAAGGACACACCATTCTCACATTGACTTAAAAAAGAAAAAGGAGGAGGAAAAAAAAATCCAAGCTGCAGGTTTTTCTCGCGGTTCTTCCAAAGCAACAGTTCTTATTTATGCCTCTTTTCTGACGATGATGGTAGGCTTTTCTCTCTCCTTTCCCCTGCTACTACTTATATCTTTTAAACCTCATTCAAACAGGGGTGAGCAAGCAGATCTTTCTGTGACTCTGATAACAACATCCTCTTTTTGGCACAGGAACAAAGCGTGATATTTTCCTAAGCGTTTGTGGATACGTGCCAAAGGGTTGTGGGGAAGGGGGGGGGGAGAGATATTTATGCCCATAGGATTGCCAGCAAGCACAGCTTTCGGAGATGAAAACTGTGAAATCCACCCACCGGCCAACACTGTGAGTTTTGTAGAGGCCAAGTGACAATTTTCTGCCATTTTAACTGCCCCTTGTGAGGGGGAGGGAACAGAAACTGTGAAAAGGGAGGCATCTCTCCCTCCGGCCCCCTCCTCACAGCTCTTCAGTGATTAGAATACAGATTTGAAATGAATTTCAGACACTTGAGAGCCAGCAGAGTGTAGCAGGCAGAGTGTCAGGCTGAGACTCAAATTCAGAGAGCTGGATTCAAATTCCTGCTTGGCCACAGAAACCCATGGGTGGGGAGAAGGTAGGAATGGATGAGGCAATGGTAAACCAGACCTTCAGCATCTTGTTGTTGTTTAGTCGTTAAGTCATGTCCGACTCTTCGTGACCCCGTGGACCAGAGCACGCCAGGCCCTCCTGTCTTCCACTGCCTCCCAGAGTTTGGTCAAATTCATGTTGGTAGCTTCGATGACACTGTCCAACCCTCTCGTCCTCTGTCATCCCCTTCACCTCTTGCCTTCACACTTTCCCAACATCAGGGTCTTTTCCAGGGAGTCTTCTCTTCTCATGAGATGGTCAAAGTATTGGAACCTCAGCTTCAGGATCTGTCCTTCCTGTGAACACTCAGGTTTGATTTCCTTCAAAATGGATAGGTTTGTTCTCTTTGCAGTCCAGGGGACTCTCAAGAGTCTCCTCCAGCACCACAATTCAAAAGCATGAATTCTTATGATAATCGTCTGAATTGAATTTGCCCATTCCCATCCATTTTCGTTCACTGACGCCCAGGATGTCAATGTTTATTCTTGCCATCTCCTGTTTGACCACATCCAGCTTACCAAGGTTCATAGATCTTACATTCCAGGTTCCTATGCAGTATTTTTCATTGCAGAATTGGACTTTCCTTTCACTTCCAGGCGCTTCTGCAGCTGAGTGTCCTTTCGGCTTTGGCCCAACCACTTTATTAGCTCTGGAGCTACTTGTACTTGTCCTCCGCTCTTCCTCAGTAGCATGTTGGACGCCTTCCGACCTGAGGGGCTCATCTTCCAGCGTCATATCTTTTAGCCTTTTGTTTCTGTCCATGGGGTTTTCTTGGCAAAGATAGTGGAGTGGCTTGCCAGTTCCTGCTCCAGGTGGATCGCGTTGAGTCAGAACTCTCCACTATGACCTGTCCGTCTTGGGTGTCCCTGCACGGCATAGCCCATAGCTTCTCTGAATGACTCAAGCCCCTTCGCCACGACAAGGCAGCAATCTGTGAAGGGCATCTTACATATGTTGCAAACTCTTGTCAGGTTTACATCATTTGGAAGCGGCTTGATGGCATGGAAGAACAGCATGAATTTTAACATTAGTTCCCACTGATTCTAGCCCAAAGGAAAATGCCCTGCCAGATCTCCTACCCCCCACCCACATGGCACCAGCCGGGCCAGGGTCCCCCACCAATACCTCTTTGCGCTCCAACGCAGCTTTTTGGACCACAGCAACTTTTATTAGTGGTACAGCATCATCTTCTCCTTCCTTTCTCCCCACAGTCTCATAGGGCTGAAGTACAGTCCCTGAACCTTTGGGCACCACCCGGCAGCTTGGGGACCCCATTAATTTCTCTGGAGTTTCCCAGAGTCCCAGGTTCTGGAAAGCATGATGGAGAGGAGAGTTTAGGCCCAGGAAACACCCCTTTGAGGGAAGGCTTGTATAGACGAGCAAAAGAAGTCAGGCTCTGAAGCTCGGCTCTACTCATTCCCTGCCTCTTTCGCCTCTCCAGGACTGCATCAGTGCCCAAGCATGTGGCTGGAGTCTCCAGTGGCTGGGCATCTTTAGCCTTGAGAAAAGAAGGCTGAGGGGTGACAGGATACCACTTTTCAAATATTTGAAAGGCTGTCCTACAGAGAAGGGGCAAGATCTGTTCTCAATCATCCCAGAGTGCAGGACACGTAACAATGGGCTCAAAGGAAGCCAAATTTTGGTTGAATATCAGAAAAAAAATTCCTGACTGTTAGAGTGGTATGACAATGGAACCCATGACCTTGAGAAGTGGTGAGCACTCCAATACTGGAGGCATTCAAGAAAAACCTGGATAATCACCTGGCAGATATGCTTTGATTGTATTCCTGTCTTGAGCAGGGGGTTGGACTTGATGGCCTTGTAGGCCCCTTCCAACTTCACTTTTCTATGATTCTATTACCCCTGTTGCAAGCGAACAAACTGGGTGAGGGTGGACAGCTCCTTGCATCCTCCCACACATCCTCTTCCTTGGAGTTAGGCAACGATGCTCTGCCTTCCCAGTCCTGCCCTTTTACTCTCCTTGACCCTGCCTCCTCCAGATGTTTCCCATGAGGGAACTGTCCCTCCTTCAGCTGCATGGACTCCCGCCCGCTGGCCTGATCCTGAGAAAGCGTAATCTCTTCCTGGCAGCCCTGCTCCTTGTGGGCCAGAATGCATCTTGGGGGGCAATCCAGCAGCTACAAGGACATAAACGTCTGGATTGCTTATGCTAGAAGTGGGAATTATGCAGCCCACAGATGGCGTATGGCTCCCCCCCCCCAATGCTGTTTTCGTAGCCCTGAGTCACCCCACCCTACACAATTATCTTATCCCATGTGGTAGGTGTGAGAAGTAGGACATTTAAAAGCTGACAGTTAAGATCTCCTGGGGAAAGAAAAGATGGTAACACCAGGGAACATGGATGTTCTTTTTCTCTCATGGTGACTTTAAACATTTTGCATGGCCACAGGGACTGAAAGATTCTGCAAGGCTTCAAGGCTGCAGCAACACCCTTGTCTGTACTTGGGATTCACTGAATGTATTCTCTTAACTTCGCAGACACCATGGACCACAAGAAAGACAACTAAGTGGGTCTTAGGTCAGAACAGACCTGAACTCTCTCCAGAAGCAAGAAAAAGAAAAAGATTAAATTAAAGCTATAATATTTTGGGCACATCAGAAGAAGACAACAGTCAGTAGAGAAGATGACAATCCTGGGGAAAGTGGACGGCAGGAGTAAAAGAGGGAGGCCTAACGTGAGATGGACTGACACAGTAAAAGAAGCCACAGCCCTGAGTTTGCAAGTCACAAACAGGCCTGTTAATCAGAGGATCTTTTGGAGCACGTTAAATCATAGCATTGCCATAAATTGGAAGTGGCTTGATGGCGCATAACAACAATGAGAGAAGTTGTGATGAATAACAAATTCCCTTCTTGAAAACTAACCTTGAGGTGAGAAAATGTTGGCTATTTAAAACATAACACAAAAAAAAAAAGGAGGAAATAAGTTGCCAGAAAAGGAGACCAGATGAAAACCACAACATTCATAAAATGGTGCATTTAGTGCTTTTAGTGTTTATTTGTGGGTGCAAATGTCAGAATCATTAAGCAGACACAAGATTCACTTAGAAATCCAGTTTGCTCAGTAGGACCCCGATTTTATATTTTTTATGTAACCCGATTTTATCGTTTATCATACCTAGTCATGGTGCTTGCTGTGATCAGATGCTTTACTTTACAGAGGGGGGTCTTCTTTTTGAACCATAATAAGAGCATGCCATCAAGTCGATTCCAACATATGGCAACCCTTTCCAAAGTTTTTCAGGCAGAGAGTACTCAGAAATGGTTTATCTTTCCCATCTTCTTTGAGTACTCTGGGACTGTGCAGTTTTCCCCAAGGCCACACAGGCTGGCTCTTCTCCTTGGAGGCACAGTGTAGATTTGAACTCTCAACTTCTGGCTCCACAGCCAGATACCAAACTCACTGAGCAACTGAGGTACCTCTGCCATTTTGAGACAGTTCTAGTGGAATAAAGAGCCAAGAAGAGAGAGGTGGGTCTCAAAATTATTCATCCACTTTTAGAAGGACCTAGACAGCACATCAAGTAGAAGGCATTCAGTTCACATGCTCATACTCCTCCCCTCAATTGTGAGATGTGTGGTGTTTCTGTTTACAGGATAGCAATTGGTTCTAAATAAACATATCTTTTGTGTGTGAGAGCGTGTGATGCTTTCCCACAAATTTTCCCCCCTTTTGTGCATAACTGGTTAGCCTAAGTGTGCGAAACACCTGGTGAAATCTCAAGAGCTAAAATGTGCGCTGATTAAGATCAGACGGTGTGACTTCCAAGCACCTCACAACCTCTGGCTCCTCTCTGGTTGATAAGGGCTTTGTAAACTTCCTGTGGCAAGGCTAGGGAACCATAGACTCTGAAGCCAAATCTGGCCCTCCTGGAGACAACATCATTTGTGGCTCCTCAGCTGTCATATTCTTCTTCTCATTCAGAAAACTTGGAAGGCTTGTCCCAAAGCTTAATTATTGGCAGTAAAACCTTGAAGATAAAACTGATATTAAGCTTCTGATACTATATTTTATAGTCTCGTGGTTTTATTTATAACCCAGAGTGTGATTTTGGGAAGACTGCAAAAGTTAATTTTCTAAGCTGCTGGCTCTGGCGGGTTCTCCGTTTAAGTCTAGCTTTGTCTACTTTTGCTTATACTTCTGCATTAACACAAGTATTTGACAGTGGTTAGGCCTTAGTAGGAATTAAAGAACCTCTTAATGAGGGTGAAAGAGGAGAGCGCCAAAAATGGTCTGAAGCCCAACATCAAAAAAACTAAGATCATGGCCACTGGTCCTGTCACCTCCTGGCAAATAGAAGGGGAAGATATGGAGGCAGTGACAGAGTTTACTTTCTTGGGCTCCATGATCACTGCAGATGGTGACAGCAGCCACAAAATTAAAAGACGCCTGCTTCTTGGGAGGAAAGCGATGACAAACCTAGACAGCATCTTAAAAAGCAGAGACATCACCTTGCCGACAAAGGTCCGCATAGTCAAAGCTATGTTTTTTCCACTAGCGATGTATGGAAGTGAGAGCTGGACCATAAAGAAGGCTGACCGCCGAAGAATTGATGCTTTTGAATTGTGGTGCTGGAGGAGGCTCTTGAGAGTCCCCTGGACTGCAAAGAGAACAAACCTATGCATTTTGAAGGAAATCAACCCTGAGTGTTCACTGGAAGGACAGATCCTGAAGCTGAGGCTCCAATACTTTGGCCATCTCATGAGAAGAGAAGACTCCCTGGAAAAGACCCTGATGTTGGGAAAGTGTGAGGACAAGAGGAGAAGGGGACAACAGAGGACGAGATGGCTGGACAGTGTCATCGAAGTGACCAACATGAATCTGACCAAACTCCGGGAGGCAGTGGAAGACAGGAGGGCCTGGCATGCTCTGGTCCATGGGGTCACGAAGAGTCGGACACGACTTAACAACTAAACAACAACAAAGGCCTTATTTAGAAGGATGACAACAAACTGGAACAAGTTCAGAGGAGGGCAACAAAGATGATCAGGGGATTGGAAATCAAGCCCTAGGAGGAAAGACTGAAAAAACTGGGGACGTTACATCTAGGGAAAAGATGACCGAGGGGAAATAGGACAGCACTTTTCCGATTCGTGAAAGGCTGTCATCCAGAGGAGGGGCAGGATCTGTTCTCAATCATCCCAGGGTGCAGGACACTCAAAAATGGGCCCAAGCTACAGGAAGCCAGATTTAGATTGAAGATCAGGAAAAACTTTCTAACTGTTAGAGCAGTACGACAATGGAACTGATTACTTCAGGAGGAGGTGAGCACTCCAACCCTGGAGACATTTGAGAGAAACTGGACTGCCATCTGTCAGATCTGCTTTGATTTGGATTCCTGCCTTGAGCATGGGGGTTGGACTCGATGGCCTTAGAGGCCCCTTCCAACTCCATGATTCTATGGGTCTATGATTCTATTGTTGCAAGTTTATATTTTATTTTGCTTCAGGGTTTTGTCGCTGCAGGGTTATATTTTATTTCGCCCAGAATAGTGCACTGCACTAATGGGGTGGTATATAAATTAATAAAATGAAATAAAATAAAATGGTCTGACGGTTGTGATGTTGGCTTCACCCACCAGGGGAAAGAGGTCCCTGAGAAGCTTTCTAAAATTGAATTCAGTCTTTGGGCTGGCAGAAGTTCTCCACCATGAATGCAGGGAAGTGGCTCATCGCTCCATGTGTTTTGGAATAATAAATACTGTGCAAAACATCTTTAAGAGAGAGACAGGTGAGAGATTGCTGGGGCGTGGGTGGCTGGAAAAAGCTGATTCCTAGCAGGCTAGTTTCTAAGGCAGATTGTTTATGACTGTATATTTTACCAAAACAAAAAACAAAACAAACCCCCCCCCCCAAAAAAAAAAAACCCAACACACACAACAGAGAGGGAACCTTGTCAGCTAAAATGCAAATATTTGGAGACAAAGCATTCATTATGGCAGAACCTGATTTTTCCAGGGTCAAGAACTTTTTTACAGCAACAAAATTGATAGGCAGCTGAAATGTTTATTGTCGCCACCTTCTGACAGGTTTGACAGCACCTATCAGATGGAACTCAGCAGCCTGGGCTTGTTATTGCTCTGTATTCTCAGTCAAAAGTAATTTTTAAAAGGGGGAAAGGGGAGATGATTAAAAGATGGCATTAACAGCCAACCTAGAGGGAAAAGCGGGAGGCATTACCTGGTTTGTGAAACAACTCTCTCTCCTCTGACTCTGCAGTGTTGTTTATATTGCTTTGCTTTGTAAATAGATCGGGAAGGATTAAATATTCTGCTACATATGATATAGTGAGATTTCCAATCTTGTGATGTACTTCTCATCTCTGCAATGCTGTCTGTGAATCATATTAACTAGCGTGGGCTGCTTAATTGATCACATACGCTAGCTTTCTTCAAGGAGACACAACAATGAACAGGGTTGTGTCCCCTCTGGTTTTCGGCTACACAACAATCCTGTGGTGTAAGCTGGGCAGATAAGCGGCAATTGTTCAAGTCACTCAAGAAGTGTGGGGATTAGAACCTGGGTCTCTCTTGCCCAGGGGTGGGCACTCCCCGGACCGACCTAGATCTTAAAAGGCCACACCTACCCTTGCAACTCTCCCACTAAAAAATATTTCTTACAAAAATAGGGGCATTAACTGGGGGAAAATACCTTTGTGCATCTTCTAGTGCCCCCCTCCTCTTTCTAAATTGAGACCGTTTTGGGTCAGCCAGTCTTTCAGCCGGCCTACACCACAGGTTTGTCGTGAAGCTGAAAAACGGAGGGGAAAGGATCATGTTGAAATAGAACCAAAGTGCTGTTCCTTGTGCTGTTTAGCTCACCTGCTAAACAGCACAAGGGAACCTTCTGAGCCCCAAAATCCCAAAGGTGTGTGGGGACAGGGGGGGGCTGGCTTTGGGGGCTGAAGGCTGCATTGGGGACCTCAAGGAGACGCCTCTGCTCTCCCCCTCCTCTGACACTCGGTTCACTCCACCACACTGGCTTTGTCGTTCAGCATTCCTTCTGGCACTAGATTTGCTCGACGTTGTTCTTGGCAGGAAGCGAAAGTCATGTGTCACTTGGAAACAGTTTGGAACACTGATGTGAATCATGCTCCTGTTGTCCTGGAGAAAAGGGAAGACAATGCTCTCTCCCTCCCCAGTCTTGGCGTCTCCTGGAAGCTGATAAGGGACAGTGGCCACTAATGGGCAATTTGGCTGCCATTCAGCTGAGAGCTAGAGCAAGAGGGGAAAGAGAAGGTGAAAATAAAACAGCCACTATGGCAATGAAACAACCCAGTGGTGCCAACATATGCTCTATGTGTTGCAGTTTATTGCAACCTCGCATGCCGCCTGTGGTTTCAATGATTGGGAGGGGCTTTTCTGGAGGGACTGTCAATCTGTTCAGCAATAACCAAACACTCCGTCCTGCTTCCGAATTCAAAGAGAGCCCTGCCCCTCTGCTGAGTGTTTTGTATTTCCCTCTCTTCAGTCTGTTGATGTCACTTTTGTTGTTTGCTGTTGATCTGTTCATAACTGTAAGTAATGGAAACATTTTTATTCTTTCTCCTACGAATGTCTCAGAGTGAGCCACTGAGATTTTAAGTGCCAGTTAATGAGAAAGAGGTGGACCTCCGGGGAACGTGAAGCTATTCGCTTCTGTGAGTCTCTGTACCTCTACTGCATAACAAAAAAAGAAATTCAGAACTTTGAAATGCTATGAACCAGGAGTGAGACTCAAAAGAGTCACTTTTTTTTTTCAGAGCATTGGTCATGTTATTTTGTTTCTTCAACAACAAGGAACAAAGACAAAGGCAGTGTCACACCTTTGCTGTCCTCAGATTTACTTCTGTTCTAGCTTTCAAAAGACATGGATTTAGAATTAAAGAAATAAGAAGGGGTTTGTTTTGAGTTCTAGAACTGAACATTGCTCATAGTCTTTCTGTGCAGAAGTCCATTCCGAGCTGCTGTATCCTTTATCTCAATACTGTAGTAAAATCTGGGCCAGGGGGAGAAAGCTATTCTCTAGGCTATAATAGTATTTCCAGCCATTACTATGTTTTCCATCCCGGCATGGTGTTCCTGCAAAGCTCCATGCCTACGCTATTAGACTTCCCAATGAAATCTGTGCTTACTTCCCAATGACCAATCAGAAAGCAAACACAATATGCAGAGTGAAGCACATTCATGCTAAAACTGATAGACATCTCTTCACTTTTAAAAGAGCTTCTGATGTGAACTGTATCACCAATTTCT
Organism: Intellagama lesueurii; assembly: GCA_037013535.1. Taxonomy (NCBI): domain Eukaryota; kingdom Metazoa; phylum Chordata; class Lepidosauria; order Squamata; family Agamidae; genus Intellagama; species Intellagama lesueurii. The sequence continues at coordinate 236,361,588 of JBAJHW010000004.1, read as the reverse complement.
GTCCCGAGAGTCAGACGTCATTTACAATCTACTGGCAATCACCCTGAGACCTACTGTTAGATCCAGTTCTACATTCTGTCTGCCACTGTTATAAAGCCAAGGGGCAACCAAAGACATTTGGCTGCCTGAGGCAAAATAACAAATGGTAACTAATGCATTAGTTTCAACATGGTAATTGAAAAGGGTTGGATCTTGTTTTAATATTCTGATTTATTGACCAGAATCGTATTGGTGTTTGTAAGATTTGTACACCCTTCTGTGGCTAACTGCAATTAATTTATGAGGCCCTAGTTGCCTATTTGGGTGTGTGACCAATTCTCAATTAGCCATGGCAAGAGATGCAAACCTTACACCAATAGGGTTCTGGCCATTGCAATTGGTCTAATAGCACTTTCAAGGTAAGTGAGATATTGAAAGAGTGGTTTTACCAGTTCCATACCCCCAGTGAGTTTTCTTGACTGATCAGGGATTCGAACCCAGGCCTCCTGAGTTCTAGTCTGGCACTCTTCTCATGGCAGTGCACTGGGTACTCTTCTGTAGCAGTACCAGTACAAAAATAACAAACAAACAAACTTTTTATTTGCTACCCTTTCATGGAAAACCAAAAGCTGCTCCCTGGGATAAAGGCCTCAATCTTCTTAATGAAGATTCTTATAAAGCACGTAAGCCAGTGCTTTATAAAGAGGAAAATATGTACCCGATAAGAGCTGTGGAAGGGTCTTTAGCCATAAAAAACAACAACTTGGAAACTTGTCTGTCTCTTGAAAAAGAGTATCTGGACACATCTTAACATGCCTTTTAAAAGAATTGTTAACTACTTCAAGATTATTATTTTGTCACAAAAGGGTGACTACTGGTTCTTTTGTATCCCAAGAAGAACAATATTAAACAGCAAAGGACCTCACAAGACACATTAATAAATGCAAAATGAATATACTTTATTACCTATTGATTACAATTCTAAATAAAGGGGTTTCATGCATTCAGCACATTCACACCACATACATACTCACCCAAGAGAGAAGAATTCTTTATTTGCATTGTCCAAGTTCCAAAAAAAGTCGTTAGTTCCAAAAGCCTTTTGGTCTCAGCAGACCAATTATGGTTGCCCAGACCCCTCTTTTTATATTCTTTTTAGGCAGGTTGCTAGCTGGGCATGCGCATTAGATGTTTCTTTGTTTCCCCCTAGATATATGGTCCTTATCACCTATTGTGAAGTATGGAATGCTTTTATTTACACTTAATGGGTCTTCCATCACTTAGTGGACAGGTGTGGAATCTGCTTGCTCAGGAGGATCCTCATGCCAGTGGAGTTTGCTCCACTTCCTCAATTAGCAGCAGATGTTTTTTGTCAACTTTCTGAAAGCATAGTTCAAAACGTTCAGTTCAAGAGTTGAATTTCTCACAATGAGGGCTTATAGCCAGAAATACAAAGTCCCATAGTTCCTCTGGGTTTTGTTGGTCTCCATCTTTGTGTCCTAACTCTCTCTCTGGTTCTTCACCTTATCCAGGCCAAACATGCACACACCTTACAATTTCACTCCTGAATCATGAGCCATTAAGTCATTCTGACTTATGGCAACCCATTTTCAGGGTTTTCCAGGCAGGGAATACTGTACTCAGAAGTGCATTACCATTCTCTTCCTCTAGGGGTGCCCTGGGACTGTGCAGCTTGCCCAAGGCCACCCAGGCTGGCTCTGCTCAGATGCACAGTGGGGAATCAAACTTTCTTTCTTTCTTTCTTTCTTTCTTTCTTTCTTTCTTTCTTGTCAGCAGCAGCACTAGCAAGAGGACAAAACCAAACCAAAGTCTTTTCAGTGCAAAAAAAATATTATAATTTGTATTTAAATACATGGGGTTTAACTGAAAATACAACTTTTCCTGCTGAAAAGTAGGTGTTTTTTTGACGTAAATGAACCAAAAAACACTGCCTTGCCTTTTTCACAAACCTATCACCTGTGAGTAAGAAATGCTCAAAGATGTATCTTCCTAGTTTCACCCACACTGACAGACTTCCACTGGGCCACTTTTGAAGAATTTCCAAGGGAGTCCATTCCAGACAAAGGATTTCCCGTCTCCCCAAAGCTCTGCTGAACTTAAAGGGAAAAGAATGAGGTGGTGCCTTGATGCTGTAGTTGACTGAAGCCTAGAATCCAGTTCTCAGATTCCCATAGGGTATTGAAAGATTCTGGACATGTTGCCCAAAAATTACCTCTCCCAAATTCTGGCTCAAGTATTACTCACCTTCTTTTCCTATGGGACAGTGAGACAGCTCAGACTTGCCACTCAAAAGATCTAGGCTTCAAATTCCAGACAATATCAAAGTATAGAAAATATTATTGCTCTTGTAAACCAAGCCATCAAGACTCCTAAGGATGCCTGAAGGCTCTGATCATTCTAAATTTAGTGATGCAGCCAGTTAATTTTGAATCCTGGACGCAATGATCTTACAGATCCAGTAGATGCCCTTCTGCTAAGGTGCAAACTGGGTCTCCGAGCTGCTTCTTAAGGAGCAGTGCTTTGCTTACGAGCAAGTGTGGCTGGTGGCCTACCACAGAGGCTCTTTCCAACATTTCTGGGGGCAGTTCCCTGATCAGTCACAAGCCTCTTATGCCCCCGAGATTCCAGGCTTTCCAGTTGCTAAGTTAGAGTCATGCAGACCACATCAGGAGGCTGGAGGCTGCCATCTCCTGAGGAAGACCTTTGGCCCATCTCAGTCAATATTTTCAACACTGAATGACAGCAGCCCTCTGGTGTTTCAGACACGAGCCTTTCTCAGATTGCCATATGGATGCTGAGGATCGGACCTGGACCACTCAGTTCGCTTTATATGACATCCCCTTGATGGGGGACTCAAGTCATGGAACTTGCTGTCAAGTCAAACTTAAGTTTCACTGGTGACTCAACACAGAATTTACTGGGCTTTTTGTTTTGCCTTTTTCACTTGAACTCAACCCATGACTCAAAACCCACCCACTCCTCCCTTTTTTCTGGGGGGGGGGGAGCTTGTTTTTAATAGGGACTTGGACTTGAGACTTGGGACTCAGACCCAAAGACTTGCCGACATCCCTGGTCCCACCTATAAACATCACTTCTGCCTTAGCTGGGGTCCCATTTCTCATCCCAGACAGGTACTTAATTATCCACCTCGTCCTTTTTCATGCTCCAACTGAGAGCGCTGGCCAATCCTACTTCTACTTTTTCCTTGGCAGAAACAATAGAAATTGCTTTGAGAAATGGGAATTGATGGCTGTACGTTGTACTAAATCTTCCTCCAGAGTGGTGTATTTTCAGTCCTGAACACCATGTTCAAGTACGGTGGCTGCTACTCGATCACATAATTTTAGTGGATTGGTCATGGGACTGTCCATCAGCTGTTATATGTGCTCTGATAATTGAATGACAGCTTTACGTTTCCAGAGGCTTCTCGTGGAAAGCTCTTAGAAATGGAAAGCTGGTCTCGGTGACCTTTGGCGCTGATTCGGGGGGTTGGGGGTGGGTTTTCTGTGTTTTTATTCCAAGAGGTTCGTTCATAATCCCTGGAACACTCGTTTTGCTCAAAATATCTCTGCACAAAATTAGTGCACTTTCCTCTCGTGAAACTAAGCCCATGAACATAGCAATCCCAAAAAGACAGAGTGATTGCTCAGAAAGACACAAACAACCCATTGAGTGTTACCACTCTTACCAGTCCATGCAGCAAAGTAACAGGTAATACATGTTTTTGTTGACTTTATAGAAAGGCACCATTCTCAAAAATTCAAAACCTCTCTAAATTCATTTTAAGAAGGGCTCGCCATTGTATTATAAGGAGGGGGAAATGGAGTTGTCCTGATTTTCAGGATAAACATGGTCAGAATTTACATCTGCAAAATTAATACAGCCCAATAACTATGTACGTTTCTGGATGCCTGCCGCCAACCACAACACATATTTAGCGGAACTTGTGCAGTGGCATATTTCTCGTAGGAGAACTCAATCTGCGGATTCTGTACTTTTACTAGTCCCTTGGGCCAAGGTGGCTAATTCCAGACTTAGAGCATTTTCTCATCTGGCCCCCAAATTATGGAATTCTCTTCCGCAATACCTTCGCGTGGAACTAGAGTTGGACAAATTCAAACGAGACCTAAAAACCTACTTGTTTAACCTGGAACCATAGGGGTTGACCATAGAAATAGGCAATTATTGGGATAGAATTACTGTACTTCAATTATTATATTGTTATTCTAGTTAATTTGATTGTTGTTATTGTTTTATGGAATGATAATTGTTTATGTTTTTATCATTTTAATTATGTTATGGTTGTATTTTAACTGTTTTTGATTATTGGAATGTGCTCTGGTATAGAGCGCAATATAAATTATTACTATTATTATTATTATTATTATTATTATTATTATTATTATTATTATTATTATTATTATAATCATGATGATGATGATGATGGTCAAAATCCAGTTGCTCAGCTTAGTGAATCAACTTTGAACCAAAGTTGTAAAAGTAAGTCATAGTTAGAGTGTACCCCTTCGAATCAGTGGAAGGTGTGGAGGAACTGACTCACCAAATCCCCATTTATTCAGTGGGCCTATTCTACTGTGTTTTCCTACACCAAGCAACAGGATTTTGGCCACTAACAAATAGGAAGGATGCTACACTGTGCAGGATAGATTCCAGTGAGTGGCATCTTGCCCCCGCCAGGCCAGGTACCAAGGGTGCCCCTCAGTTGCTCTCTGGGATTTCATTTTGGTCCTCATCTCCGGGGGGGGGGGGTGCCCGAGCTTTTGCCCTGATAAACTGACCCCAGCTCAATTCATTGTCAATTCATTTCTCATAGAATAAAAAGCTGAGTGGTAAACAGTACATCTTCTGGATTGCAGACAATATATCCACATTTACAGTGAATCAGTCTGTGACGTTTCTCTGTATTAGTGGTCTGTTTTCAAACTTCACTGAAATTGAGACAGTGCAGCTGCAACACACCAAGGATGTGACCACACAAGGAAACAGATCACATTTTAGACTGCTTGCAGAGCAGTCCTGTGCCATCTCTTTACCAGCAATCACACAACGGACAGGAAATTGTGCTCTAGCTCGTCTCCGATCTATGCCCGAGCCAGACCTTTTTGGTCCAGCTGCTGGGTTACTGCCTTCGGGGGGGGGGGGGGGGCAGGTTGGAATGATTCCCTGGCAGATTTTTTATTGAAACCTTCTCCCATCTACAACTCCCATTTTCCTGAACCATCATGGCTGCTTCATGGTACAGTATCTGGTGTGTTTCTTCCTCTTACTATTCTTCACGTTTTAAATTGTGTTTCAAGTGCTTTCAATGTGATATCTGTTGCTGCTCCCAGACTCTGGAACTCCCTCCCACTGGAGGCCAGAATGGCTCTATCTTTGCTGTGCTTTCACAAGCAGAGACCTTTCTCATCCGGCAGGCTTTTCCTTAGTAACTGGCTGTGTCAGAGAGGATTTAAAACAAGATGGTTTGTACAGTATTTCATTGCTTCCAAACCTGTTTTAGTAATGCTTTTACCAAATATTTTCAATATAATGTTAGTTGTATAAGGGGTAGCCGTGTTAGTCTGTGCAAGCATCATAGCTGAAAACAAAATAAAAAAGAGTTAAAAAAATAAAAAGACTAACTTTTATATTTTTTTAATGTGAGATTTCGTGGACAAAAGGTTTTTGCTACCTTCTCTTGCAGTATTAACGTATCAATCATAAAATATCGTAGGACAGCTTTTTATTCTGGCCAATCAGCATAATGGCAGGCATGTCCTTTCCCTCTATTATGATCAGATTTTCCCTTCTATACTGTCTTTCTGCCTGCTGAACTGCAAAGGCAAGCCAGCAGGGGTGTGCCAGTCAGTTTGGAAGTCAAATGCAAGAACTTCGGACCCAAAACGTGATCATGAAAAGATCTACGAGGAATTTCAATCGACTTCAAGGGATGAGGAAACTCAAGTTTCTCTCTACATGGGCTTGCTTTTCACCCAAGAGTTTGACCGTGGTGTTTTCCACTGCCCTCTGCCTTGACTGGCAACTTTTCTATTCTGGTTTTTGTTTATTTTTGTTTCAGATGACTTCCCTAAAGCCTAAATCTCCAGAAAAACCTCTCTGCATCATGAAAAGAAAGCTCTGTTCCTATGTGTTTCTGCTGATGCACATCAATTTCAAAACTCCCCCGTGCATGGAAAAACATGTGCGAAATGGGGAGGCTGTTAAGTGACCTTGCCGAATGTCAGACCACCACTGCGGCTGCAGGAACAGGGAAGAGAGGAGCGCTACTTAGCTGCCTTCCATTAAAGCCCCAGGAGGCTGAAGATGGGAGAAGAGCAAAAGTTTCCAATTGCCAGCAATATAATTGTTATAGTCATTTTCCAAGCATGGCGCCCTTAACAATGTCACCTCTCGTCTTCAGAAGAGAAGCTTGGAACAATGGCCATTTTTGCAAAGGAGGCTCCACTAGCGTGAAAGATGGGGATTTATAATTGCTTCAATGTGGGCTTTCATTTTTTTAAAGAGGAGAATAGAATTCCCTCCCCCCTCCTCCAACATTTTTAGGTATTTGTGTTAGGTCCGATCTGACTCTCTGTACTTCCTTCAACCTTGATGCGGAATGACCTGTGCCTCGGAAATGCAGCGTTTTTCTACCTTTGAAGTTAAAATACGGGGTGCTTTTTGAAACACCAGCAAAGCCATTGTTGAAACGCTGGTAGCGCGAGGCTTCCATTACAGGGTGCCATTGACTGCCATGGTGTCTTTCACCAGTGGAAAGGAGAACACTGTTGCTGTTGTTGTTGTTGTTGTGCTGAGTTGTTGTCCTGTTGAGTCAAAACTGACTTACAGCGACCCTAATAGGGTTTTTAAGGTAAGTGAGATATTTTAAGGAGTGTTTTCACCAGCTCCACACCTCCAGGGAGCTTCCATGGCTGAGCGGGGATTCGAACCCTTTTCTGTTGAGTCCTAGTCACTCTAACCCCTACACCGCTCTGGGTGGAATCTCCCTTCTCAAAGGAAGTCCCCAGCATGGATCTAGAACAGATTCCTTGGGAGAAGGGAGGAAGGGGTGGGAGATGGCAGAAGGGAAAATAAACTTCTCCTATGTGAGCAGAATTGCACGGGGAGACTATTTGATTTGCAAATTTGGATTTTTAAAAAAATACATATTCTTTTTCAGAGTTCTTGGCATTGTCTTCCCTCCCTCTCCCTCCCTCCCTCCCTCTCTCTCTCTCTCTCTTTCTCTCTTTCTCTCCCCCTCCCCCTCCCTCCTTCCTTTTATCTCACTCTCTTTTAAAAATGATTTAAAGTGTTATTAACCATTTTAAAAATGTAAAATGGTTAATAACACTATAGATATCTTGTGTTTTTAAATGACATAGACAAAGACCCTGAACTTTCATGTTTCATCACTCTATACCCCCAGATGATTAGAGGTTGTATGCTTAATAGCAAGAGATGGCTGCCTCTCTACTGCCCTTTCCTTGTGAATTTCTAGAGACCCCGTGTTAGAAGAGTCTTGCTCTTTGGTTTCACAAAGCTACTCTCATCTTCTGCGATTAAGCTGGGAGCTGACCACATGCCCCAAAGTTGAGGAACAAGCTTCGTTAGAACTGCTGGAATTTTACCTGCAACCTCGCATGCTGTCTGTGGTTTGTGTGACTGGGAGGGACTTTTCTGGGCTGGGGTGATCGTCTATTTGTTCAGCAGTAACCAATCATAGAAGAGCCATATGAGATGCATTGAACATGAAGTGTGACTTCACTACATCCTTTTTGCCCCTGAAAAGCAACTAGTTATGGGTAACGTATATGCTTGTAGCTCATTACTTCCAAGCACTCATTGATAGCATCTCTCTCTCTATTGGTGTCATCAGGGCAACCTCACGCTCAGCAATCCAGATGTGCTCTTTGGTCCATTGCCCATTACACATGAGCTTGAAGGACTTACAGGCACTCTGAAAAGTACCCCAGCATTTTCCTGCTGCTCATAGACAGCCCTCTAAATACTCCTGGCAACACCGATGCTCAACGTAGCCCTCCTTGGGACATTCAAGGCACTGGAGTTTTCTCTCTGTACCTTTCACTTTCTTTATTTCTCTGGCAATGTAAGGTTATAAAAATATATGTGGAGAGGGGAACAGGGCCCTGAAGGTTTTAAACAATGTCTACTGAGCTATTTTCATCCTAAACCTTCTCTCTCCCCCCCCCCCCCCGAGATATCTGGATTAAGTACAACAAAAGGCTCAACAGAAGATCAGCACAGACAGAGCAAATTAGCTTCCACCCCCCCCCCCCTTCTCTCACTTTTTGGTCTGACCCTTCTTCCAAACCCAAACCAAAGAAAATGAGCCAGAGTGTCAGGCCCCGCTGGGATAAATTGCTTTAAACTCCCCTTTAGTTAATATCAGCTTTGTGTCTGCCTCTTATTCCACTCGCCACCTGTCCCTCAAATTGTACATTTTTTTTGTCTGCCTGCTTTCCCCACCCACCCACTCAAATTACTCAGGGGGTGTGGGTGGGCCTCCACCCTTTTCGCACAGAAGGTACCTAAGACCAATTCACTTATTTACACACAAGGGTTAGCGTTCCACAGCCTCCAAGCGCTCACAATTGGGCTTTGTGTGACAAGAACCCCTGCACTCTGAAGGCAAGCTGGCCAACTTGAGTCAAATGACTGTCAAAAACTCTCTCTCTCTCTCTCTCTCTCTCCTTTCCCTTTGCAATTCCAAGCTCTCTGGGGCACTGGTGCAAGCCAAGGTCTTCACCCTAGATGGCACTGTAGTCAACAACCCACACAAACAAGCCAAACATTTTCTAAAGAAATGTATTTATTAGACTTGGTGCCACCTTCCTTGCAGAAGCCTTCCCCTTTGATGGCGGGCAGCCAGCTCCCCCCTCAGCTGAAGTGTTGAGTGTTGCCATCTGTCTTTCGGGGTAGGGAGTTGCCCTTTGCTTCGTGGGGGATGTTGTAGCCACAAAGAGTGCCTCTCCACAGTGAACAAAGCCTTACAATGAAATACTCTGTTCAGAAGTGAACTTTTGGGTTTGCAAAGTAAATAGATCAAGGGACATGTATGCTTTTTTCTTATTCCAAGTCGGGCGTCGGCTTAGAACGGTCGCGTTTTTGGACTACAGCCGTTGGCCGTGCAACCTGAGGGATTCGGGAAGCTGTAGTCCAAGAAAAGAAACTTTTCTAAGCTCTCATCGGGCCATTAGTCCCTGGTGTACTCATTACTCAGCGTGGCAACAGTTCTCCTGGAAAGCAGGGTCTTCTCCCTTACCTGAGATCCTTTTTAAAATAACACACAAACAAGTGGAGATATGAGAAATGGAACCATGGACTTTTTGCTTTCAGAATGGCTGCTCTGAAGCAGAGCTGTGGTTGCTGTCTATTACAGAACTATGGCTGCTGTAATCACAAGGATCAGGGGAACATAAACCTCAGTGACTGCTGAGACTTTTACCTGGTGCCTTTACATATGGTGTCAGATATGTATGTTGAGATAAATGTGCCCAGGCCCTAAGATGAGAAATAGAAGAACTTATACACCTCTGGCCTCTGATTGCAAGGCAAAAGAAGCAGGGCCTTTCCTGTGGTAGGCCCATTCTTGAGGAATCCACTTCTGTGGGAGATGTGCCTCGTTCGTTTTCACTTGTTTGTTTTCAGTCTGTTTTTGATATTTTACATTTTCTGGTTTTAACGATGGCTGGTATTTTTGTTCTCAATCTGTATTGGAACTATATTTCAATGCTGGCCTCGTGTGTGTGTGTTACCTTTGTTTTGTTTCATGATTATTCTCTACATTGATTTTAACATTATTGTTTTCCTGTAAAGGAGGCATAAAATAATAATTCTGGGTATGGAGCACCGTGGCCAATAATGCCTTCTCAAGAGTTATTACTGGTTTCTGAAGCCTCCTTCTTCACCTGCTTCCTTCAATTTTCTTTCTCAGTCTATGGACACTGCCTCTGTACTCCTTCAGTCATTTTGATCTGGGGCTCTGTGTCCCTTTATTTCCTCTCTTTCAAGGTCAACGTGTAGTTCTTGATATCAGCCATACTGACAATGCCCTGTCCTCTTACAGGAACTGGACCTGAGAAGATAACATTCTGAGCCATTGCACCTGCTCCACTAAAGCTTCATCACCTCAGCACAAAGCAGAGTACAGTGATATAGATTTGTGTGCTAAAAGTGTGGTGCTATTATTCTCAAGCATTGATTGCAATGGGTCACTTACAGCACAACTCTTATAATAAGTCACTTATTAATTTATTAGTAAACCCTCCACATCCACTAGTGGCAGCAGTGGTGGAGGAATCATGGTGATTTTTTATTCCAGATGTCTATTTATAAATCATGAAGTGTGTATTCTGTAAGCATGGATTAATGTTTCAACATCGTGGTTGGTTAAATTTTTCAGTTCCTTAAATCCAGGATCCCGGGAGCAGTGAGTCCTCCATTCACTTCATGGTCTGGTCTGGTTTGTTTTGTTTTTATCCTCTTCTTTGATGCAAATCTCATTTCCCATATTTTTACTGTTTGGTGTCCCATTTCAAGATCTTCAGGATGATCAATAGCTGAAATCCTGCTACTTAGGATAGTAACCTCCAGTAAAGCAGACCCATGGAATCAGGAGAGATGTGGTGAGTTAATGCCTCCAGAAGTTCCATTAGACTTACTGTAGTAGGTCCAAAACTGTGCTTTATGGCACAGTGGTTAAACTGCAGTACTGCAGCCAAAAATCTGCTCATGACCCAGGGTTCAATCCCAGTTTGAGGTTCACTCATCCTTCCATCCTCCTGAGGTCAGTAAATTGAGTACCCAGCTTGCTGTTGGGGAGGGGAGCAATGTATAGCCTCCATAATTAAATGGTAAACTGCCCAGAGCACTATGAGGTGGTATATAAGCAGCACGCTTTTGCTTTACTATGTTAAAGTCAGTTGCAACTAGAGTAAACCCATTTGAATCAATGGAATATTGGGAGGAGCTGAATTGCAAAATCCTTACTGATTGAAGGGGCGTACTCTAATGCAACTTGCTATGTTAAGCAACAGAATTTCAACTACTGTGGCTTGTGTTTCACAGTGGACAATCCCGAAGAGTGGAGCTAAATTGGCTGTGCAGACCTATGTGTAAGCACTAGATCACTGTCAACTCTTGGAATTCCTGGAGCACAAGTACACACCTGGGGGGAAAAATACCAGCATCTTCCTAGACTTCCTAGACTAGCCTTTTGCAACCTGGTTGTAGTCTAGCACATCAGGGAAGAGTGTCCTAGAACCTTGCTCTTATCCAGCAAGATTTTGCATATATCCTTAACCAGACTTTGGAAAGTTTACTTTTTGTGTCACCTAACTATCATGGACCTGACATCCAGAATTCCTAAGCAATTGCAAAGAATGAATAATAATAAAGCCACTATAAAATATCTTATTTATTTATTTATTTATTTATTTATTTATTTATTTATTTATTTATTTATTTATTTATTTATTTATTTATTTATTCGTCTTTTACCCCACCCATCTAGATTCAAACGAATCTACTCTGGGCGGCTTACAGTCCGAGCAATATAAAACAAGAATTAAAACAGACAATATCCAAACAAAAAAGAAAAGTAAGCAAAGTCCAAGATGAGAAAACACAGGGAACTAAGTGATGGAAGGGGGGAAGGCCTGCCTGAAGACCCAAGTCTTCAGCTTGTTCTTAAAAACTCCCACCGAGGGTGCCAGGCAAATCTCAGGAGGCAAGATGCTCCAGAGGCGAGGGGCCACCGCTGAGAAGGCCCAGTTTCTAGTTCTCTCCTTCTGGGCCTCTCTCGGGGACAAGCCCCTCAGCTGCCCAGCCTGGCTAGATCGAGTGACACAAGTAGATATAGTTTAAAAACCTTCTGTTCACACCAGGGAAGAGCTGCCTTTGTCCTCTTCTAAGACAACTCACCCTGAGATTTGATGGTCTCACTTGCTAGAAAGCAGTTCCCCAATATTTCTGCTAATACTGGACTTCATCAGAGTAGGGAAAAAAACAGCTTTGTGGGAAAGCATGTTGAAGGCAGTACCCAAATGGTTCACACTGTTTTGTACTTGAATGGACTTTTCAAGAGTGGGCATGTTGAGAATGATGTGGAAGCTTCAGATGGTCCAGAACACGGTGGCCAGGCTATTAACAGGGGTGAAAAGATTTCACCATATTTCCCCCACTCTGGCCGCTACCTATCCGCTTCTGCATTGATTTCAAGGTGTTAACCATTACATATAAAGCCCTTAACGGTTCAGGACCTCGATACCTGGCAGAGCGCCTTCTCCCACCCAGTTCTACCCGTATCACCCGCTCCAGTCAGGCTGGGCGGCTGAGGGGCCTAACACCAAGAGAGGCTCGGTGGGGAAAAAACAGAAATCGGGCCTTCTCGGCAGTGGCCCCTCGCCTTTGGAACAACTTACCTGCTAAGATCCGCCTGGCTCCCTCGCTGAGGGCCTTCAAGACTAGCTTGAAGACATGGTGGCTATACAGGCAGGCCTTCCCTACAGCCATTACCTAGCCTATCTCCCCTTTTCTTCTTTTTCTTTTCTCTCCTTCTTCTTCTTCCTCTTCTTTTCCCCCCTCTTTCTTTTTTCCTTTCCTATCTTGGATTAATCTGGATTTTATCTTAGTTTATTTTTATATTATATGTAAACCGCCCAGAGTAGACATGTTCTAGATGGGCGGTATATAAATCTAATAAAATAAATAAATAAATAAATGTTGACACTGAAGATTGTATTCTGAACATCGTGGTCCTGACTTCCAGTACTTTATCATAGGACCATAGAATAATGGAGTTGGAAGGGGCTTATAAAGCCATCAAGTCCAACCCTCTGCTCAATGCAGGAATCCAAATCAAAGTGTATCTGACAGATGGTTGTCCAATTTTCTGTTGAATGCCTTCAGGGGTGGAGCACTCATCTCCCGATATCAGTGGTTCCATTGTTGTACTACTCTAATTGTTGGGAGATTTTTCTGGACATTCAACCAAAATGTGACTTGAGCCCATTATTACATGTCCTGCACTTCGGGATGATTGAGAATAGATCCTGCCCCTCCTCTGAATGGCAATCTTTCAAGTATCATATCTGTCCTCAGTCTTCTTTACTCAAGGCTAAAAATGCCCAGTTCTTCCAAGCTTTTCTCATAGGGCTTGGTTTCCTGTCCTCCGATCAACCATGTGGCCCTCCTCTGAACTAGTTCCAGTTTGTTGGCACCCTTCTTATGCCCCATCAAGAGTTTTGTTTTCCTTTTGAGGAAAGCATCCAAACTGGCAGATGGAGACTCAGGAAGAGCAAAGTTAGGACTGCCTGTTCCATCCTTTTGAGCTACCTAATTGGGTTTGCAGGGCCAACCTAAAAGATTTCAATCCTCTTCTCCTTGTTTTTGTCAGTCTGTTAATCACTATGATAAAATCATTTCATTCTACCCAAGAATCATCGGCAGGGGATTGTTTTTCCCTCTCGTATTTTGCTAAGCCTAACAGCAATCAGCAAATTGTCACAGTATATTGAATGAACGGTGTCCCAATTGTTGTGTTCGCTCGCGGGCCTGCCTGCCTGCCAGCTTGCTTGCATCCCACTGATCAACCCCAAAAGGTTCCCAGAGCAGCCAGAAAGCAAAACAGTCAAATAAAAACAATGAATCATAATATTAGAACAGCAAGACACTTGTCAACATTGCTGAATGTGGAATACTAGATCAAACCAGTGCCGGTAAAATTAAAATACATGTTTAAAACCATCTAAAAGACCCAGGTCAAAAAGAAGAGGCCTTTGTCTAATGCCAAAAACAAAGGTTGTGGCAGAAAAAAAACAACCTCCAGTATCACTCACCAGAATCGTGGTTTTTAAAAAAGGTGCATGCACTAATAATTGTGCAAATAGTCTCTCCCTTTTCCCTGGATGTCTATTGTACGGGCTGTCATATGCTGTTTACGAAATGGCTCATGCAATAGATATCCCAGCAAGGGAAAGAAACTCCTGGGAAAACCATTGGTGCATGCACTGTCCTTTCCCAAAAGGATTCGGATTTATCTCTCCTCCTAGAAAATGTGTCTCTACACCAGACCGTTCCAATTTTCTTCCAGGCAGGTTGGGAACTATGTTGGTTCGATCACCTTTACCGTTACTCAGAATTCATACAAATGTTTTTCATCCGAGGAAAAGTCTCCACGATTCTTCTGAATTTCACCTTACATGAAAACCAGCAACGCTGTTTGCTTAGGTTTCTTTTTCAATATACATATATCTGGTTGTGTGCAGGGCCAAACGCTGGCATCAGCAGATGCGCTATGTAAATAATATACCAGCCCAAGTGATTTTAGAAGTGTATTGTAAAAAACAGTCCTGTTGAGAGCAGCAGTTACATATTTCCCCATTCAGACTCATTCACCTCCCTTCTATTGTTTCCTGTCTCAATAGCAATTGGGTTACTGTGAACCCAAGAACTGCCGGGGGCCTGATTGGCTGCTCCACTGGCTGCCTTGATTTGCAATTAACAGCTTGAGAAGCTCCCATTGGCCGGACTGCCTTCCTCGGAGGCCCTCTTGCCTGCATAAGTTTTTGCCCTGGACGATAACTTTTTTTCACACAATGAAGTGTCCTGAATTGAGCGCTCCTGTCTGATTTCTGAGCTTGTTGTGCCAAGAGAGCTAGCGCTCAGGGAAAAAACAAAACAAAACAAATCAGAAAGCAACGATGAAGCTGTGTGGAGCATTCCTAGGTGCGTGTTTGAAACGAAACCCAACAATCTCTCTCACTTTTCTTGGCTTCTCTGTTGCTTGGTTGTTTTATGCGTGGAAAGCTTGGTGCCTTTAAGGGGCAGATCTGTTGCATGTCAGGAAAAGATCTCCCACAACAACTGGGACTTGTCGGCTTTGTGTCCTTGAGTGGTGCATGGGGGGTTTAATCTGTCTGTGCATATGGATCAACAAGAGGTCAATTAGCCAAGGCGATCAAAACAAAATTTCAAAAGCCAGATCTTATGTTTGATTTGTTTGGAGAAGGCAGTGGGTATATCCCCTCCCTCCACAGCATGTGATGGTCTTAAATGCAATCTAGAAGGTAAAATGGGATCTGCATTTTTTTAAAAGTGCCCATCAGTTTTGTGATGATGGAGAGGTAGTTCTTTGTTAAAAATGTGTGGCACGTAGAATTCAGAACCTTAAATTGTAAAGATGTACAACACAGAGAGGCAACTAGGAGAGTTAATGTAATTTTCATTTCCAGGCATGACATTGTACATTTATTTCTAGTGATGTTGCTTGCAATTTTTGTTTTTCTAAATCATAGGAGACAAATAATATAATTTCCAGGTTCCTTCCTTCCTTCCTTCCTTCCTTCCTTCCTTCCTTCCTTCCTTCCTTCCTTCCTTCCTTCCTTCCTTCCTTCCTTCCTTCCTTCCTTCCTTCCTTCCTTCCTTCCTTCCTTCCTTCCTTCCTTCCTTCCTTCCTTCCTTCCTTCCTTCCTTCCTTCCTTCCTTCCTTCCTTCCTTCCTTCCTTCCTTCCTTCCTTCCTTCCTTCCTTCCTTCCTTCCATTTTATTTCTTGTGATACTGGAGTATGAAATTATCAAATAGAAAGCTGATGAAAATTTAACAGAAATAAATGTGCTTTATTTCTGATAAAAGAGAGTGGATACGGAGAAGTGTTGAATGTGTGCAGATATTTGCATCAATGAGACACTACGGAGGCTTTGAGGCTACAAGGAAAAGCAATTGAAAAGGAAAGAGAAGAGAAGTTGTCAGCTTTGGGAAGCAGGGCCCATCATCCGATTAAGAAGAACCACTTCCAACTGTAAATTTCTTATAGACAAAGAACTTTCTTTTGCTCCTGAGGTGATTGTATAAATTTCAGAGAGAAGGGGGTTATCAAATGGGTTCCCCCCCCCAACTTCCCTTCCCCCCGGCTTCTCTCTTGTTGTTCCATCTGCTAGGGGCCTGCATTAGGCAGAATGTACTCCAGTCCTTCAGCTGTTCCATATACAATATTAATGCAGGGCTATTTCCTCTTGGCATAGTATTCTTAATTGTCATCGGAGGTATTACAGCAAGTCTCCCCATCTGCGCTGGGAGGTTTTCTTCTCCACAAAGAAATAAGGGGGAAAAATATTTCCTCTCTCCAGCCTTTCTCCTTTTTGACCCCCCTCCTTCTCCCCTCTCCACCTCCCTCCTCCATTCTTCCAGCTGGCAAGCAGAGAAGTTGGTACCCAATTTCAAATGCATTAAGTTTGAGTCCTAAATGACAAAGGAGTTTCTGAGAGGCATCAAAACAGCTTCACAGTTGTACGTCTGGCTTTGGAGAAAGTCATTGTTCTTTTAATTACAGTGATCTGCACAAAGCCCAAAACATTTATTTCAGTTTTTAAATGATTCTTTTAGCCTGGGATTCTAGTTTCAGATATAGATGTGAGTATAAACTACTCTAATTTTAAAATATTCATTTATAAAGAAAGCACTTGCCTTAGAATTGGTAGTGTTAAATGTAGACACTTTTGCATTTACTGCATGCAAATAGGGACACGCATGACCCAAATATATTTTCTACCACCTTTACTAAGAACTATTATATGGCAAATTCAGAGCATAGGATATTTTTAAGAGCTAAAATTTAAAGATAATTAACTTCACAAGAACTTGCAGACGGGAGCTAACTTTTTTTTTTCCCACCATATTTTTTTTAATGAAATGGTTGATAAACTTTCTGAAATTCTTGGATTAGCAATACTGTAAAAGAAATCTGGATCCCATCAGACGTTTTGCTTGACTCTTTTGATAACCAGTTTGCAAAAATCAGTGTCTAGTTTTTCAGTTCCAGACTGAGAGATGTAAAATTCAGCAAGGAGCTGTCCCTTTCTTAGTGCTGAACTGACCAATTTCCTCTTAGATCTTAAATGTGAATTCTTTTAGGCTTTTATGACTGTACTACACTTTAATTTTCAGTGATGTGCATTCGCACAACAGTGAGCATTTCCTTTGCAATGGTTCATTGTATAGATTGGGCCAATCCCTGTGGACCTCATCGTAAATGAGACTTGATGTCAAAGAACATCTCATGTTTTTGAGACATGCTGACGCAATTTGAACCTATCTCTAAAAAATGGTTGCTCTGTGCATGACATAATTGACCAAAGATAAGATGGCATGAAAACTCATTATGCCATGAGTATGATCAACATATTGTATGTACTAGATATTGTACATGTGACATATCCCAGAACCTCATCCATTAGCTTTGGCAAGTTATATAAAGCTTATATAAATAACAATAGGATACTGGCTGCTGTATATATTCATTGTTCTGTTTTTTTTAAATGCTTTTCAGCTTTTTAAAAAGGATCAGCTGTAGGTGATTTTATGTCTTCAGGTTAGTCATGAAGGAAAAAAGCAGATAATATATTAAATTTTCCTTCTCTAGCTCTTGATATAAAAGAAAACAGCAGCTTAAGAACAGCTCTCTGGGTTTAAAGGACCAAAGAGCCGTCACGTCTATCTTCTTTTTTGTAGAGGGCAAACAAATGCCCCTGGCAAGAGCCCTTGACTGCTGTTGCTCCCCAGCAACTGGAATTGAGAAGCATAATCGTCTCTGAACACACATGTTCCATTTAGCCCCTTTGGCTCACAATAATTGGTAGACCTCTCAAAATCATGGATTCTTAGAAAAGTAGAGCTGGAAGGGATCTAAGATTCCTCTAGTCCAACCTCCTACCAATGCAGAAATTCTACTAATAAAGCATCCTCAACAGATGGTTATGCCATGATCAATCTAGTTGGGGCAAAAAACAAAAGGAACTTGGTAGTTGGAGTCTACTACTGACCGCCCAATCAAAGAGAGAAAGCGGATGAAACTTTTGAAAAAACAAATTGCATGGTTTTCAAAGAGACACGACGTAGTAGTGATGGGAGATTTCAATTATCCAGATATATGTTGGGAGGCAAATTCTGCCAAGTATGGCCCTTCCAAGAAGTTCCTGGCTTGTGTGGCTGATAATTTCCTCCTACAAAAAGTGGAGAAAGAAACTAGAGGATTTGCTATCCTTGACTTGATTCTGACCAGCAGAGATGACTTGGTGGGGGAAGTGGCAGTAAGGGGAACTCTAGGCGAGAGTGACCATGTCCTTCTAGAATTCTTGATTTCAAAGGAAACGAAAGCAGAGTGTAGCCACACACTTCTGCTGGATTTTTAAAAAGCCAGTTTTAATAATCTCAGAACAAGGATAAGGAAGGTCCCATGGCAGGAGATCCTAACAAGAAAAGGAGTCCAAGAAGGGTGGGAGCTTCTAAAAAAAGAAATTCTAAAGGTACAACTTCCATGGAGATGGAAAAATGATAACAGAGGACAAAGAAAAGGCAGAGGTGCTCAATTCCTATTTTAGTTCCATCTTTTCCCATAACACAGGCTATGAACTTCCAAACAAATTGGAAGTGCAAGTGCGGGGGACAGGATTGGAGATAGATAAACAAATAGTCAAGGAATACCTTACCACCTTGAATGAGTTCAAATCTCCAGGGCCGGATGAACTGCATCCGAGAGTACTGAAGGAACTGGCTGAAGAACTCTCAGAACTGCTATCCATTATTTTCTTGAAATCATGGGAAACGGGTGAGGTGCCAGCGGACTGGAGGAGGGCCAATGTTGTCCCTATCTTCAAAAAGGGCAAAAAATAGGAACCTGGGAACTACAGGCCAGTCAGCCTGACATCAGTCCCAGGCAAAATTCTGGACCAGATCATAAAGCAGTCATTGTGCAAGCACCTAGAAAACAATGCAGTAATAGCTAGAAGCCGACATGGATTTGTCAAGAACAAATCCTGCCAAACTAATTTGATCTCATTTTTTGATCAGATCACCTCCCTGATAGACAGAGGGAATGCTGCAGACGTAGTATATCTTCAGCAAAGCTTTTGACAAAGTGCTCCATGATATCCTGATTAGCAAGCTAACTAGGTGTGGGCTGGATGGATCAAGTGTCAGGTGGATATACAATTGGCTACAGAATCGTACTCAGAGGGTGATGATTAATGGGTCCTTCTCTAATTCGGAGGAGGTCACAAGTGGGGTACCTAGTGGCTGGGCATGTTTAGCCTTGAGAAAAGAAGACTGAGGGGGGTGATATTATAGCACTTCTCAAATATTTGAAAGGCTGTCATACAGAGGAGGGGGCAAGATCTGTTCTCGATCATCCCAGAGTGCAGGACAAGCAACAATGGGCTCAAGTTAAAGGAAGCCAGATTTCGGTTGAATATCAGGAAAAACTTCCTAACTGTTAGAGCAGTACGACAGTGGAACCAGTGACCTCGGGAGTTGGTGAGTGCTCCAACACTGGAGGCATTCAAGAAAAACTTGGATAATCACCTGGAAGATATGCTTTGATTGTATTCCTGCATTGAGCAGGGGGTTGGACTTGATGGCCTTGTAGGCCCCTTCACTTTTCTATGATTCTATCCATCCATCCATCCATCATCAGCTCCTTCCTTCCTTCTTTCCCCCCTCCCTCCCTTTTTTTCTTTTCTCTCTCAACCAGCATTGTTTTGTGAATAGCCGAAGATGACCAATTTCAGGGGCCAAGGGGCCAATGGAGGAGTCAGGACACACAAATATAGCCCCTGATGGGAGAACTTCCCGATGGATGGATGGATGGACGGATGATCTATCTGTCTGTCTGTCTGTCTGTCTAGAATATTTTTACCCTGCCTTTCTCCTTCAAAGGAGCCAAGGTGGCTTACATCATTAAAATGTCAGAGCAGTACGACAGTGCAACCAGTTACCTCGGGAGTTGGTGAGTGCTCCAACACTGGAGGCATTCAAGAAAAACTTAGATAATCACCTGACAGATATGCTTTGATTGTATTCCTGCCTTGAGCAGGGGGTTGGACTTGATGGCCTTGTAGGCCCCTTCCAACTTCACTTTTCTATGATTCTATGATTTAAAAACCAACACCTGTTTTCTGAGGTAATCCATTCCACTGCTGACGAACACCTATCATAAGAAAGTTCTTTCTAATGTTTGTGAAGTCTCTCTCTCCCTCTCCCTCTTTCTCTCTTTCTCTCTCAACTGCAGTCGAATTCATTGACCCAACTTCTGCACTCTGGAGCAACTGAAAACAAACATACTCCATCTTGCTCCAACTGTTGAGGGAACTGTGTATGTTTAGCATGAAGAAGAAAAGAAGGAGAGATGATATAATTGATTTATTTAATGTATTTAAAATATTTCTATCCCGCCTTTCTCCCCAAAAAGACCTAACTGCCATCTTTGCATATTTGAGCTATTGCCACGTGGCAGATGTTGCAAGTTTGTTTCCTGTGGCTCCAAAGAGTAGAACTGAAGCTAATGGATAAATAATTACAAGAAAGGAGATTGACCATACATTAGAAAGACCATCCTGAAAGTAAAAGCTATTTAACAGTCAGCTGGAATACCTCACAAGGGGTGAACTTCCCTTCCTTGTAGCTTTTTGGCAGAGGTTAGACAGCTGCCTGTCAGAGTGTTTTTGCTGTGGATTTCTTACACACCGGAAGGTTCGACTCAGTGATTCTTAGGGTCCCTACTACCTCAATCTTCTCTTCTCCAGTTAACTAAACATAACTCTCTGAAACAATCCTTGTAGTATTTGGTTTCTGGATATGTTGTCTTCTCCTTCATGATGGTATGAGGTCTCCTGCCTTGGGCAGGGGGTTGGACTAGAAGACCTTCAAGGTCCCTTCCAACCCTACAACGATTCTATGATTCTATAATGTTGGCTCATCCTCTTCAAAGATCCATCTGAGCAGCAGCAGCAGTTGTCCCCATATTTCTCTGTGGTCTACTGCCAATCATTTTCATTTGTATCCTAGTACTTTGTGAGGAGAAGAATTTCTCACTAACCAGTTTTTCTCCATCAAGTGAAGGGAACATGTAGTCCTCCAAACGTTGCAGGACTTCAGTTCTCATCAGATCTAGCCAGTAGGCCCAACTGTGTGGCATTACAGGAGTTACAACATCTAGAAGACCAGAACATCCCCATTCCTGTTCTACACCATGCATAGGTTTTTTTTAATAAACCTTGATCACATCCCTGCTTTTTTACCTTTTCTCCCCTAAAAGAATGTTCCCCAAACAAGATAGCTGGTTCTTCACTGCAGCGAAGGTACTCTATAATTGTCTCAAATCATTGCTCAGCCCTATGTTGACTGGATGGCCATGGTGAGTGCCTGTAAAAGTAACAATAGCAACAAGAAGGACAACAGAGGCTAAAAAAGAGTAGTATCAAATGAAAAATCAAACAATGTATTGGTTTGTTGTTATTGTTTTGCGCCGTCAAGTCACCCTCAACTTATGGCAACCCCATGAAAGAGCAATCTCCAAAATATTCTGTCCTCAACAGCACTGCTCAGGCAAACTCAAGCCTATGGCTTCCTTAGGGAGGCAGTCAATCTCATATTTGGTCTTCCTCCTTTCCTGGTGCCATCCACCTTTCCCAGCATTATTGTCTTTTCCAGGGAATCCTGCCTTCTCATGATGTGCCCAAAGTAGGACAAGCCTCAGTTTCATCATTTTTTGCCTCCAGAGTTGGTTCAGGCTTGATTTGATCTAGGACCCCCTTGTTTGTCTTTCTGGCAGTTCAGGGGATCCGCAAAGTTCTTCTCCAGCAAGACATTTCAAACAAATCATTTTTTTTTTCCTGTCAGCTCTCTTGACTGTCCAGCTTTCACAGCCATGCATGGTGATTGGAAATACAATAGTGCGGACAACCTTGGTCTTCTGTGAATTGGTTAGGTGAGCTGAAACTAACTGATTTTTCCCCAAACATTTTTGACAATACTGAAGTAATATTTGTTATTTCAATATTGTCAAAAACGCACCAGACAGAAAAGATCCAAAAGGGCTAAATGGAACATGTATATTCAAAAATTATTGTGCTTCCTAGTACCAATTGCTGGGGAGCAACAGCCGTCCAGGGCTCTTGCCAGGGGCATCAGTTTGCCCATTACAAAAAACAAGTTCATCATCAGATGTAACGTTTACATCGTCGTCGTCATCATCATCATCTTAGCACTGCAGAGCTGGAAGGGACCCTATGGATCTTTGAGTCCAGACCCTGGCAAGGAGGCCCAGTGGGGAATCGAACTCCCAATCTCTACTAAACCATTGAGCTATCCAGTAGCATATTAGTGATGATGTTAGTTGCAATGGGTAGAATCCTGTTAGTAGATGTGGAGCACAGGGGTTCAGTGGGAAGAGCACTCTGCCCCGGAGGTCTCTGGCTTGCTAAGACACAAGTTGCAGGCTGCTCCATTGAAGACTATGAGATGGCCACTCATATAAGGGTTGCACAAGGGAAGGAGGAACTATAGGCAGAAGTAATCCAGCTGTGATTACTTAGTAACAAGATACTAGCCAATGTGCGTAGGGTGTTTTTTTTTGGGGGGAGGCAGTTAGAAGTGGGAGTGACATCATTTACTCCACATCTTCATGTTCACAGATCATATTTTCTGTTGCAATAAATAACATGTGCTGTTACTTTAAAAGGTTGCATTTTTAAGGGACTTTTTGGTGGTGGGAAGGTTGACTCTTTTAGGCCATGTTAAATTTTGTTAAGCTTTCAAAAATAATTTCATGCATTGCTAACATATAAATAGTGTGTTATTCCTAGATCAATATACAGCCTTATCACAAACACATTATACAAGCCATGACTAATCCTAATGCTTTGTTGAATAATATGCCAAGTTTTGGAGTTTGCATCTTGGCCAATATTGTTGTTGGAAAGAATACCATTTATTGACCAGTTTCAATTTTGCACCATTTTGGTGAATTCAATTAGATCATGTTTGTGTTCACCATCATTGTGTCCCTTAGAAGCTGCTGTTTAGTAGCACTAGAGTGGGAAAAGCTGTACTGGGATACAATCTCAAAAATGATAGAATGATTTCAATACGAATCCAAGGCAGACCTTTCAACATCACAGTAATCCAAGTTTATGCACCAACCACCGATGCTGAAGAGGCTGAAATTGACCAATTCTATGAAGAATTACAACACCTTCTAGAACTGACACCAAAGAAAGATGTTCTTCTCATTATAGGGGACCGGAATGCAAAAGTAGGGAGTCAAGAGATAAAAGGAACAACAGGTAAGTTTGGCCTTGGAGTTCAAAACGAAGCACAGCAAAGGCTAATAGAGTTTTGTCAAGAGAACAAGCTGGTCATCACAAACACTCTTTTCCAACAACACAAGAGGCAACTCTACACATGGACATCACCAGATGGCCAATACCGAAATCAGATTGATTATGTTCTCTGCAGCCAAAGATGGAGAAGCTCTATACAGTCAGCAAAAACAAGACCTGGAGCTGATTGTGGCTCTGATCATCAGCTTCTTATAGCAAAATTCAAGCTTAAACTAAAGAAAGTAGGAAAAACCACTGGGCTAGTCAGGTATAATCTAAACCAAATTCCTTATGAATACACAGTGGAAGTGAACAGATTTAAGGAACTAGATTTGGTGGACAGAGTGCCTGAAGAACTATGGATGGAGGCTCGTAACATTGTACAGGAGGCAGCAACAAAAACCATCCCAAAGAAAATGAAATGCAAAAAAGCAAAGTGGCTGTCCAACGAGGCCTTACAAATAGCAGAGAAGAGAAGGGAAACCAAATGCAAGGGAGATGGGGAAAGTTACAGAAAATTGAATGCAGACTTCCAAAGAATAGCAAGGAGAGACAAGAGGGCCTTCTTAAACAAACAGTGCAAAGAAATAGAGGAAAATAATAGAAAGGGAAAAACCAGAGATCTGTTCAAGAAAATTGGAGATATTAAAGGAACATTTTGTGCAAAGATGGACATGATAAAGGACAAAAATGGGAGGGACTTAACAGAAGCAGAAGACATCAAGAAGAGGTGGCAAGAATACACAGAGAAATTATACCAGAAAGATTTGGATGTGGTTCAAAATTGGGAAAGGAGTACGACAAGGCTGTATATTTTATCCCTGCTTATTTAAATTATATGCAGAATACATCATGTGAAAGGCAGGACTGGCGGAATCCCAAACCAGAATTAAGATTGCCGGAAGAAATATCAATAACCTCATATATGCAGATGATACCACTCTGATGGCAGAAAGTGAGGAGGAATTAAAGAACCTCTTAATGAGGGTGAAAGAGGAGAGCGCAAAAAACGGTCTGAAGCTCAACATCAAAAAAACTAAGATCATGGCCACTGGTCCCATCACCTCCTGGCAAATAGAAGGGGAAGATATGGAGGCAGTCACAGATTTTACTTTCTTGGGCTCCATGATCACTGCAGATGGTGACAGCAGCCACGAAATTAAAAGACTCCTGCTTCTTGGGAGGAAAGTGATGACAAACCTAGACAGAACCTGAAGCTGAGGCTCCAATACTTTGTAAAATACTTTTACATCTCATGAGAAGACTCCCTGGAAAAGACCCTGATGTTGGGAAAGTGTGAGGGCAAGAGGAGAAGGGGACGACAGAGGACGAGATGGTTGGACAGTGTCATCGAAGCTACCAACATGAATTTGACCAAACTCCGGGAGGCAATGGAAGACAGGAGGGCCTGGCGTGCTCTGGTCCACGGGGTCACGAAGAGTCGGACATGACTTAATGACTAAACAACAACAACTCCCCATCTGTTCTCACTCAGCTAGATTCACCACATGGCCAATCCCAGGCAATTAAAAAAAGTCACATAATGAGTGGACGACCTCAGAGAACCACATGGCAACTCTATCTGGATAGGTGATCACATCACTAACTCAAGTGAGAGAGGGGCAACTTAAATGTCTGGGACCAAGAAAGGACATTCAAAAAGTAAAATGTATCAGCTGGAAGTGCCCTCTGACTTTATATCTTTAGGATCATGATGGGGGGGGGGGGGATAAGCAGGTAAATTTTCTTTCTGCAGCTTTTTATATGGGATACACAGTGTAATGTAGTTGATAGTAGTGACGCCTGGGTTTGAATCCCTGCTCAGCCCTGAAAACTCATTTGGGGCGTGAAGCTCATAAAATCAATCCTTAAAACCACCACTTACCCTGAAAGCCCTAGCAGGGTCATTATAAGTCAGTTCTGGCTTGATGGCACAGAACATAACCAAAAAAAGAGAACTCTTTATCTAAAAGAACACAGAAACATAAGAACAGCTCTCTGGGCTTAAAATCACCATGTTCATGTTGAACTGCTGGATAGCTCAGTGGTTTAGGTATCTTGCTGGGGAGCCAGAGGTTGGGAGTTTGAATCCCCAGTGTGTCTCCTTGATAGAAGATGAACCCAATGATCCATAGGGTCCCTTCCAGAGTTGCAGATCTGTAATGATGATGATGATTATACTCAGAAGTTCTATAGAACTTTTCTGTCAGTGCTGCTGGAAAGAAGGACTTGCCAGCCATTAGATGTATTGTCCGAGACAGATATTTTACATAGGAACTAGCAGAAATAGTAAATGTTACATCTGTGTTTTGATTACAGCATAGGCTATGGCCTGTGTATTTTAGTCAAGTTACTTTCCGTGGAAGAGATGAAGGCTGCTATCCTATATTCATTTATCTGTCCGTAAGCTCCGTCAAACTCAATACACATGAATATAGTTAGTTCTCAGTACAGTACTTGTGTACAGAATTGCACAGTTGAGCCCGTGCTTCATTTTGACTAGATACAGACAACATCACAAAATAGAAACTAAAAAATAAATCTGAATTTTTGTGCCAGTTGGACGTTAAGATTCTCTAGACAGCCACATCCCAACATTTATTTGATGTCAAGAAATTTTGGAATAACAGTGGCAAAACCAAGTATTTTGCAGCTTAGCTCCTAAAAGCACTGAATCTTGAAATTAATTGTGTCATCAAGACAGTCCCAAGCAGCTTAATTGAACATGTACGGTTCAATCAACTACTGCTCCACTCTATGTAATTCTTGGGTGATTGCGGCTCGGCTAAGAAAAATAATAATACAATAATAGACATACACCTCACAGTCTTTCTTAAAAGAAGGGTTGCCGATGTGTGCGTCCAACAATTATGTGTGTTTGTGTAGTTAAATATATTAAAATGATCACAAGTGTGTGTCTGTTACTCACATGTTTTCGCACCCACGCACACACTTTTGCTCCTCTTATTTTCCCCAACACTTTGCTTTTGTTTTGTAAGTTGGCGCATTACGGATCTGAATTAAATAGCAGTCAAGGGGACTATCCGGCTTTGTTCATGGGATAAAGTTGATCCTGTCTTTTCCCTCCCTTTGATTCTATCTTGAATGCAGAACAATGAAATGCAGTTAAAGCACCAAGCCTGGTGCCTGACGATAAGGCTTTAATAGAATTTCTGAATGCCAGAGGTTTAGGATGTAAAATATCCCTGTCTTCACAGCATGGTCAAAGAAGATAGAATTTTTTTTTTTTTCTAGGAGCACTCTCAGCTGAACACATCCTTTTATGTTAATGGCTGAGCTGGCAAGAAGGGGATGGGGAGAGCGGGTGCAACAATTGAAATGGGCCTTTGCTGGGTTTTCCAGAAAATCTGAATATCTGCATTCAGAGCAGAGCTGGGAAAAAGAACTCAAAACAATGCAGCGGATGGATCGATTTAAACAGCATCAAAAGCTGTTGCTTCTCTTCATCAGCATCAAGGGAAAGAAGCCAGCAATGAAACCTTGCAAGCCACACATCAAAACTCTACCTGTTTTCATACCACCCAGGCCTGCACACCTCTAGCAGTTATTCCTGGTACATCAACAGCCTGCAAAAAGTCCTGAGGGCAAGGGGGAGAAAGCGGCAATTTGCTTAACAGCCCTTTTCTAATTAGTGGAAGGTGATTCTCCTACTAGCCTCAGTTAAATAGGTGAGTGGATAACAGTGGATTGAACTTCTGCACCCAAAAATTATAATTACAGCCATCCAATCATAGATGTAAAAGTTCATGGGAAATAAAAGGGAAATTAAGGGGTGTTTGGAGTCTGCATGTAGGAAGCACAGAAACAATACATGCCCAATAAGTCCTACCTGGGTTATAGGATGCCTTTTCTATTCAGCAGAGACTGCAGGTCTGCAAGAGAAAACATCCTTTGCATGGAGATTGAGTTCTCTGCATCTTCACTTAAAAGCAACTGAGGTCGCTGGAAATGAGAATTGTGGGTTAGATAGGTGGACAGTCTCACCCAACGTAAGTGAGGTCCATATGTGTGCTCAGGTGCTAGAGATGGTTCTACCACACTGATCACATTCTCTAGGGAGAGGAAGGACGGATAGTCCCTGGACAGCTCAGTGGTTTAGGCATCTGGCTGCAGAGGTTGGGAGTTTGATTCCCCAGAGTGCCTTCTTGACAGGGGCTGGATTTGATGATCCTTCCAGTTCTGCAGTTCTATGATGATAATGATTCAAAAATACTAGGCACGTTCAATCAAAATTATAAAAAGATTGAGTGGGATTATATAACAGGAACAAATTTTAACCAAAAATACTAAGTATCTGTTAAATATCAGCGCAGTATGTATGCTGTTCCTAATACTGCCGTTTTTTGTAGCTCTGGTGGTGTTATTTCTGAGATCTGCAACTGCTTATAATACTATGTGAAATTTCTTGATATAGTTCCCAAAGCCCCAATGACTACGAGGACCACTGAAGTGTGTTTCATGCACAAGTGAGATGTTTTGATTGCCAGATCTCTGTATTTTGTTAGTTTTTCCTATTCTTTATTTTCGACTCTGGCATCCCCTGGAATTTCACTGTCAATGATTCAAACATTTCTTTGTTCTATTACTACTGTGTCTGGGGTGTTATGTTCAAGGTGTCTGTCTGTTTGGATCCGGAAATCCCAGAAGATCTTGACTTTGTCATTTTCGGACACCTTCTCTATCTGTTGTTCCCAGGGGGGTTTGGAGGTTGGCGAGTTATATTTCTTGCATAATGACCAGTGCACTAATTTTGCCACCCTATCATGTGTAATTTTGTAATCTGTTTGTGCAATCTTTGAACATTTGCAGATGAAGTGTGACATAGTTTTATCTTTTTCTTGGCAGAGTTGACATTTGCTGTAAGCACTAATTTCTTGGATCTTAGCTTTCATTATGTTGGTTTGGAGTGCTTGTTCTTGTGCAGCAAAAATCAAGCCTTCAGTTTCTTTATCATCATCATCATCATCATCATCATCATCATCATTAAATACGGGAAGGACTATCACATAGATGATGAATCATTCTTGTTTTCTGTCACTCCAAAGGGAAGAATAAAAATTAATGGGCCCAAATCACAAGAAGGAAGATTTCAGTTTTTGTGCCTTTTGATTTTTAAAGTTCCCTTTCTGCTCAGTTGAGTATAGGGAGTTTTCAATCAAATAATAATATATTAATTTTGAAAGTACTCCTATGAGGAGCTTGTACATTGTTGGAAGGCATATAATTGGTCGATATAATTACTAGGTTCATTGCCCTTTTAATCTTTTATTATCAGAAATGTGTGGCCTGTTGTCATACAATCTTCAGTTGCAGAATTTTGAAGCAAGTGATTAAATTGCACTGCTATACGTTGATGGGGACTTGTTAAATGCTTTAACCAAAATCTGTGCAGCTCATCTGGACCAGGTGCACTCCCGTTTTTCACAGCCTTTACTTGCCTCTTAATCATTTCAGTTATTATTACAAGATCACCCATGTGTTTTCCTTGAGTTTCTTTACAAATGTCTTTAACCCGTGAGGCGTTTTTGTTATGTCCTGTTGGGCTTTCTCAAATTTATTTCCAAAAGTTTAGAGCATCACCTTTACATGAGCCTAATTTCTTTTGCTCTGCATTTTCTCCTAGTGGTTTATAGAATAACTCTTGGTTATTTTGAAATTGCATGTTTTGTCTATATTGTTTCAAGCATCCATCCTATTTTTCAATTTTCTTTGCTGTAGCTGTTACCCGTTGTTTTAATTTTTCCATCGTTTCAACCATTGTTTTCCTGTCTAAGTCATATATTTTGCATAGTCTGGCTTTTACTTTTTACTTTTTAAGTTTTGAATCTTTCAAGTGTTTTAAGTTGCTAATGTTTGCACATTAGTTAGTTAGTTAGTTAGTCAGTCAGTCATTCATTGTCCAGCTGAATTTTCCATTTGATATATATCAATGGATATTTGCCCAGGGGTTTTCTGGGGTTTTTTTTGCATCTTGTAACCAAGTTCCATGGTTATTATGGTAGCTGTGCTATACATGAGCTGCTTTATTTCCTTCGGTGTTTTGTTTGGGATTGCATTTGCATCTGAATCACTGCACTGCACCCAAGGATGGGTCATTTTGGCAGACCTGGAGGCCCATTGACTATGACTTTTTGGGGACTACAACCACCCCCCAAAAAATTGTTTTTAGAGCATAGTAAATGGCTAGAAATCTAATTCCATAGCCAATGGAATTGCGCGCACACCCTTACTTACTATGGATGTTTTGTGGAGAAGGTTATGATTAAAGAAAATATATAGGGCAAAGAGGGAACTGGGGATAGTGGGAGAAACAAAACAGCATTGGTGAGCCATCTATGCCCCCCGGGCATACAAACCCGTAGTCCACTCCCATGTTAATACCTGGCATGGAATCACTGTCCACCTAACTCTAGAGTCACCAGCCTTCATGGTGAAAATGAGGTCTTCATCAAGTCGTCTCTGAACTGGTGATTGAAAAGCCCAAACTCTGATCCATTGCTGTAAAACTGTATTGCGACCATTGTTTTGAAAGCAGTCCTCTGATCTTAACTTTCCTTTTTCATTATAACAACGCTCTGTGCTAGTTCATCATCATTATTAATCTATATCTAGAGATCCAAGGTGGATAGTTAATCAATGACCAGCCAAAGGCCAAACTATGGCAGAAAAGGGACTTAAAGCCCAGTTCTCCAAAAGTCTAAGTCCAAGAACACATCCTTCCTCCAGGCTGTGCACTGTATAAATTGCTAAACGAAGACATTCTGAAATTGTTTAGAAACCAGTCACAATAAGCTCACAACAACATCCAGACAACGGCTGATTTTCAATGAGTCTCACCAGAACTTTTACTCCAAAGCACCCTTCTGATGAAAAGATAATATTGGCTCTTCTTCCACACAATGTTAAGATCAAGGCTAGTTGGCGCCTCAACTGAATCTGAAAGGATTGCATCAGATTCGTATTTAATTTACATGCACGCATACACACACACACAAATCTGTGCTGTGTTTCTTGGAAATGAAAACTGTGTTCCCTTCCCCAAACCAGTTCCCTCCCGTGGTACTGACTATAATTTCCATCATTCCAAGTCAAGGAGGCCAACTCCCAGGGATGGGTGTTGTAATCCAATACACCTAAAGGGAACCATATTGGAGAAAGCCAGTTCCTTCTGCCTTCCTGAAACTCTTGGGGTCCTTGAGACAGGAAATCAAAACGTTAAAGGCTCAATACATGAGGAAATTCCCCTACTTGTATAAAACACATTGAAATGAACCCATACTGTTCTACAGCTCCTGATTATGTCAGTGGGAATTTTTTGGGTAAGGGGGAGCATCCTAGTGGATTGGGCCCTGTGGAGCAGATCTACTTCTCCCTCCCTCCCTCCCTCTCTCTCTCTCTCTCTCTCTGGATTTGAAAGCACAATGGAATTCTTCAAGCAATCAGTTGAAAGTTACAGAGCTACAGTATTTCCTTATTCAGTGGCTGGAAAGAAGAGAGGTGTGTGTGTGTGTGTGTGTGAAGAAAGTTAAGATTTGCTTGCTGCTAGAATACAGTACAAGAAAAAAGTGAAAGTTTCACTTTCACTTGGACAAAGTTTGCATAATATGTTTCAGACTGACGTTGCAATTCCAGGATGTCGGCAATCTTTGTTAAAAATTGTATGTGTGGGATGCTGAGTTGGGAAAAGTTACTTTTTTGGGGAATGCAAAGACTAAAATTCCAGAACTGGTGGATTCTGGGAGCTGTAGTCCAAAAACTAACTTTTTCAAAACTCTGAACGGAAGAGACAGACTACCGCCTGATTTTTCAGTATTTCGATGGGTGTTTGCTTCCCATCTCCCCAGTTTGCAAACTGGCCATAAATCGTCTCTCACACACAAACACACCTCCCACTCTATCTGTACCAGAAGAGTCTTCTTTATGGCGACGGGTCACCTTTTCTAACCATCCATAAACATTGTAAAGTACTTTCGCTGCAGCGCGCCCCAGCCAAGGCATCTGTCATTCCCTGCTTGTTGCTATTAGAAATTATGAGGACTGTACCATCGGCAGGAAATGCGGAGGGGGGGATTAAGTTGACAGTTATAACCTTTCCGAATCCCTTTTGTCTTTCCTTTGCATTTGGAAACGGGGGGGGGGGACCCGGACTCTCAGCCCACGTTGCATATTAATTATGGATCAGATTGGAACGGGGAGGGGGGGAGAAAATGTACCCCCTTCTGTTGAGTCAGGAAAGGAAAGGAAATCTATTCCGGGGATCCCTCCCATTTCCACCCGCTCCCCCCAAAAGTCAGCACCTCCAGGCTTCAGATCCCCCCCCCCTTCCACCCGGACTGTAGATTTATTTCACCTCGGAGAGTAAACAGATATATTGCAAGCCCAAAGGGCTGATGGGTAGTGTATTTACAAAGGGAAGGAGGAAAGAGCACTCCCCCCCATACACACGCACATACAACCGCCTCCTCCTCTCTCCTCCCCCCCCCCACCAACGCCATTCCCATTAATGAGAGCGATCATTAAGTGAGACGCTGCCTTTAGCCGCCTTCCAGAGTTCACACACTAAAGACTTATCCGCGATTTAATTGAAAGCCACGGACCTCCTCCTTCCACGCATGTTCCCGGTGTAAAGAGACCGGGTGGGGGCTGATTTATCAAGTGCTTCTTCCCTCCCTCTCTCCTGATCATCACCCCCCCCCCTTTGCAAGCAACCCGGTTTCCGACCTCTCCACCTTCCAACTCTCTCGAACTGACGTCGCCTCTCCGCCGCCGCCCCCCCCCATGTAAATTTCATGATTGCTTTCCGTGATGTCATTTTGAAAAGGGACAGACAATAGGCTGTGGGCAAAGGTAAGTCAATGTTATGTTGGCTTCTTCTTCTTGTTGTTGTTTGTTTGTTTCCGCGGACAAAAGGCAGAGGGGTTGAGGCAGGGTGATATTGAACGACGAGGATGAGGAGGGTGATGAAGAGGGAAGGCAGACAGAAACCATCTTATTGGGATGGATCCAGAAGGCTGGGATAGGAAATGGGTCCAGAGAGGGCAGGGAAAAGAAAATGGTCTGCCTCCATCCCGGGGGCGGGGGGGGGGGAGGGAGAGAGAGGAAGAGAGAGAGAGAGAGAGAGAGAGGATGCTGCCTGTCCGGAAGAGCTCGGGTTGATCCGGAGCCCCGGCGGTCTTTGATGAGAGATCGGCGGCTTTATTGATGATTGTTTCCCATTTCTGGAGCTGGTCGGCTGAGTTTCTCCGGCGGGCGCCCTGGGAAGCTCCTGGCAGTCGAAAAAGATGACAGGAAGAGAGAGGAAGAGGTAGGGGTTGAAGAGAGAGGATGGGAGAGAACACGGTTTACTCGGGTTTCTTTTTTTTTTTTTTTCTTCAACTGGGAAACTTTCCCAGGAGATAGAGATAGATATATCCTTTGTAAGATTAAGCCGGTGGTGTTGGCTTGCTCTGGGATGCTGGCTCACCTGGAGCGGCATCCTAAACGCAAACCAACGGGGTGGGTAGCGGAGCGATCGCCCCTTCGCCGCCTTGTGCCTATTGCGCTTCGCTCGAGAACTTGGTGCCGTCCAAGGTCCTGAAATTTCCCGTTGCCGCGGAGAGAGTTGAAAAGTCCCCCCCCCCCCCCCCCCCCCCGCTCGCGGCTTTTCTAGTCTCTGGTGAGAATCCGGAGAAATAGAAACAAGTAACACGTAGGAAACTGGTTTCAAAAAGGTACCACTCGACATCTTCCTTTCTCACCTTGTTTTTTCCCCCCTACTTTCCTGTCTCTTCCTCTTCCCCCCCCCTTTCTCTCTCTTTGCTTTGCTTCTTTCGCTTCTCTTTTCGTTGGTAAAATATCCTTGCTATTCATTGGACCCCTGAAGTTTTAAGTTTTGTCGTTGTTCTTGTTGTTGTTAAAGTAGACTATGCTTAAAAGTAAGAGTGCTGGGAAAGTGCTGTGTATTTTCGAAAGAAGTTGTTTTGAAATTCAACAAAGACGAGGCATTTGCTTGCTGAATTAACTAATGTATGGATCTTACTTTCAGATCCCCCCCCCGCCCATATATAATCACCAGAAACAAAAGGGAGATGGGTGTTCTAGCTCTAAAAATATATATCCTTTAAGGTGTATTGTTTTGATCACTTAGAGGGTTTGTTTCATTACAACCAACTTCCTTTCTTCCTGTAATAACCTAGAATGAGAAATAAGGGTCTAGTTTTTCCTGGTATGTTGAGTTTTTTGAAACACAAGTTGGTCTCAGACTCTCCGTGTTGGTTGGTGGTGTTTGAAATGAAAGTGCAAAGTGGAAAATGAATCAGAAAATAAATTATTGTAGTAAAAAGGAGCAAAGGATGCTTCAGACTGGTTGCTGGGCCATCAGTTTGTTTGCCTTGGGAACCCCAATGGCTGATAGGAGCTGCTGCATTTGCTTCTGGTTTTTCTATTTATCCCAGTCCTGATTTTTGCTCTTGAAGCTGAACAAGCTGAGGCCTAACTTAGAGTTGTTGTTGTTGTTCTTTTTCAGAGCAACCATTTGCTACCTGTGAAAGGGAAAAGGGAAAGGGCATCATTATGACTCACCCCATTGTAAACATTACTATCCTGGTTTCATATTATTGTTTGCTGGCCGACCGGCTGGCTCCCATTTGCTTGTGGTTTCCTGGAGATCCACTTTGGGTGAAGTTCTTCTCCTCTCCAGTAATTACATCCACCCTCTCTCGTGTTGGCTCATCTGTTCTTATTATCGGCTTCTTCCATATGTCCACTTTAATTACTGACAGACAAAAGGAGAATAAAAATGAATAAGAGGGAAAGGGTGGCTGTTGGAATTAAAGTTTGAGTGTTGCTTTGGCTACGGTGGGATAGTAGTTGAAACTGGGAACAAAAATTGTAGGGGTCCGAGCTTGTGTGGCACTATTTCCATCTTCTCCGATGTTGTACATATTGCTCTGAAAACAGATTGCTAATTTGAGAACAGTGGGGCTTGCATGAGACTTGGCAGAGAAAGCAACATTGCTTTGCTTTGGACCCAACTCAACAAGAAGGGGGTGGCAGGTTAGACCAAAGCTCCACATGGACTTGGCAAACTAGGTTGATCCGTCTTTGGCTTTTTGCTGAAAATCCATTCTTCTTTTTCTTTTCACAAGCTTCTCTCAGCTGTTGGTAACTTCCTAGCCGTGTGTGTGTCTAACGTGTGCGTGCAGAAGACAAACAGATACTGGTCAGAGAAGGAAAGAAAAAAAATTCAAAGTTCTGAAAGCAGGCCAGCTTGTTCACCCCAGGAGAACCCTGGGAAGTTCTGAAAAAAATCAGAAGGTTTGCTAATCAACTCTAGATCTATATTTAGAACAGTATAAATAGCGTCCCACTGAAGGAGCCAGGACGCATCATGTTAGAAGGAAACTAGAAGGATCCCCTCCCACCCTTTTCTTCTTTTCTTAGACACCTATCAACTTTCAGAAGTGAAGCTGGAAGCAGAGTGAGAAGTGGAGTGTTTTCACCTCCCTGTGGATCAAAATACAATTTTCTCCGGCAGGGACCTACAGTAAAATGGCAGATAGAATTCTTTGCTTAGTTATTCAAGAGATTCAAATATTACCTTGTCTAGTCATTAAGGCTTTGGAGGGCTCCTTGTGGTGTACAGCAGCTGATCCATTTTGTTCACAGCCATCTACTTAGGCTCCTCGCATTCCATTCCACCCCATTTCCCCAACATCCTATCATCCTGGAGTGTGACCAAGAAACAGAATGGGATGGGACTATGTAGACAGGGACTGGCGTGGTTCTTGAAGACTCCCACTGAGTACACAGCTAGGAGAAAGCAAATTCTGCTTTTCAGTCTGGACACTGGGATGAGGCGCAGAGACCACCGACCCCTTGTGGCATTCTTGTAGACATGGCTGTTCTTTCTGCCCTAGATACGCATGGCCTCTATTTGCGTCTAAGGGGGAAATTAAGTGCTATGATTGAGGACAGCATTGGAGTGAGACCCAAAGCTTCCCAGGAACAGCATGGGGAGGGGGAAGGAGAGCAATGATTCTCCCACCTCCTGAGACCAGCACCCACTCTCTCTCTGTGTGCATGCTTTGATGGTCTTCCTGCCTTGAGCAGGGGGTTGGACTTGATGGCCTTGTAGACCCCTTCCAACTTCACTTTTCTATGATTCTATGATGCCATGTGCATATGTGGATGCATGTTTGTGTGCAGCAGTGGCCAGAACTCTGTGGATACTCACATGAAGTTTGCATAACTTTCTGTGGCTAATTGCAGCTAACTGATGATGTGCCAGGGTATCTCACATGCTGGGTCGTGCACCCAGTTGTGGAATGAGGTGTGCCTGACACCTTATCAGTTACTGCAATTAGCTGCAGCAAGCTACACGAACTTCATGGGCACACTAAGAGAAGTCTGGCCACTGTTTTTCCAACACACACACACAAAGAAAGGAATAAATATGGACAAGCACCTCCTTCTCCACTTCCACTGTGAGTAGCCCTTCTAGGTTGAGGTGGGGTAGCATTCCTTTATTTCAAGACCGTAAACCAGGGTGGTATAGTGGTTAGAATATTTCGACTAGAACGAAGAAGAGTTGGGTTGAAATCCCCCATTTGGACATACTAACTTCATACATAAGGCCAATTACTGTTTCTCAGGCTGGCCTACCTCACAGAGACATTGTGTTAAAAGAGAGCTACATACACCCTGTTGAGTTCTCTGCAAGAAAGACAAGCTATACTGTATGTGTCGCAAATCATTTTCAAAAATTCAGTGAAATAAAGCAGGTTGGGAAAGCAGGCTTAGTTTCACCTCTTGTTCTGCTTGAACCCATAGCCTCATGGGTAGATATGGCAAAGGAGTTGAGGAAAGAACTGGAAAACTCTAGCATGCCCCCTTCCTTGCCTATACGATCTGATGAGCTTTTAGTCCCATGAACATATATTAAGTTAACTTTACAAATGCAGTTTAAGCCAGAAACCTGGGACTTAAGGCGACACTACTGGTAATTGGGAAGGGCTGGAGAAGTTGCTGTGTATAGAAATAAGTATGAATGAGCGTTAAAAGAGCTAGACGTACAGCTCACTTAGGACAACAGTCCACAGCTCAAAGCTGATTTCATTCTCAGTGGAGAATGCCTTTAAGGTGAACAACAAAAAATGGGAATATAATAGTTCTTCAGATCTCCTAGAACACAATGTTATGGACTTTTTAAAGAGGGATGGATGGATGGATGGATGGATGGATGGATGGATGGATGGATGGATGGATGGATGGATGGATGGATGGATGGATGGATGGATGGATGGATGGATGGATGGATGGAAGGAAGGAAGGAAGGAAGGAAGGAAGGAAGGAAGGAAGGAAGGAAGGAAGGAAGGAAGGAAGGAAGGAAGGAAGGAAGGAAGGAAGGAAGGAAGGAAGGAAGGAAGGAAGGAAGGAAGGAAGGAAGGAAGGAAGGAAGGAAGGAAGGAAGGAAGGAAGGAAGGGCCATTGGAAGGGGAGATGGGAGAAACAATGAAGATGTGATAGAATTTCTATTGGCTGGTGTAATGAATGTAATGTTGTCTTCGTTACTACACACACACACACACACATAGCATGCAAATGGATTGCATTTGTAAGTTTAGTGGTGAGAATGTGCTCTTATCCTTACATCTCAGGGTTTGGGCAGAATCAGTTGGAGAACTGACTGCCCAAATCCTGCTGAAGTTCTATGTGCCGCATCTTTTCCATGAAGGGACTTGGAAAGGGTCATTGAGTCAGCACTAATCAAGAGAATGGCCGTGCTTGGGTGAACTTGTCCCCCCAAATCCAACTCTAATGAAGGGCAGAGAAATCAGGCAACAAACATGGATCTATGAAGCTCTCCTTGACATTATAATTTATGAATAATGTTGTGAGATGTGATAAAAGAGGGATGAGATCAGCTTATACGCAAGTGCTTTAGCTTCATCAGGCCATGGATCAAGCTGAATGGCATGCACTGCTTATTTCTTGACAAGAGTAGCTTCCAAGCCTCTTTTGATGCATTTACTCTCTATTCCATAAAACAATAATCTGTGTCTCCAAGCACGTTGTGAAGCCGAATCCATTCCTAATTTCTATTGTTGTTTCAGCATCTTCTACTCTCGTACGCAGGTTCTTTAGTAACCAGGCAGGCAAACATACCGGTGAAACTGGACCAAAGCATTATAATCAGAAATGCATCTACATCAATACAGCATTCTCATATTTGAGTCTGCCATGCAGAAGAAATGTCTTTTATCACACTCAAAAGTAGTGCTTTAAGGGGGGGGGGGGGAATCCTCCTTCTCTTAATGGTTAAAGAAAATCCAGAAATGGATTCTCTCCCCTTCTAAACTTCCAGTCGGATTCCTTTTAACAGGATTCTTTAAACCCTTTTAAATTTAAACCCAAGTCTCTCTTTTCCAAGAATGGCTGGCTTTTCACTGTACCTAGAGCGGTGCTAACAATGCTTGGCATTTTTATGTCCCATTTCAAGTTTTCAAAGTGCTCTGTGTACATTAGCTCAGCAACCCCTGCAGCAATCTGTAAGGTAGGCCATTATGATTGTTCTCCTAATGACTGAGGTTGAGTACATGGCGGCTTGAACTGAGGGGTGGGGGTGACTTGGCTTAAACATATGAGGAAAGACTGAAAGAACTGGGCATGATTAGCCTTGAGAAACGAAGACGGGGGGGGGGGGGGGAGGAGATATGATAGCACTCTTCCAATCCTTGAGAAGTAGCCATAGAGAGGAGAGGCGATGATCCCAGAGTGATCAGGACACACAAAAATGGGCTCAAGGTGCTACAGGAAGCCAGATTTATCCTGAATACCAGGAAAAACTTCCTAACTGTTAGAGCAGTACAACAATGGAACCAATGACCTCTGGAGATGGTGAACTTCCAACACTGGAGGCATTCAAGAGAACATTGCACAACCATCTATCAGATCTGCTTTGATTTGGATTCCTGCCTTGAGCAAGGGCTTGGACCCAATGGCCTTATAAGCCCCTTCCAACTCCATTATTCTATGATTCTGTGATTCTATGATTCTATAATGCTGGTACAAAAGTACCAGCCACATGTTTCGCTGTGCCGTCCTCTGCCATAATGCCCCCCAGAGTTTTATTGATGTCAGTGTAGCACAATGCTCCATCCTGTCCCACCACCTACTAGACGTGTCAGCTGAGGTCTCCAGGAATTGCTTCTCTGGATCTCTAGCTAGGAAGATAAATCTTATGGTCAAAGATCAACCTCTGTGTGAGAGGTAAAGCCCAGGCACCTACTTTCCCTATTTCCCAGCTGGCACCAGGGCACATTTTGCCACACACCAGGTCACCCAGCAATAAATTGATTTTCCCCTGGCTATGGGTTGTCACATTACCTGATTAGTCTGGTTTCCCCCAGATTCTAGGCCCATTTCTGCCAGATTCTTCACGTATTCATTTCCACAATCAGCTCAACCAGAAGCTGTTGTACCACCTCACCCACCGACAACCTTTCCTTCCTCTACCAAGAGTCATAACCTGAGAAACCCTCCCCAAAGGTGCTATTGTCCACACCAAAAGAACAGCTAGATAGCTCATTGGTTTAGGTCTCGGGCTGTGGAGCCAAAGGTTGGGAGTTCGATCCCCCATGGTGCCTCCTTGACGGGGGCTGGACTGGATGATCCATAGAGTCCCTTCCAGCCCTGCAGTTCCAAGATAATTATCATTAACTTCATCCAACCAGCACTGTGGAGTGATATGAAATCAGGGAAATGTAGATATATCATGATGCCAGGATCTGGAGGAAGTATCTTTAATACTTCTTCTGGGCACAGAAAGAGTATTAAAGATACGGCCGCCCTTTTCAGTGGCTACTCCATGTTTTGTTGGATTTTGGGAGCTCGTCACTGAGGAAAGTTCTGAGCTGGGAATGTTGTACCACACAGCTTCACAACATTTGTTGTGCAGGGCGGGGAGAAGCTTACAGAAAAGAAACAGCTTGAGGTAGAAACACTAGAAGCTGCCAAGTAGACACACCTGCCCCATAATTGAGAGAGAGAGAGAGAGAGAGAGAGAGAGAGAGAGAGAGAGAGAGAGAGAGAGAGTGTACTCTCCCATTATCTGCTACCTGGTTTCTTTATGAGGAGATACCAAGGACTGAGCCCAAGCTTCTCATGCAAAGCATATGCTCTCCCTCCGAGTTACAATCTGAGATGACTCATGTCTACCAGATAAGACACATTTCGAGGGAATGAGGAGGAAAGATGAGGTCACTGCTGTCATGTGCATTGAAGGAATCATCCTCATATTAACAGGTTTGCTGATTAGAGCTCATCTTCACATACCCTGAAATATCAGTCAGCAGAAGAAAGTTCTGGATAGCAATCAATGGTGCATGCTCTATTCCAGCTGGTCTGAGCTGGTGAGCTCCATCATCCAAGGGGATGATGGGCAAAGTATCTCTCCAGAAATCTTGACTAATCTCCTTATTGAGGCACCTCAAATAACTTTGCCAAGAACATTGTATGGAAGTGACCTCAAGGCACAATGGGTACGGTACTCATGTGTTGTACCTGTTGTAGCCGCCCAGAGTAGTCAAAGACTAGATGGGTGGGATATAAGTATAATAAATAAATAAATAAATAAATAAATAAATAAATAAATAAATAAATAAATAAATAAATAAATAAATAAATAAATAAATAAATAAGTTCCACCTGTATTCTACATAGACAAAATCTAAGAAGGAGTTCACTGTCAGAGTTCCTTTGCCACATCCAGGAGGTCTCAGGTTCAAATCCCCACCAAAACCTCCAGCTAGAACTAGACATGGAGAGCTGCTTCCAGTCACGGTCAACAGCTCTGGGCTAGATGCACCAAGAGACAGCCTCAGAATGAGGCCTTTCCCAATGTTCCTCGGATAGTCTGGAGTTAATTCTGGACTCCAGGATGACCAATTGCAGGCAGAGAATGCATTAGAACCAAGCCAGTAGCTAACTTCCAACTCCTGTTACAACTGGTAACAACACAGAATCATAGAATTGAGTTGGAAGGGGCTTATAAAGTCATCGAGTCCAACCCTCTGCTCTTAATAACAATAATAGCTGACTGGTGCTACCCTTTAATGTCAATGCATTAAAGGGTAGCATTAAAGGTGTACCAATGCAAGAAACCAGAGGTCTTCCAGATTTTATTTATACATTTAAATACATAGGTATTTATATACCTCTTTTATTTCAATCTCGCCTTTAATCCATAGATGGGACTCAAAGTGGTGTGCCGTCCAAGTAGCAAAAATATGCAAAATGAAAAAGAAAAGCATGCAAAAAAAAAAAAATGTAAAGCACTATTTTAAAACACCCAGGCAAAAGGGGGGAAAAATACTGCACATAAAAGGAAAGATAAGGTACCAAACTTTTGTATTAAATTTCATAGCCAGCTCCTTTGTTCCAATGTGGATTATCTTTCCATCTGTTCTTGGGGTATTTTCCTCCAAGTGTGATCTCAGGCAAAGAAAGTTCTTCTGTGTCCCTTGGTATCTGAACCCCATAAGGGCATATACCTGGTGTAGAATATGGACCCTTCTGGATAGAAAGCAGACCTTGTTGGATATGGTTCTTCCACTAAAGAAAGAGATTTGAGTTATATTCACTTGTGGATTGCCATTGCAATGCAAACGTTTCTTTAAATCTCTTAAATGTTTGCCCCCACATTTATCTTCTAGGTCTTACAGTTGGGTGAGTGATGCTGTGGCTTTCTTTCCTTCTTTATTTGTATCCGAGCCTTGTACAATTGAAAATTATAGACGTATATGAAATATGGATAAAATTAAAAGGAAATTAAAATGCTGAGATAATAAGTCTATTTTTGACCACGAGCAGGCTACGTCAATAGTGTCATCTCAGCCATTGGCTAGATCTTCTTTTGTACGTGTGCTGGGGCATAAATTGCATGCACGTAAGTGCTGCGTTGACTGAATTTTTCCACAGTCACAGAAAATTTGTCCTGTATCCAAGTAGACCCATTTTACTTGATTATTCTTTTATATTCCTACTTTGCTTTGAAGTCTATTAAGTGACTTCCAGATTCTCCAGCTAGAGTCTTGTCCTAGTGGGAGACACTCTTCGGCATTCATCCAGTTGGCAAGGTGTTATTTGTTTTCCATAGGTTCAGCCTAGCCCCTTCAGGTTTAATATTTTCAACAGGGATAGGTTTCAGGCAGCCAGTAATAATCCTGCATGATTCATTAAGAGCTACCTCCACTTGTTTGGCATGTGCTGAATAATACCATATGGCACTAGCATATTCTGCTGTGGAGTAGCACAGGGACACAGAGTTGTGTGATTCCTGCGTCCAGCCTTCAGTTAGCA
Organism: Intellagama lesueurii; assembly: GCA_037013535.1. Classification (NCBI taxonomy): domain Eukaryota; kingdom Metazoa; phylum Chordata; class Lepidosauria; order Squamata; family Agamidae; genus Intellagama; species Intellagama lesueurii. Next base: position 236,320,054 of record JBAJHW010000004.1, on the reverse strand, counting down.
ATCTGGCAGCTGTGTTTTAGATCCACTCAAGTTTCCTGACACCTTCTATAGGCAGCCCTACATAGAGTACATTACAGTAATCCAGCTGGGATGTAACTAGGGCGTGTGTCACCATGGCCAGATCAGATCTTGCCAGGAACAGGCGCAGCTGGCGCACTAGTTCTAATTTTGCAAATGTACTCCTGGCACTGCTGAACCTGGGCATCCAGACTCAGAGATAAATCCATGAGTACCCCCAGGCTGTGCACCTGAGTTTTCATGGGGAGTGTCACCCCATCCAGCACAGAATGCATCCCGGTTCCCTGATCTACCTTTCTGATCTGATATGCAGACTATAATTGTGGTTGTGAGACAGGTGCTTATAAGCAGTGAATATTGGAAAGTGTATAATTTGGTGGAAAATCAAGTCACTAGATCTAGGAAAGATGGAGGGAGAATTTCAGTTTTCCTTGGAAATACACATGGAGGCTTCGGCGGGGGGACTACTGGACAAATTTCATTGGGTTTGAATTTAAAAAAAAAAAAGGAAAACATACTAATTTACAGTTCCTGGATAAATATGAGAATACATATGAGGGGGGGAACACAATGAACCTTTCATCATCATCGTCATCGTCATGTCAAGTAAATTCTGACTTATGGTGACCCTTTCCAGGGTTTTCCAGGTAGAGAATACTCAGAAGTGCATTGCCATTCTCTTCCTCTAGGGGCGCCCTGGGACTGTGCAGGTTGCCCAAGGCCACCCAGGCTGGCTCTGCTCATTGGGGACACAGTGGAGAATCGAACTCCCAACCTCTGGCTCCACAGCCAGATACCTAAACCACTGAGTTATTCAGCCAACTTAATTAACCTTTAAAGATCTGTATTTCTGTACATTTTTGATGCCGCTCTCAGCTCAAAAAACTGAGAATGCATTAAGGAAGGTTGTATACAGGACCATTTGTAGGAAGGAATTCCACCCTGTTTTTTTAAAAAAAAAAATTCACAGAATGAAATGTGACAGAATGGACTTAAGATGGAAAACTTGCAAAACTAACACAAACTGGGTATGGAAAGGAACCATACATCCCAAGGCTAGGACTGGATCAGGAGGGAAGAAAATGTCTCTCCCCCCTCCCCCGCAAATATTGCTGAACTGCAACTCCCAGCATTTTTCGCCACCATCTGGGGCTGATGGGAGTTGTAGTCCAACAGCATCTAGGCTAGGACCCTTTGCCCACCCCTGGGCTCAAGAGATATGGGAAAAGAAGCTGTCTAGCTAAAAAAGCAGGGAGCTTTTCTCCTTCAGGCTGAAGGAAATGGCCTGGAGGAGCAGATATTTTTTTTTTGCAAATCAGGGTTTTTAAAGTAAAGCTTCCAAGTTGACTGGGGAAAACCGGCTGGCTCTGCTCTTGTGCGTTCTAACTGATCTGCCAAAAGCAAAAAAGCAAAACTCTTCACAAAATGTCACTGAATATCATATTGCTATCAAAGAGCTGTGCAGCTTGAATGTCCAATTTTTCCCCGTTCCTAAGAGTTGTCTGTTTGCCTTTGTGCCATAGGCAAAACGGTCTTATCCTGCAAAGGTCTGCAGAAATACGATCCACTGCAAAAGTCCAGAATTTATCTGTATTCATTATGCCAATAACTCATTTTACCCACCCGGACCACGGTGGATAGCAACCAGCTTATAAAAAGCCAAGATTACAACATAAAAATAGGAAGCATGTAACAATACATTTAAAATATACGAGCATGCATTTGAAAAACATACTACTACCATAAAGTCTTATTTATCCCTGGCCACTAAGTGCTTGCCCATACAGTAATCATTTTTCATTGCCTTTCCAGCAATGCTGAAGTCCACATTCAGTCTTTGGGCATGAGAGCCCTGCCATATTATCAACTGTATTCTCGTATCGCAAGCCCTCCAACAGCATACTGTCCAATAGAATGTAAAAACTTAAGAAGCTCTCAAGCCATTGGGTCCATCCCACCCAGCATTGTCCCTTCTGATTGGTTGGTTGGGTTTCAGACAAGATTGTTTTGTTAAAGCCTTACCTGGAGATTCCTGGTACTCTTGGCCTCCCATCCAAGAATGAACCAAGCTTAACCCTGCTTACCTTCCAAAAACAGATAAGACCAGGTTTGGCCAAGAGAATATGGTAGCAACAAAGTCATCTCTCCAGCTTCAAGCCATCAAGCACTTAGAAGCCAATGGCTCATAAGATGCTCACTGACTGCTCACTGTAGACCCAGAATGAACACAATGCCTTATCAAGAACTCTCAGGTTTACCTCCGAATAAGGTTTTCTGGACTGCAGCACATTACTTAAGACACAGTCCAAAAAGTAGTTTGTGAAAGTTTGCAGCAGTCAGAAATGGTTAACCTTTATGGTGTGGCAAAACCTTTTCTTTTTTAGAAGATAGTTTAGTGGTAGGATGAATGCAACTCGTTTGTTTTGTTGTTGTTGTTTTTTAATTGTATCTGCTCCAGTAACAGGCACGAGGCATATGGAATTGGGAGTCCTTTGTGGCCCAAATAAACATGGCGTGGAGATTGAGAGGTTTTGCCTACTTTTGTCTTAATCCTGCTTTTCTGCCCATCTATACTTGTAGTAATTCTGGGGATGGGGGGCAGGGACGAAGCAGCTCAATTTAATACTGCACCTTGCTTATTAAGATAGCTCGTAATCATACGAAGGACATGAGCGAAGGCAGGAGGACCAGGTGACTTCCCATCACGAAATTACAGAAAATGATGATCATGAAGAATAAACCAGCTGGGGCGAGCAGTTTTCTCTAGAAGAGGCTCAATAAAAAGCCATCCGAGAATAATAAACTATGTATTATCTGGGTTGGGTGGATGGCCAGACCTACAAGTGCGTCTTTTCACTTGCCAACAGCCATCACTTAGTTGCCCCGGTCAAAATCAAGGGCCGCCGGAGGCAAAAGCTAAACTCTGAGAACTACAAACATGTAGGATTGTGGGTTTTCTGGACTACAACTCCCAGAATTTCCCAGAGGGCCTGGGGGATTCAGTTGCTGTAGTCCAAAAAAACCACACACAAAAAACACACAAATCTCCATACATCTACCAGGAACCCTTGGCTGAAGTAATTTGCAAAATTACAGGGGGTGGGAGGGGCAAAGCAGGGAGTCAAAAGATTGTGGCTCTTTCACATTTATTTCAGTGTGAGCTTTTGAGGATCAAAAGCAGCGTCTTCAAACACAAGGACCGGGTTTTGATCCATGAAAGCTGACACTGAAATAGATCTATTAAAATAGAACAATATTTTGCCTGTCACCCTCTTTTCTCCACCACCCCCTTTAATTTTTGCCAGCATGCTGAGACAAACTAACAGGACTGCTTCTTTGGAAATTAGTTGAAGAAGGCGAAGAAGCGTCTTTGGGGGAAATTGACAGAATATGCCTTTATTTGGAAAGACCTGGGTCCCCCACCCTCTTTCCAAGCAGAGTCGAATAAAAAGTACCTACTCAAAAGTGATTCACATTTACCCTCTTATTGTTGGAGCCAGAGGTTGGGAGTTGGATTCTCCACTGTGCCTCCTTGGCAGGGGCAGGAGTTGGTGAGGAAAGACTGAAAGAACTGGGCATGTTTAGTCATGAGAAAAGAAGAATGACAGGAGATATGCTAGGAATTTTTTAAATGCATGAAAAATAATCATACAGAGGAGGGGCAGGATCTGTTCTTGATCCTTCCAGAGTGCAGGGCACGCAACAATGGGCCCAAGTTACAGGAAGCCAGATTTAGGCTGGAAAATAAATCAGGAAAAACTTCTTAACTGTTAGAGCAGTACAACAATAGAACCAAATATCTTGGGAGGTAGTTAGTGAGCACTCCAACACTGGAGGCATTCAAGAGAAAATTGGACAACCGTCTGTCAGATTTGCTTTGATTTGGATTCCTGCGTTGAGCAGGGGGTTGGACTCAATGACCTTATAGGCCCCTTCCAACTCCATTATTCTGTGATTCTATGATCCATAGGGTCCCTTCCACTTCTGCAGTTCTGATATTATTATTATTATTATTATTATTATTATTATTATTATTATTATTAACATATAAATTATGTACAGTACTCTTTACACCTTCCTAGCTGAGGGATCCTAGGAGTTACAGGCCAAAAAGTAACTTCCAAGCTCTGCTTATAACTTCAGAGGAAATTCATTTACGTGGCATTGAAGGGAGCCAAATCCAAGAACGCGTCTCCTCAGAAATAAGGCCTGTTGAATTCAGCCTACTGTTGCATTATAGATTTCATTTCCAGAAATCTAAGACAAGCGATAATGCTTTCTGCTTTTTTCAATGTACTTGCATCTCTTCCGTCTCCCCACCACCAAATGTTTTTTCCTGGGATTTTCATAGTCGCATTTTTGGATACACCAGAAAAGCCAAGACTCACTGGGAAAGACAATAACGCTAGGAAAAGTTGAAAGCAGCAAAAAAAGAGGAAGACTGAATGTGAGAAGGATTGACTTCATAAAGGAAGCCACAGCCTTATTTTTACAATAGCTGAGCTATTGTAAAAATCCATAGGGATGCCAGGTGATTTGACTGTGCATACCGACTTTCACATTAGGTACTGGGTGGGTTCTCAGATCGAAACGACTCCCTCCATTTCCTTTCTGGTGCACGGACAATATTGAGAACAATATTGCAGGATCACTCCTCCAAACCCACCCTCCTGTCCAGTTTCATGTTCCCAACAGAGTTCTTGCCAGATCAAAAGAAACAAACCAGCCAAAACCGAGGGAGCTGAACTGATCAGCCCTGGTATTCAGAGATATACTGCCACTGTCCATGGAGGCACTAGGAAGCCATTCCCCCCCCCCTCCCTCCAGCTTGGGAAAGTAAATTTCTTGGAATACAATTTCCCTTGGGGGATTCTGAAAGTTGTAGTGCTAAATAAACAAACAAACAAACAAACAAACAAACAAACAAAAGGATTTTTCCTAAACTCGGAAATCCGGAGTAAGAGCCACCACCGCCCCATGCAAGGCCCGAAACTGCTTCGAGTTTCGAGAAAGTCGTTCGGTTGGGTTCCGTTGCACTCAATGGGAGCGTCCGTCCGCACGCTGGAGGGCGCATCCCGGTGGATCAGGGCCGGAGCAGCCAGCGGCTGTTTTTCCTTGGAAAAAGTTTCTCCCTCTTGCCAGTCGCCTGCGGTGCTTTGAGCTGCCGGTAAAGGCGGGGGGGGGGGGGGAAGCATTTTCTCCAGATCTCATTTTTGCATCATTTTTAAGGCAATTAATTTTTTTTAATTAAATGTAAGCTGAGCCACTGCGCGGGTGCTTCATGATCTCTCCCCACCCTCGCATCTCCAAGAATTGCAAAACGAGAATTATTTTTTTTAAAAAAAGAGAGAGAACTTTGGAATTTGGCGGCTGGAACGGCTCCGGATCGGCCGACACGGAAGGAGGGCGGAGCGTCACGCCTTCACACGTGCAACGGGGAGGGGGAGGCGGCCGGGGGCGGGCTGCTTGGTTCGCATTGGCTCCGGCCGAGCCAAGCCAGCCAACGACGTCGCTCGGCGTCACCGCCGCTGCCATTTTAGCTCCGACATTTTGCAAGCCCCTTCTCTCCCTTTTTTTTTTTTTCTTTTTTGCTTTGCCCGGGTTAACGCCTTGGTCCGTGTCCCAGCGTGACGACACGCGTCGACACGCGTGCTTCCCCCGCAGCGCCAGGAAGGGGTTAAAAGGCCCGAGCAGCCATTTAACACCGTCAATAACAACCACCGCGAGCCTAAACCCAGCCCGTTCAAAGCTTTAATCAGCTTTTCCCTTTCTCGTTAATTAAAATGTCTCTGAAGGCGGAGGTTGGAGTGGGAGCTAAAAAGCGGATACTCCTGTTTGTGTGGGTCACCCTCTCCATTAGGCTGTGTGTAGTTTAGCTTCCTTTTTGGCTCGTCTGAAAATAACCTTCAGATCCTATCAAAGAATCCCATAATGGTCTTACTGTTCAGATATTTTAAGAGTTCAGATGTATAACGCCCTGCCGGGAAGGAAACTCCATTGAATTCAGTGGGATTTACTTCCGTGTAAACGTTTAGGAGTACCGTGTCGATTTAAAGAACATTTTTAAAAATGGTGCACCTCACCTTCAGGATCATCTTTTAACGCTTCCAGGATTTTCACACCCTCTCTACACAATGATGATTAAAGATGGGAGGTGGATGAAATTACATTTCTTCTGAAAGGAGTTGTTGTTGTTTAGTCGTGTCCGCCTCTTCGTGACCCCATGGACCAGAGCACGCCAGGCCCTCCTGTCTTCCACTGCCTCCTGGAGTTTGGTCAAAGTCATGTTGGTCACTTCGATGACACTGTCCATCCATCTCGTCCTCTGTCGTCCCCTTCTCCTCTTGCCTTCACATTTTCCCAACATCAGGGTCTTTTCCAGGGAGTCTTCTCTTCTCATGAGATGGCCAAAGGATTGGAGCCTCAGCTTCAGGATCTGTCCTTCCAGTGAGTACTCAGGGTTGATTTCCTTCAAAATGGATAGATTTGTTCTCCTTGCAGTCCAGGGGACTCTCAAGAGTCTCCTCCAGCACCACAATTCAAAAGCATCAATTCTTCGGCAGTCAGCCTTCTTTATGGTCCAGCTCTCACTTCCATACATCGCTACTGGAAAAGCTTTGACTATGCGGACCTTTGTCGGCAAGGTGAGGTCTCTGCTTTTCAAGATGCTGTCTAGGTTTGTCATCGCTTTCCTCCCAAGAAGCAACCCTTGTACTCCTCTGAAAGGAGTACAAAGGTTATAATGTATGTAAAATGTGCCTGGGATTCATTCAGAACTGGGAAATTGCTCTCCAAGCAGGAGAGTATGGTCCAGCGCTTTGGATGGCTCCTGTAAAGTTCGGACCAAAACCCAGACTGGAACTGCTGGCCCACTGACATGGGAGCCAGACTGACAGTAACAGCACTGACTGGAGGATTCCTGAGAGTTATGTTTAAAAGAAGTAACTTTTCCAAGTTCTGACTCACCTTTTCTATACTGAAGTAATGTGTTTTAGGCCCACCGGAACATAACGTGTGCAAATATCTACATTGCCTGGTTGTAACCATGCAAAATCCTTTTAGCTATGGTGGTTCCATCCTATGGAATCCTGGGAGTTGTAGTTTGATGAAGTGCTTAGGATTCTCTGTTAGAGAGCCATAGTTCAAAGCAGTGCACTACAACGCTGTCGCACACAATTTCAGGCACCTCAGTAAACCTCAAACCCCAGAACTCCATGGGATGGAGCCATGGCAGGTAAAGTGCTCTCTAACTGCTCTATGGTTGTTGAGTAGTTATCTCTTTGTGGGATAATATCAAATCTTTCCCACCAACCGACTTGGGACTGAAGACTCGGACTTGGACCCAAAGACTTGCCAGCGTCTGTGCAACATTCTGTATTTTATTTATAATGTGCAGCTAGTGAATAACAAAGAACTGTTCTGCAGAAACAGTTCTGCTGAACTAGCTTGGGATTTGCAGGGGAAAAACGGAAAACATTGACTGTATTTCAGGGCCTTTCAGTCAGAACATATTTCCCCTGCTCTGGCCACAAGGGCAATCTCTTGGCTGTCAGTGGTTCATAATAATATTCCAGGAACAGCGTTCACTGCCTTGCTTGGATGAATTACAGAAAGCAAACTTTCTGCAGCTTTATAAATGTCGGAAAGCAATGAACTCATCCTGAGAAAGGCCTCAACTTCCCAGAAACCGTGAAACCAGCAGAGGAGAAATTAGTCCATATTACTCAAGAGATGTAAAGTGAGAGAGAAGAGCGGTCAGCAGGGGTATGGGGGGGGGGGGCATGTGTCGTAAAGAAGTATTTCAGCTATAGGCACAGCGTGATTCTCCTTTAAAACAAGGTGTGTCCTCACAAACACGTGTTTTACCATTTAAAAAAATTCATTTAAAGGAAAAAAGTTTGAGAGTTTTGAAAAACTTGTTTTCAAAAGAAGATTCTTGTGAATTTTTTCTTTATTTATTTAAAATATTTTTACTCCGCCTTTCTCCTTCAGAAGGATCCAAGGCAGGTCACATAATTAAAGGGGGAATATTTAAAGCTAAGAAGAGTAAGTATGCAAATACGAAAAAGGATCAAACAAATACTGTACTAAAAATTGGTAAACAAAAGAAACACACACACCCACAAAAAAACATTCAAAGCAGTAAGGCACAACATGAAAAAACCCCACTCAGACAGCCCGTCACTCAGGGAAAGCTTGCCTGAAGAGAAAGGTCTTTGCTTGCAGAAGAATAGGAAAGATGAAGCCAGCCTGGCTTCTAGTGGGAGGGAGTTCCAAAGTTTGGGAGAAGCAACAGAGAAGGCCCTGGCCCATGTCCCCACCAAGCGCACCTGGGAAGGTGGCAGGGCTGAGAGGAAGGCCTCTCCTGATCATCTTTACACCCAGGCAAGCTCATAAAGGGAGAGGCGGTTCTTGGGATACAGTAATCTAGCTGGGATGTAACTAAAGTGTGTTATCACCATGGACAGATCACACTTCTCCAGTTTTCTTTGCAAGAGTTGATGGGGCCATGGGAGAGTTCTGGGGCCAGAGAAATGGTTCTTGCACCTTCAGAGCTAGCCACAGGAGAGAGAGGGCACGGCTCCTGGACATTGACTTGGCAGCATTTGAGTTGGCTATTTCATTTGATTATACTTGCTGAAATAAAATTTACATGCCCTCTTTGGACATTGTAAATAGTCAATCCCCTTCACGGATTGCTGCCTTGTTGTGGCGAAGGGGCTTGAGTCATTCAGAGAAGCTATGGGCTATGCCGTGCAGGGACACCCAAGACGGACAGGTCATAGTGGAGACTTCTGACTCAACGCGATCCACCTGGAGCAGGAACTGGCAAGCCACTCCAGTATCTTTGCCAAGAAAACCCCATGAACAGAAACAAAAGGCTAAAAGATATGACGCTGGAAGATGAGCCCCTCAGGTCGGAAGGTGTCCAACATGCTACTGAGGAAGAGCGGAGGACAAATACAAGTAGCTCCAGAGCTAATGAAGTGGTTGGGGCAAAGCCGAAAGGATGCTCAGCTGCAGACGCGCCTGGAAGTGAAAGGAAAGTCCGATGCTGCAAAGAAAAATACTGCATAGGAACCTGGAATGTAAGATCTATGAACCTTGGTAAGTTGGATGTGGTCAAACAGGAGATGGCAAGAATAAACATTGACATCCTGTGCATCAGTGAACTAAAATGGATGGGAATGGGCGAATTCAATTCAGACAATTATATCTACTATTGTGGGCAAGAATCCCGTAGAAGAAATGGAGTAGCCCTTATAGTCAACAAAAGAGTGGGAAAAGCTGTACTAGGATACAATCTCAAAAATGATAGAATGATTTCAATACGAATCCAAGGCAGACCTTTCAACATCACAGTCACCCAAATTTATGCACCAACCACCGATGCTGAAGAGGCTGAAATTGACCAATTATATGAAGAATTACAACACCTTCTAGAATTGACACCAAAGAAAGATGTTCTTGTCATTATAGGGGACTGGAATGCTAAAGTAGAGAGTCAAGAGATAAAAAGGAACAACAGGTAAGTTTGGCCTTCGAGTTCAAAACAAAGCAGGGCAAAGGCTAATAGAGTTTTGTCAAGAGAACAAGCTGGTCATCACAAACACTCTTTCCCAACAACACAAGAGGCGACTCTACACATGGACATCACCAGATGGGCAATACCAAAATCAGATTGATTATGTTCTCTGCAGCCAAAGATGGAGAAGCTCTATACAGTCAGCAAAAACAAGACCTGGAGCTGATTGTGGCTCTGATCATCAGCTTCTTATAGCAAAATTCAAGCTTAAACTGAAGAAAGGAGGAAAAACCACTGGGCTAGTCAGGTATAATCTAAACCAAATCCCTTATGAATACACAGTGGAAGTGAAGAACAGATTTAAGGAACTCGATTTGGTGGACAGAGTGCCTGAAGAACTATGGTTGGAGGCTCGTAACATTGTACAGGAGGCAGCAACAAAAACCATCCCAAAGAAAAGGAAATGCAAGAAAGCAAAGTGGCTGTCCAACGAGGCCTTACAAATAGCAGAGAAGAGAAGGGAAACAAAATGCAGAAGACATCAAGAAGAGGTGGCAAGAATACACAGAGGAATTATACCAGAAAGATTTGAATGTCCCGGACAAGCCAGATAGTGTGGTTGCTGACCTTGAGCCAGATATCCTGGAGAGTGAAGTCAAGTGGGCCTTAGAAAGCACGGCTAACAACAAGGCCAGTGGAGGTGATGGCATTCCAGTTGAACTATTTAAAATCTTAAAAGATGACGCTGTTAAGGTGCTACACTCAATATGCCAGCAAGTTTGGAAAACTCAACAGTGGCCAGAGGATTGGAAAAAATCAGTCTACATCCCAATCCCAAAGAAGGGCAGTGCCAAAGAATGCTCCAACTACCATACAATTGCACTCATTTCACACGCTAGCAAGGTTATGCTCAAAATCCTACAAGTTAGGCTTCAGCAGTATGTGGACCGAGAACTCCCAGAAGTACAAGCTGGATTTCGAAGGGGCAGAGGAACTAGAGACCAAATTGCTAACATGCGCTGGATTATGGAGAAAACCAGAGAGTTCCAGAAAAACATCTACTTCTGCTTCATTGACTACGCAAAAGCCTTTGACTGTGTGGACCACAGCAAACTATGGCAAGTCCTTAAAGAAATGGGAGTGCCTGATCACCTTATCTCTCTCCTGAGAAATCTATATGTGGGACAGGAAGCAACAGTTAGAACTGGATATGGAACAACTGATTGGTTCAAAATTGGGAAAGGAGTACGACAAGGCTGTATATTGTCTCCCTGCTTATTTAACTTATATGCAGAATACATCATGCGAAAGGCTGGACTGGAGGAATCCCAAGCCAGAATTAAGATTGCCGGAAGAAATATCAACAACCTCAGATATGCAGGTGATACCACTCTGATAGCAGAAAGTGAGGAGGAATTAAAGAACCTCTTAATGAGGGTGAAAGAGGAGAGCGCAAAAAATGGTCTGAAGCTCAACATCAAGAAAAAAAACTAAGATCATGGCCACTGGTCCCATCACCTCCTGGTAAATAGAAGGGGAAGATATGGAGGCAGTGACAGATTTTACTTTCTTGGGCTCCATGATCACTGCAGATGGTGACAGCAGCCACGAAATTAAAAGATGCCTGCTTCTTGGGAGGAAAGCGATGACAAACCTCAACAGCATCTTAAAAAGCAGAGACATCACCGGCAGCTTTTCAGCCTTCTTAGTGAATAATACAAATGCTGGACTCCGTTACAGCTATTACAGTTTAGTTATTATAAACTGGAAGGTTGAATAATGAATTATAACTTGCAGGAGCATGTCCTTGTATGTTTTCTAAAGCATTTTACACATGGCAGCAAGAAAGGGCAGGAGGGGGAAGAAATAAGATCTCCAAACATGTACAGACTTTCTTTTCTCCCACAGGCACCACTTCTTGGCTCAGGGCAAAGGTGGGAAAAGTTACCGTTTTTTAAAAAATGATGATGATGATGCACTGTCAAGTCAAATCTGAGTTATGGTGACCCTTTTTAGGATTTCCTAGGTAGAGAATACTCAGAAGTGGTTTCCCATTCCCTTCTTCTGGGGGCGTCCTGGGACTGCGTGGCTCGCCCAAGACCACGCAGCCTGGCTGTAAGGAAGTATGGTCACTGACAATGCTGCCCAGGGTTTCTGGGAGTTATTGTCCGAGACAGTAACTTTTCAAAACTCCACTCCGGTCTGGAATTTAGCTGCAAGGATAACCATGTTGTCTGTTCACAGAGTTGCTGGGTCATGGCTATGATTTCCAGTATCCACGGTTGCCTCTGATGCCATTCTCCTTCATATTTTTTCCCCTTCCACACTGCTTCCTTATCCATCCTCCACTTCAGCTTTTGTGTGTGTGTGTGTGTCTGTGTGTTTTGTTCTGTTTTCAGGGAGATAGCCCTGTTAGTCTGTTGTAGAAAAACCTTGAAGAGATCCTGTAGCACCTTAAAGATTTTTATTAAAGACGTTTTATTTGGCATAAGCTTTGGTGACCTGTTGCCCACTTCTTCTGCTGCTTAAGTGTTATTACTGTAATGAAGGAAGAAAATGGAGACATTTATTTATTTATTTAAAATATTTTTACCCTGCCTTTCTCCTTAAAAAGACCCAAGGCGGTTTGGCCCTGATTCTGTTTGCCACTGCCTCTACCTCCCACCTCCCACCTATTTTTTTTCCCTCGAGCTCCATCTACTATTTTGTCTGACTATGGTCAAGATACTTAAAATGCCCACTCTTGTTTTTGTGTGGCATTTTCTCCTGTTATTGGGGTGGGGAAAGCTCCCAAATCAGAAGTGATTCCTTCCAGGTGGACTTAAGGTTTATTCGACACCTCTGAATGAAAGAATAAGCCTGATCCTGAACAGCTACCTGGTTTAGACTAGAGATGGGCATGAATTAAAAAACGAATCACCAAATCATTCACAAATTGCTGATTCATCCATTCGTATTTGTACAAATCAATGGATTTTTAGCAATTTTTGATTCATCAGTTTATTTGGCTATAAAACACTCTCCCAAGGCACCTAGAGACACCCAAATTGTAGGGAAGCTTCCTCTGATACTTCTCTACAATCCCCCCAAGTCTGGTGAAGATTGGGTTTCATATGTCCAAGTTATACACCCACAAATAATGCTTGGGGAGCCGTTTTGTAGGGTTTTGAAGTAAAAAAAACAAATTGACAAATCGATTCGTCAGTTCGTCAAAAAAATCCTAAATTCGTTATTCATGATTTGTCAACCTTGACAAATTATGAATCAAAATGAATCACCATTCTTCTGGTTCATGCCCATCTCTCGTTTAGACACATTTCAGTTCAGGTCATGGCATACAACCTGGGCAGCCTAGCTTCTTGAGAAATCTTCCATGCAATCCCCCACAGGAATTGTTGGGAACTCAGCCCCACAAGCTTTACTGTATCAAGTCAGGCTGCTCTTGTGGGGCTTTATAAATGGTACATGGGGTGGGGTGGGGGAATCAGCCCAGGCTGTGGACTGTGGCAGCTGACAGGATTCCTTTTTAAAGAGACTAATCAAACAGCAGTTCCACTTTCTGTTTTTTCTTTTTTAAAAAAAAAAAAGGAAAGAAAAGAAAAAGGGGGGGGGAATCAAACCCAGAGGGTGGAAAAATAATCATTTCCACCTGAATTAAAGTATCTTTGATCTTTGTAGTTCATTGAACTTTTTCCTCTTTCTTCACAGAGAATAGATTAATAAACACTTTCAAATGGAAAAAAATATTGTTAGGGAAAAGGGCCCATGTTTTATCTTTTTAAGCAGCCAGCTTTGTTGCTAACCTGTTTGTACTGCTCTACCCGCTTTTCCCTTTTGTCTTGGCTTTTTTAAAAAAATGTTCCTGGAAATTAGGGGGTTTCTCATTGTCTCGCCGGCCCCCCCCCCCTTTATAATGTGTGATCACCCTCGCCTTTCCCGGCCATTTTGTAAAAGTTCCTCCTTGTCTTTGTTAATTTTGAAGTAAGCAGATGATTTAAAAAAAAAAAAAACACCAATTTTTTTATATAAAAAAACTGTTCTTGTTTTTGCGCTGTTATTTTAATCAGGCCGAATGAAAGCGCAAATCAGAACGAAGGGATTTTCATCTCCCCCCAAGCAAAAACTGTCTCATACATCTGTCATGTTTGGGATTAGTGGAACTCTTTTAAGGAACTGGAGACTTTTGAAACCAAGTATTGAACATGGGTGACCTCATTTCCATCCTTACAATATTCTCATTAATAAGAGTGGAAGGGCCCGAGACATCTGTTGGTTGCGTTTTAAAGAATATTACACAGTCCTTATCAACAACAAAAACAACAAGCAAATCTTCTAAATGGAGCCATTGACAGGGTGTATATACAGGGTGTATACCAGGGGCCGGCTTATTCTTCTGCCACTTAGGCAGGAATCCTCCGCCCTGCTCAAGTGATATGACATCTGCAGAATGTTTTCATACGAATTGTAGTACAGCTTGTTTGCTTTTCTTTTTCCACCTGCGTCTTCTGTTGTGTGAGGGATGACAGATGCTCCGTTCTAATAGGTACCAACATGGGGAAATGGACCCTTTCTTTCTCTCTCTCCACTGTTATCTCCCATCTTGCAGGAGAAAACACAACTTTTTTTAAAAAAAAAATCATGCTGTCCAGTCAATTCTGACTTATGGTGACCCTTGTCAGGGTTTTCCAGGAATGGGGACTCAAGTGGCAAGATTCACTGTCAAGTTGGACTTAAGGTGACTCGACTCGGACTCAATTCGGGGTTGTTATTTTTTCAATGACTCAGACCCAACCCGTACCTCAGAACCCACCCACCCTTTAAGGACCTTTAAGGGCTGTATCCACACCAGAGAACCCCAGTGTCATCTCCAGTTTACTTACAAAAAAAAATCCTTGTGCCTTCTAGTGGCCAATAATAATAATAATAATAATAATAATAATAATAATAATAATAATAATAATAATAATAATAATAATAATAATAATAATAATAATAATAATAATAATAAAAGGAGGAGGAACGACTCCAGAGTGCTGGAGTCCCTCAAAAAATGCCACGAGTCTCCATTTCCATCCTGTGCCATTTTTTTAAAAAAAATGGGGGGCGGGATATGAGGTATCTCTGCTGGGAGGCCACATATGGCTCACAGATTGCATGTAGTCCATCCTGGTCCTGAAGGATAGGGGATTATGGGTGTTCTAGGGGTGGTGCGCATTTGGCCCACCACTGCATCATCAGGATGAAAGCTTCATCCTCCCTCCACAGCAAACTATGAGACAGAGGACCAGAGGCTAATTGATGTGTCAAATCCTCAATAGAAGATGCACTTTTGTTCTCATTCATTGGCTTCAAAATCCACGTCTATTTGGGCAGAACTTAAAGTGCACACAGAAAGATGTAGTTATCACGAGCATGATGGCGCAGAGTTCAGAACCCTCAACATAACACTATATTTAATGAATATTCATTACTGTAACCATGTTTGCAAACCACTCTATGCTGTAAAAACTTCTTTTTCCGGTCATTGCTGGTTTGTTTGTTTGTATATAGTATTGGAAAGTCACTGTCGGCTCACCAGGGCCCTGAAAGCAAGGCAGAATAAAGTCACAACATAAAAATGTAACAGAAATCAATCCTTATTTTAAAAGAGACTAAATTGTGAAAGGCACTGCAGAAGTAACACCTTTTTTTTCCTGTTTGCTGGAAATAGATGGAGCTAGTCTAACATCTCTTGGGAAAGAGTTCCATACTTGTGGTGCTGTTACAGAAAAAGCTATGTCCCGTGTATTCACTAATCTAAACCATCAGAGTGCTGGGGCAGGCTAGTTTAACCCTTAAACAAGGAAGAAACGAAAAGCCAGCTAGTGGGTGGTGCGGTTTGCCCTGGACACCTGTGATAGCCATGCCATCTTGGAAGAAAAAAAAAGGGGGGGTTGTTTTTAAAATAAGTGGGATCCACCATATTTCTACTCTGAAACCAGAGACGATGATTTTTTGACTTTCTGAACTCTTTGCTATCTGTCGGCATTTCCAGCTGGAGTCATGCAGTTTCAAAATAATAAGATGTCAAGTTACTTCTAACTTATATTCCAACTAGAGATGGACACGAACTGGGAAAACAGTGGTTTGTAATGGTTTGTGGTTCGTCGCTATTCACGAACTATGACCCATGAGATTTCACAAACTTCCTGACAAAACAAACTGTTTCATGGTTTATGAAATTTGAGACTCATGGGAAGTGTTAGAACATCCCCTGCATGAGTCAGAGGTGGCAAACTTGATGCAAGTCTTCAACTGACTCTCCTCCCTGACACCATCCGAGTTTGGTGAAGATTGGATTTGGGATTTCCAAGTTATAGCCCATGTATGAATCACCAATAATAGTTCAGTGTTTTGTTTTGTTCTGGGCAGGCGTGTTTCCTTGAAGTGCCTTGAAACAAACCACGAAACGCCCTGATTCATGGGTTTTTCTGCTTTGTGGTTCATATTGCATCCATCTCTAATTGCAACCCTATGAATTCATAACCTCCGAAAAGTACTATCAAGAATAGCCTCTTTTTTTCAAACTAACAGCCATGATTTCCTTAACCAAGTCAATCAACCTTATACTTGATCTTCTTCCACTTGTTTATTTATTTATTTGTTGGTTGATTGGTTGGTTCGTTGGTTTGTTAGTTCGTTGGTTCGTTCGTTGGTTGGTTTGTTGGTTGGTTGGTTGGTTTTTACCCTGCCTTTCTCCTTAAGAAGGACACAAAGTGGCTTGCATCATAAAGACAATATAAAAGCTAAAAAATAGTGACTATACAAATACTAAAAAAGATGAAACAAATAACATACTAAAAGATGGTAAACGAAGGCAACACCAAAAACACATTCAAAGTAGTAAGGCACGACCATCCATATATAAACCCCACTCAGGCAGCCAGTCACTCAGGGAAGGCTTGCCTGAAGAGAAAGGTCTTCACCTGCTTGCGGAAGGACAGCAAAGACGGGGCCAGGCTGGCCTCCAGTGGGAGGGAGTTCCAAAGTCTGGGAGCAGCCACTGAGAAGGCCCTCTCCTTTATCCCCACCAATAACAACCAAGCAGTTTTCATATTCTCTTTTCCAGTGAGTCTTCTTTTCTCATGGTATCCCCAAAGTATGAGAGTCTCTGTTCAGTTATCTCTTTGCTTCTAAGCAGTGTTCAGGCTTGATTTGCTCTTGGACCCATTTATTTGTCTTCCTGGTGGTCCATGGCGTCCTTTCAACTCTTCTCTTGCACCACCTTTCTAATGAATTGGCTCATTTTTCCCACTGCCCAGTCTTCACAACTGTACAAAGGAATACCATACTATGGAAGTTTTCAGCCTTGGGCTCTGGGGACCCAACCTTACACAAGGGTTATTTCTAGTTCCTTCATAGCTGCCATTCTGAGTCTCAATATTCTTCCAATTTCTTGGCTTCATTCTCCATTTGGATTGATAACTGAGCTGAGGTAAAGAAAATCTGCATGAATTTTGATTTCTTCATTGGCAGCATTAGAGTTAAGTAACTATTCTGTAGTCATTACTTTTGTCTTCTTAATTTACAGCTGTGTTTTGGACTAAGAACTGCTGGATAGCTCAGTGGTTTAGTTCTCTGGCTGTGGAACCAGAAGTTGGGAGTTTGAATCCCCACTGGGCCCCCTTGAGAGGGGCTGGGCATGATAATCCATAGGGTCCCTTACAGCTCTTCAGTTCTAAGATGATGATGATCCTGCTTGTGCAGGATTCCTTTAACTCCTGTCGATTTACCACCACTCGGCTTGTGGTTTGGGTGGTCCTATTTCTCTCCATCTCACCGCCCCCTCCTTTGTAAGAAGGGGAGTGAAAATCAAATATCAGTGCTGTGTCATTATATAATTCTGTTTAGAATACTTTGTACCTTTGCAGTTACTACAGTTCAAAGGCAGATATAAGAAGGCTCAGAGAAGCAGAGAAAGAAACTCAAATGATCAAAGGCCCGAGCCACTTTCCCTTTGAGGAAACGCTAAGAAGGTTGAAAAATTTTTAGTGGGAGGAAAGACAACTAGAGTGAGGGGGAGGTGAAGGGGATTTGTAAAATTATGAATCATATGGAGGGGCAAGAGACAGAGAGGATAGGAACTGCAGAGAGAAAAAATACTAGAAGTTGAAGCCATAATAGTATAAGCTGGCTATGGCAAAAGAAGTATTTTGTGTACAAGAGAGTTGATCTAGTAAAGAACCCAATACCGCATGGTTTAGGAAAGGCTACTGAACTAGCATAGAAAGCTTGGGGTTTATGGAGAACGCACTAGAGCTTGTAGCAGAACATGGAACCTCCTTATTCAGAAACGTACCTGATTAGCAAAGGCTGAACAAAAGAGAACAGCCATAATCTTCATGTTGTGGCTTCTTGTGAGAAGGTGCCAGCTGGCCGACGTCTGCTCCTCCAGTCCTGCTAGGCTATCTGTCTTCTTCAGAGATAGGTTGCCACCACATATATTTAATAATATAGAATTATTCATACCTAGAATCAAAGCTATCTCAAAAACCATGTCTCCCTATATGTTTAGATCATCAGAAGAGACCTCACAGGTGCATTTGGTGGGGGCACGGGAGGGCTCTTCATGATGCCAACCTATTTTGTGCTTCCTGTGTTTGTGGTGGGCAGGCTTGTATCTTCCTTGGTGGGGACACGGCAGAGGGCCTTCTCTGTGGCTGCTCCCAGACTCTGGAACTCCCTCCCACAGGAGGCCAGCCGTGCCCCGTCTTGGCTGTCCTTCCGCAAGCGGACAAAGACCTTTCTCTTCAGGCAGGCTTTCCTTGAGTGACTGACTGGCTTGGGGAGGTTTTAAAATGGGATAGTTTGTGTTTTGTTGCTTCTAAATCTGTTTTACTAATGCTTTTACCTGACATTTTAAGTATATTGTTAATTTTAAAAAAATGAATAATTCACTGTTGTTAGTTTTTAATATTGTGTTTTTAATGATGTAATCTGCCTTCGGTCCTTTTTTAGGAGAAAGGTGGAATAAAAATATATTGGCCAGCAGAGTTAGTGGTGAAGGCTTCTGGGAGTTTTATTCCTAGAACATCTGGAGACCCAAGGTTGGGAACCACTGTTCTAACCCTTGTCCCCAAGTATTTTGAGATATATCTTTACCACTACCTCTTTCACACCAGTGCAAACACGGCAACATGATTTATGCCCTGACTTTCCATCAGTCCAGTCCAGAGCCCATGTTAAGCCTGCTAGGTGCCCTGATGATTGTCTGCTTAGGGAAATGATGGAGACTCTGAACTTGGAAGAGCAACATTTCCAAGCTCTGGAAGGATGTGTGCATAAAATCTGCACTTCCTCCTTTTCCCTCCTGTGTCCAAAAAAGTAACTTGTCCAAGCTCAGGCCAAAGCATGCACTTCATGCCATGCCAAACAGTCCCTCTACCTTTGGTTTAGTCTCCAGAAAAGCCAGGCTGTACTACCTGGGATGTTCTGCCAGTTGTAGTCCAAAAGCATAAATTTGCACACCTGTCATTCCCAGCATCTCCAGGAAAAGGATCTCAGGTAGACCACGTGGTGGTCCTTGGAGCAGTGCTACAGTCAGAAAAGACAACTTGGGATCATAAGAGTTTGTCTAATATTGAATCAGCCATTTGTTGTATCTCTAGTCCAGTATTGTTCTACTCTGACTGGTGGCAGTGTCTTTCCAGGGTTTCAGGCAGAGATATTTCCAAACTCTTTCTGAAGATACCAGAGACTAGATTTGGGACATCTGCATCCAGAACATGTACTCTATCACTAAGCTACCACAGCATCAGGCTCCATGAAGTATATACCTAACATTGTTGAAGGCAGCATCATATGTCCATCCTGCAACTGTTGTATCCAAATTCATGAGTTGGTCTGCTACAAGCAGACATGGTTATAAGCATGGTATCTGGCTGTGGAGCCAAAGGTTGGGAGTTCAACTCCCCACTGTACCTCCTTGACAGGGGCTGCATGTGATGATGCATGGCTGAAAGATCCATAGGGCCCCTTCCAGCTCTGCAACTCTATGATGATGAGGAGATGGTGACTGCTGCTGGAACCACAGCCTGAAGGTTATGTTCCTTCAGTGATAGTTGGACTGCACAATGCAGGCATGGAGAACTTCAGACATTGTTGGACTGGTGTCCCCATCAACCCAACCATTCTTGGGTGGGGTGATAGGAGTTGCAATCGAGGGCCACAACATGCCTATCCCTGCCACGATGCATAATTTGGAAGTGTGCAATGTTAACATCACAAAGTCATGCAGGTCCTCAAAATTGGATACGGTGAGGTGGAGTGGCTCCAGGAAAGAAGAAAAATGCATGGAATGATGACATTTTCTTCTGTACTTTTCATAGATGCACCTTAGGGGAGGAGGAATGAGGGGAACTGGGCATGGGTTTGCCCATTTTGCTTCTTGGCTGAGGGCAGTGGATCTGCCCCTGTCAGTCTTTTCACAGAGTAGAACAACATGTGAGAACAGGTCAAGGGAAGGGAAGGCAGCAGGAAAAGAGAAAGACCAAATACAAGATGGACTGATTCCCTAAAGGAAGCCACAGGCTTGAGTTTGCAAGAACTGAGCAGTGCTGTTGAGGACAGGATATTTTGGAGATTACTCATTCACAGGGTCACCATGAGTCAGAGGCAACTTGACAGCCTCTAACAACAACTCATGGTGCTGGATCTGTTTTGGGAGTGGACATTCAGCACCCTGGATAGCTCTTATTATTCCACAGAATCAAGGTAGCTAGCTAGCCTCCCTCCATAGCCTGTCCCCACTTGCTACATCTTCTCCTAGTTATCCCATCTATGAAAAAGTTCATCGTTGCACCTTATGTGAACTCAGGATCTTTTAAAAGCACCTTTTGCCTTCACCTGGTTTTCTGAGGCCAAGCTCAGCCTTTGACTCTGGACTTGAGTACTTGCCAGACAAACTCTGTGTGTGAGAGTGTGCGTGTGTGAGCGAGAGAGAGAGAGAGCATGTGCACACACACGGGCGCGCACGCACACACACACACACACGCACGCACGCACACACACACACACACACACACACACACGAGTCCCTCATTGGCCAAAGTAATTGATGTGAGTCAGCCTCAGCATGTAATTGTAAAGCCGTACCGTAGCCATTCAGGAGTAGGGTTGGGGGCAGGGGACAGCAAAAACTGCAAAATGACCTTGATTTGTATGTATATTGTGTGGGGATAATAACACAGAGGAAACCACCAGCATGGCTTAGACTTCTCCTCTCCAGAAAGAGCCACGTGGTCCATAAATTCTTTCCTGGAAGCAGCAGCTTTCATTATTAACAGGGCTATATCTTTTTTTGAGAGAAAGGTTGCAGTGGAGCACAATCTTTGCGTCTTGTTTAGGCATGCTGGCTAAAAATATTAACGAAAGCTTGTGAAGGCAAAGTTGTGGTGTGAAAGGAGATCAGCGGGAAAAAGGCAGATGGTGCCAGCACATTGGCAGAATCCCAAACAGAGGGAGGTGTGTGTGTCTCTCTCCTTCCCCCCCCCCCCCCCACTATTCAGAAGAATAAAAATTCAAAATATTTCTGCCATCCGTTGGTCTCGTACTTGATGTTATGGATGGAATTTCCCCAGGGCCAAGGAGCAAAGGGGATTAAATGAGAGATGCACTTATAGGTTTTGCTGCAAGATTAAAAACCATTTTTAAAAAATAATAATAATAAAAAAAATCCCTAGGCTTTACATTTTTAACTTTTTATTCTAGTATATTTATCAGATGGGGTGGTTATTGGGCAGTGTTCCCACAAGGACAGTGATTTGGCATCTTTACACCATTTTAATTTTCCCCCCAAAAAATTGAATATCACTTAAAAAGTATTACTATTGCATAATTTATTCTTTATTTAATACGCTTCATATTACATGCTGCATTACCGAGCTTCAAAAACAAAGATAGGTCTCCACCTTCCAAGAACTTACAAAATAAAACAGATAATAAAGATGGTTAGTTTGAAGCAATTCATATATTTCGTAAATAAAATAATACCCTATTTTGTAAATAAACTGGAAGACTCTGCCTCTGGCATCTCAAATTTCTAGAGTCAACCTGTTCCCTCTTTCTGTTCTTTTCAAGACCAGATAAAAATGCAAGTCAACTTTTGGTATTTGCTGAGCACCCTGCATCTATATTTGGTACAGGAACCTATTTTATGGGAAGCATTATTGGATCACTTTGCTGTTTTACAATAGAAGAGTACAACAATGTTGTGCTGAGCTTGTGTCTGCTGAAAGTAGTAAATAGACAGAGAACTGATAATTTTTTAAAAAAATACCTTTCATTGTTTCCAAAAATCTATTCTGAGGGATATCAGAAGTGGGAGGGAGGAGATCATGAGGTTGGTCTAAATCCAATGGCTAGTCCCAACCAGAGTAAATCCATTGAATGGAAGGCATTTCCATCAATGTTGAGCTACCATTCAGTCATTGATTCAATAATTCTACTCTAGTTGGGAATTAGCAATTGGATTTAAATGCTTATCAACGAAAGCCTCTGATGCTGAATTTCATAAGTAGGTTCACAACCCTTAGGAAGACACATGGCCACCTCTTACAAGAAGAAGGACAGCAACTATCTTTCCAAAAAGAAGCATGAAGTAAGTGAGCCTAAGAATTGCAATCAACAGGTAGTTATGTAGAAAGAGAAGAAGGCAAAAACACTCCAGGTGGGAAGGCAAACCTCAGAGCAAGTAACTCTGTAAGTTAGGGGTGCTTTTTAAGCCTCATTGCCACTCTTTCCAAGCAGGTACTAGGGTATGCTTCACAGTGACCTAACCACTAAAACAATGGGCTATATCCCCCAGCTCAGTTTTGCTGATGATCTGGCAACTCTAGCTAGAAAATTATCTGGAAATGGCTTGAAGCCATGAGACAGTGTGGCTCCATCTGTTTTGTAGGCTACAGGTTAGGTAAGGAACCACCAACAAATTGTGGTCCAAATTTAAATACATTCAACACACTTGAGACACCATGGAAGAACCTTGTAATGTTCTTGTTGTTGTTCAAATGTGTCCACTGGGACAGAAAAGCCAAGACAGTAGAAGGTATGATGGAAGCTGTATCTTATCCCATGTCCTGTCTTTGGCAATGTTAGTTGGCTGCCATCTTCCCTCAAAGACTTTAAAACAGTTAGATGGAAAATACAGACAAGACTCCTTGAGCCACTTAAAATAACGAGCTGCACTGGAAAGAAGTGAGTACAATTTCTATTTGGTGGTTAGAGACCCCTCTACCCACTAGCCTTGGGGAAATGGGAGACTTGCCCAGGGAGCTTTGCAGGCTAGGTGAGGGTCTTCTGTGGGCCATATTTGCCCTAGAGATATGTGGTTTCCTTCCCCAGTTGAAATGGCTAGATGGCCAAGACTCAATGGCCAGCAAACTGGCAGATGAAGGCTAGATCCTTTCGCATGGGTGAGTTAAACAGCACTGAAAATACAGCTCTGAGGTATAGACGGCAAGGGAAAATATTCAGAGTAGGACAGCCAAGGTCTTGATCGAATTGCTAAATCCAGTTTGAGTAGACCCATTGAATCAATGAGGTTTCCAAAAGGATTGGCTTACAATTCAGCAGTTGATTCAATGCATTTCTTCCAGTTGGGAGGAGACTTACACGGGGCAATTCTCTGTTTTCAGGGCTGGAAGAAGACAGTCTTCTGTAAGAACATGTCCCCTGCTGGAAAGGCTACCCAGTCCCCGACCAGTTTCTAGATAACTTATCCTAAACAAGGAAAGCAGAGACCCTGAGGTTGCCCATCAGTTTGAGTGTCCCTGTTCTACTACATCAGAATGATCATGTGTTGGGTTCTGCCTCTTTCCCTAATCAGTACTCTTAAGTTCCAAGAAGCGAGTGTAATATAGTCTGTAAGACTTCAGTGAAGGTACTATCTCGAATTTCAGCCCAATGGCGAGATGCGATGAGAGGGAACCACCTCCTTCTACTGCAGCCTGGATCCTTGTTTACTGAAGTGCTTTCCAATGGCTTAGGAAGAAAGTCAGGTATTTTGAGCGCACAGATTTCCAAAGCGGTTGCACAGTGCTCCTGCCGCGAATATTATTGCAAGGTACATGAGATATCTCTGGAGGTGGCTGCATATGTATGGCACTTAAATCCTAAAGTACCATTGGCTTAATCTGCCGGTGAATCAGGAGGGGGTTTTTGATTTGAAGGAGAGAATGGGGAAAGAGGCAAAGAAATTCCTCAGAAGCAAGATTTTTTGATATCGTATAGTTGCACTCCGTTTGCCATTCTTCCTGATTCTCCCACATGTGGTGTGCTAGGTTTTCTTGTCAAAATATTGTAGTAGTGTTGGCATGGTTTTTTTTTTCCTTCTCTTGAACAACACCTACATCCTGCTTTCAAGCTAATTCAAAAGCAAAGTCAGTATTTAGAAAGGGACTGAATACAGAATATCTAGTTTTATGCTGTCACAATATAAATATAAGCTGTATGCACGTTCAGAA
This sequence comes from Intellagama lesueurii, assembly GCA_037013535.1. Taxonomy (NCBI): domain Eukaryota; kingdom Metazoa; phylum Chordata; class Lepidosauria; order Squamata; family Agamidae; genus Intellagama; species Intellagama lesueurii. Next base: position 236,296,009 of record JBAJHW010000004.1, on the reverse strand, counting down.
CGTTGTGTGCAGCTCTGCTAACCCAGTTGCAGAAAGAACATTGGACTGTCAAAGAATGCTGAATGTTCACATGTATATTTTCAGGCTGAAGGTTGTATTTTCTGGGGAGCCAATGGTACTCCTGAAAAGCCCTGGCTTTCCCAAGCTTTTTGCATCCTTCTAGAGTTTGTTTCTCTGGTTTTCTCTTATTCACAGAGCAGTTACATTCTGGACTATAACTTCCAGTATTTACAGTCATCACAGCAGCTGAAGGATTCTGGGAGTTGTAGTCCAAAAAGTAACTTTTCACATTACTTCGCATATAATTGTCATTTCCCTCCCACTTCCTGATGTCATTACTAGAGGGGTCCCAACCAATCAGGGAGCAAGTAGTGACTACAGTGGTATCACATAGGACAAATAAAATGAAGGTAGTATATCTGGACCAGATGTGCCTCCATCTCTTATTATGCTTTAAAATATTGTTTAACAGTAACTAGGAATTGTTACTCATTACACACACAAAATGCCATGACTATTCCCAGTTGTTCTGCTACTTTTGAAATGTACATAAGAAGAAGAAAAACCATACTGGATTCTAGCAAAGTCCTATTTGGAGTCATATTGGATTATAGCAAAGTCCAATCTAGTATTCAAATAGAACGTTTCTAGAATCCAACATGACTCTTATCTTTTCCATACTTGCTATGGGCTCCCTGATTGGTTGGGATCCCACCTGTAATGACACTAGAAGGTGGGAGGGAAATGGCAGTGCAATACTCTTGTTGCCACATCTTCAAAAAAGTATTTCACTGCAAGCAAAGATATTCTTTGCTAGTTGCTCTTTCCAAGGAATCTATTTAGAAGCAAGTTTTTGCTGGTTTGCTTGTTTCTTCTCGAATATAAAGCGATTTTGTCTTCTGAACTCTTCTGCTTCAGGACCAAATGGAAGCCCCTTTATCACTTCTGAGACATTCCCCACAGCTAGCTCACAGCATCCTGAATATCTCTGATTTTGTCTGTAGGATGCTATGGGCTATTGACTGTTAGAGCAGAGCACCTTTGTCTTCACGTTTCTGCACATTGACCATCACCATCATATGATCACAGAATCTAAGTCAGCTTTCTGTCATCTGGTGCCATTCAGATGTGTTTAAGCACACCACATGTCTTCCTACCATCTCCACCCTGCTTGCCCATCAAAAGTTATACCCCAGCACATATGGAAGGCATCAGGCTAGGAAAAGTTTATCTCCATTACCTTTACTGTTTTATTTATTTATTTACCGCCCATCTGGCAGCCACGGCCACTCTGGGCAGTTTACAACAAATAACAAAAACAACAACAGAGTAACAAAATAGCAACACTAATACATAGGGGTGAAAATCAAAATATTTTTAAATATTTTGTTGTTTTAATATCTAAAGGAGTTTCGTGGCATGTCTTCCATTCTGACTTCAGGGAACTTTCAGATTTACTCTTCAAAGTGTTCCTGTGATCAGCCTGGTAGCTTTAAGAAGATAAAAAGCACAGACTGGGGGAAAAAGACAGACGATGAACAGCATCATCCTGATGCATGATGTTGTATGGAGGAAAACAAATGACAACCCCTGGTCCAAGAAGTTTCCATTCTAAGACTCAACCCAAGAGGGCAGCAGCAGAGGGCAGGGAATATGCAGGCAGCATAGGTAAATAGGGAGGAAATATATATTTGGTTCAGTAATATATATGTGGGGTACTTAGGAAAGGCCCACATTTTTGTGCTTTCCAGATGTATTAGACTACAACTCCAATGATCCTGAATCAGCATGGTTGATGGGATTGGGGAGATGTTGGTCCAACACAAGCCAAATAGGAGAATTGGATAGAATAATAATTGAGTTGAAAGGGGCCTACAAGGGCATCGAGTCCAACCCCCTGCTCCATACCGGAATCCAAGTCAAAGTAGATCTGGGGATAGTTGTCCAATTTTCTCTCGGTTCCGTTGTCCTACTGCTCTAACAGTTATGGAGTTTTTCCTGTTATTCAGCCTAAATGTGGCTTCCTGTAGCTTGAGCCCATTGTTATGTGTCAGCGGAAGGATAGCCCGCTGAGTATGGTCAGATGGCAGAAATCCAGGCAGCACCAGCCAGTCAAATCATACATTTAGCCAGAATAAGAAAATGTTTTAGTCTGGCATTTGAGACCATGAGGTCAGAAACCAGTTTCCTCTGAATGGGTGTGAAGTGCCTTGACCTTCTCAACCATGATGGAGAATAGATTTTTTGGTATCTTTTCTAATCATATTCCCAACAGAGTTTGCAAACATTACTTATTCTTTGGCCTGCAGCCTCCATCATCCCCAACTCAGCATGGTCATGCTGACTGGGAAATTCTGAAAGCTGTAGTCAAAAATATTTTTTTTCCAAGCTCAGGGGTATGTAACAAAGCCTTCCTCAAGGCTGAATTCCAAGAATTTTCTGGCAGATTCAGTAGTAATCAGCCTGGCTCCTTTTATGTTCATCTGTCTGTGTGTTTATTGCCTTTCTATATTATCAAAGCAGCTCCCAATTACATTTCTTTAAAAAGAAAGAAAAAATCCTTAAAACCAATGCACTTAAGAAGTTCATTGAATAGATAATATTTGAATGCAAAAAGATTTTGTTCCTCCTATGCAACAATTATTTTGTATCTAATCTTTCTCTTTGTGTAGGTACATATTTTTAAATTAATCGTATCATTTCTTTTTGTGCCTAAATGATAATATATATCTTTTGGAGAGAAGAAAAATTGTTTTAGATTTTAAAAAAAAATTATTTAAGAGAGGAGCACAAAAATTATAAAAGCACCCAGCTTAAATCTCTGCCTTCCTCACCTCCTGGAACAAGTTGTAGAAGAGGTAACCATGTTAGTCTGTGCAAGCATATCGGGCAAAATCCAAAGAAACAAAACAAAACAAAGACAAAAACCATGTAAAAGTTACTGAACCATGTAAAATTTAGTTAAAGACTATTATAGTTTAATTTGAGCTTTCGTGGATCACGTCCACTTCTTCAGACATATGGGGGGGAAAGGATATGCAGAATGAAATACAGAAATCACTAGTAAAACATTCAACACAATTATTGGCTTTAAGAATCCGGGGTGTGTGGTTAGATCTCACATGAAGTAATTTATGGCCTATGTTTGGTGCCAAGTTCTATTGTAAACATTCCCACAGGAGACAGAAAGCAGATAATCAGGCAAGAGCAAACCAGGGGGGAAGGGGGGTTGGTGGTACCGTGTTTCCCCAAAAATAAGACAGGGTCTTATATTAATTTTTGCTCCAAAAAACGCAGTAGGGCTTATTTTCAGGGAATGTTTTATTTTACCGTCATGTCATCTTCTTCTGGTTGCTGCACAATGCTGCACAATGGTGGAGGGCGGGGTTTCACTTAACTGGGGCTTATTTTCGGGGTAGGACTTATATTACGAGCATCCTGAAAAATCATACTAGGGCTTATTTTCAGGTTAGGTCTTATTTTCAGGGAAAATGTATCAGTCAAAAAACCAAGGAGGGGAACGGGGGGGGGGGGGAATATAAAAATAAAAGTAAAATAAGATAGCAGAGGAACCATTATTAACAGTTTTTTACCTTTGAGCCTTGTACGGAAAGATGAGTGTGGTAGCTATGATGGAAAATAACAGTAGATAACAGCATAAATATTACATTTGGTAACGACACAAGAAACCTAGGCTTCTCCTCAAACAAGTAATCCTTATAACTTTCTGAAAGCTGGAGAGGATGAACCCAGTGGATTTCTCTTGGACAGCCTTTCTAATGACCTGGACTACAACACTCATGATGTCTTGCCAGCATGGCCAATGGCTTCTCCCACCCCCATGAACAGTTCATTTTCTGAGGCTTGGAAGATGGCCCCATGAGGGTAGGGAGAAGAGCTTGCTATATACATTTTAAACATGATCGTCGACTAAGGAAAAAGAGGTAGCAATGCAAGTTCAACACCGATATGGTCGAATACACAGGGATTAAATCTTATTTTTATTTATTTATTAGTTTTATTTATATGCCGCATTTCTCCCAACAAGGGACCCAAAGCGGCTCACAACATTAAAATTCACACAATTTAAAAACACAATAAGTTAAATATTAAAAGATAAATTAAATAATGTATGATTTAAAATACAATTAAAAGTTTAAAACATGAAAACATAAAATAGATTAACATTTCTGCTGAAATGGGGTTCATGGATCTTATGACTTACAAACTCAAATTTCCGTGGCTGGATGGGTCTATTTCAATTTCTCCCACATTTCAGGATTATTATTTTTTACTTCTCAAATACTCTTCAGTCTAAATATAATCAAATGTGGAAATTTTTAAAATTAAATGATTTAAAAAATGATTTTAAATGAAATCCTCCCTACTCTAATGGACTTCTGTGTTTTGCAAATAAACAAGCTGGCCACCTGTTTTAGCTTCATTTTTAGACTCATATGGTTGGTCACGCAGTGAGGTGATGAGGTAAGATGATGAGATATTCCTTCAGCAAAAAACACCTGGCTTGGTCCCACTCAAGTTTCAAAGATTTCATTCAACTTTATCTGCATGCTTCCGCATATGCTGATTTTTGCATCATCAATGAGGACTAGAAACATTTTTTTAAAAAAAATGCTGAACTCGATGTGCCTTTGACAGTGCGGTAATTCTTATGATCTTGCAGCAGAAAACCCGAGTTTGTTTTTCTGTAATTAGGAAGCACACTTTAATTTAGGAAATATACTTTAATTGAGTTTAATGGCATCTTGGGTCCAGCAGAAGTGTGTGCCAGCTGCCCTAAAGAGTTTGAAGAGGTGAATTGTTACAGGAAGCAAAGGACTATATGTACAGCAGTGCAGGTTTTCCTGTGTGTATTTTGGCTTCTGCTATCGAGGGTTGTCAGAGGGCGGTAGGAAGTGTTAATCCACCCCAAGGGGCAGAGCGATTCTGCTTCCTCATTACGCCTTATTGCTTCTGTCTCTTTGACTCAGTGTGACACACATTTTGTGTCAAGTTTTCACTTCTCATATGACAGGAGGAAGAGGGGACTTAATATTGGGCTGACGAGCTGGCAGCAGCAAAGAACCGTACTTAGTCATCAGATTCCATGTTGGCAAGCCCATTAGCTAGTTCCTGCTTTCGCTGCTGGCCCGCACTTAACGTTTTAACTTTTAATGACAGTTGTAGCAAGAAACAGAAAGATCCATGCAGAAAATCCTCCAGGATTGGGCTGCAGGTACCTGTATTTTCCTTGAGAACATTTCCTGTCCCTTCTCAGACCTGGCCGAGCCTCCCGCTCTCCCAGAGAATGCATTTTCCAACAGTTCCGTGTGGATTTTTGCTTATATACAATATTAAGGATCTTCTATACATGGAAACAGGAAAATGGGGTCATTTGTGGTAGACAGCTTAGCTGCCTAATAACTAGGCCCAGGCCCAGCTATGAGTAAACACGTCAGCTGAAATCCTGTTGTTGTTGTTTAGTCGTTAAGTCGTGTCCGACTCTTCGTGACCCCATGGACCAGAGCACGCCAGGCCCTCCTGTCTTCCACTGCCTCCCGGAGTTGGGTCAAATTCATGTTGGTCGCTTCGATGACACTGTCCAACCATCTCGTCCTCTGTCATCCCCTTCTCCTCTTGCCTTCACACTTTGCCAACATCAGGGTCTTTTCCAGGGAGTCTTCTCTTCTCATGAGATGGCCAAAGTATTGAAGCCTCAGCTTCAGGATCTGTCCTTCCAGTGAGCACTCAGGGTTGATTTCCTTCAGAATGGATAGGTTTGATCTCCTTGCAGTCCAGGGGACTCTCAAGAGTCTCCTCCAGCACCACAATTCAAAAGCATCAATTCTTCGGCGGTCAGCCTTCTTTATGGTCCAGCTCTCACTTCCATACATCGCTACTGGAAAAACCACAGCTTTGATTATGCAGACTTTTGTTGGCAAGGCGATGTCTCTGCTTTTTAAGATGCTGTCCTGTTGTGCATTTATGCAAATGGTGTAGCTTTTGCAATGAATTGCTACAAGTTAAGAAACTTCTGCAGGCCAAGTCACGTGACTCAGTGTGCAACAGATGGTGTCTACAGAGACCGCTTAACTTAGAGTGATTTGCTGCTAAAACATATACCTTTTGCATAACTGCACAACAGGTTTTCAGCCACGAAGTCAAACAATGCTGATAAGTCAGCATTTCTGTAAAACCCATTACATCAACAGGTCTACTCTAATTGGGACTAGCAATAGGGCGCTGGCCTAGGGATGTGAACGGGCTCCCCCAATTCAGTCTGTAGTTCAATAAGGACACACAAGATTGGTGCTGGACCCACATTGTGCCCATTGGGGACACTCTAGTCTGATCCTTATTGGTGTCTGTGCTGATATTTGTGCATTTCCATATCTCTGTGAAAACCCAGTTCTTGTGAATAGAGAAATGCAAACAGCTGTGATTTGGAGGAGGTAGTACAGAGTGCCATCACTCTTATTTCAGATTTGCATGGCAAGTAGAGATAGAATCATACAACCATGAAGTTGGAGGGGCTTAAAAGGCCATTGAGTCCAACCCATTGTTCATTGCAGGAATATAAACCAAAGGGTATCTGATAGCTGGTAGTCTAAGTTTGTCTTGAACACCTCCAGCGTTGGGTGTCATCTGTATGCTGGCGATGGCAAACCCCAAAACTCTGAACAGTCTCTCCCAGTGGTTTCATGTAGATAAATAAAATAGGAGACAAAACCTCACAAGCCAGAAGCTAGGGTGTCAAACAGGAGTCCCCCAGCACCACCTTCTGAGTTCTTCACAATGGAGCTCAAAAAACATTGTAGAAAGTGGCTTCTACAGCTCACTGACCTCACTCAAAGGTCTTCCCAGCATCTTGATGATTAGAGTGTACAGGACGAATCTTGGCTTTTTAAGAGGTGAAGCTCTCAACCTCCTTCTCCTCTGGTGCCAGATCAGAGTCCACCGTACAAAGTCTTGTTGGTTTCGATTCCCCTTTCCTCACTTTTAATCATATTGCGGCTTTATTATTTTAACATTTTCAACCCCATACATGCTGAGTTTGAGAGAAAGTGTCTGCAGAGGAGTCCCTCTGCAGCCGATGAGTGTCCGTGTCTCATTGCCCCACTTCATGGTCACCCTGAAAGCCCACATTGGGCTAAATATGGTGCATAGGCCTAAAGGCACCATGCAAAGAACCATGTTTGCAATTGTACATCCTGTGATGAGCCATCTTTAAAATGGCAACGGTTTTCCTGGAAAACACCATAAAGCTGGGGGCCTTTTCTCAATAATTATTTTGAAACCCAGTGCAAGGGAAGCTGGGAAGTTGCCCATCTGAACACAGAAGCACTGTTTGCTGTTGAAGGCACCCTCCCTGTCGTGCGCCACTTACACTGGGGTACCTTTCATAGCCAAGTTTTTAAAATGTCAAGTATGCATTGGCCCTCGGACACATTTACATACATGGGAGGAGAGGGAAAGAATGCCAGGCCCGTTACTTCGATATTCTTGTGATTTCATCCCAATTTGACTCTCCTGCAATCTTCTGTCTTCAATAAACAGCAAGATGCAAAATGCGTCCCTTAATCTCCAAAACAGCAGCTCACCGCTGAGAAAATGATATAGATGTAACTTCCAGCATCATGCACTTTCTTTTCCATTTATATGCAAATGCCGACCTTTCACCCAGGCTGTCTCCACGAAGTATTTCCTTAAAAATGCAAATGGCATGTTTCAGGCAGTTGTTCCGGCTAAGGCTTTCTTATGGCATTATTACTGTTATTATGTCTTTTAACCTTGCCGGCGCTGGAAAAACAACCGCTAAACTGCACCCTGCAAGTAATTTACTTTTGCATCCCAATTCAAAATTAAGTACAAAGGAGCTGTGACGGTGATGCAGGGCGGTTGACTTCGGGAATTGGGCAACCTTGGGTAGCTGCCCCACTCGGCCCAGAAATAGCACGAGGCACATTGGCACAGTGTGTGGGATGAATTTTCAGATTTCCCATCCTCTATTTTTATTATTTATTGAGGTAATTGCTCCAGCAGCCCTAGGTGTCTAGCGGTACGTGATGCTCTGCAAAACACGGCTGGGTGATTGAAATGCTGCTGATGGAAACATTTTGGCACCGTTCCTACCGCCTTACAAAGGCGTGAATGCAAAGCAGCTGTCTTCAAACTGAGGGGAATTCTGAGGTAGGAAGTTCCCATCCACACATTTTGGGGACTTTCAATCCATGCAGGACAAGCTTTGAAGATGAACCGCTGGATAGCTCAGTGGTTTAGGTCTCTGGCTGCAAAGCCGGAGGTTAGATGTTCAATTCCCCACTGTGCCTCCTTGAGAGGGGCTGGACTTGATGATCCACGGGGTCCCTTCCAGCTCTGCAGTTCAAAAGTGGTGGTGGTTGCGGTTGTTGTATTGTTATTATTACTATTATTAGGTAAAGGTGAAGGTTCCCCTTGACATTTAGTCCAGTCGTGTCCGACTCTAGGGGGCGGTGCTCATCCCCATTTCCAAGCCATAGAGCCAGCGTTTTGTCCGAAGACAGTTTCCGTGGTTACGTGGCCAGCGCGACTAGACACGGAACGCTGTTACCTTCCCACCAAGGTGGTACCTATTTATCTACTCGCATTTTTACATGCTTTCGAACTGCTAGGTTGGCAGGAGCCGGGACAAGCGACGGGAGCTCACTCTTACGACTGCTGGTCTTCTGACCGTGCAGCACAGAGGCTTCTGCGGTTTAACCCACAGCGCCATCACATCCCACATACTATTATTACTGTTATTATTATTGTCTCTGTTGTCACAGGGTACTGAATGGACTGCAGACCTCATCTGGAAATGGAAAGTAGCTATCCATGGTCCTGAAACTGTTGTGGAGACATACTTCTGCACATTAGACAGTTTCTGTAAAATTCATACTAAAACCCAGAACAGATTCTCTGCCCCATGACATCAGAGTCAGCCTCTTTGCTTTGCCCCTGATCTCCAAAAAGAAATAATTGTCCCATACCAATCCATCGTCTACTCCTATCTTTCGAAGGCTAGAAGTCCTTAGCTGGTCAAGCCAATCTCTCATTCCTGAGTAAATGCAATGGCTGCCAAAACAACTGAGTGACATTTTTGGATACAGAGGTGTGATTTTCAAAGAATTACTGGGAAATGGGAAAACAGGCAGAAAGTCCCAGCTTTTCCCTTCGCTTAGAAGGTGCGAATCAAGGCAGTTTGTATCAGAATTCAGAAGAAGCAAATCCCCTACCATTCTAGTGATTTTTTTTAAAAAAAGAGGGAATTAACTGTAATAAGCTTGTTGCCTTCTAGAAAAATATCTGAATAAACACATTCTCAGTATCGTTTTGTCATAGGGGAGCCTGTAGGCTTGCATGAATCAGTGGGAAGTCACTGGTGATGCTAGAAGAGCAGCTGAGAGCAACCGAATGGGCTTTTCTCTCTCTCTCTCTCTCCTTGATATGCCCTGATAGACCTTGTGCTTGTCTTCCTACCCTCCCTCCCTCTCCTTCACCCTGGTGCCAGCAGATTTTGAACTAGATTATGCTCAGCTGTCAGCGGAAAACACCTCGGAGGCGTGTTTCTGCTGAGCTGGGAACATCTTTTCTACAGTGAAGCTGCACAAGATCTGACCTGCCTGAATCAGCAGCTTCCCCCACCCTCCCCATCTCAGTCTCCTTTTGATCGGGAATGAGAAGGGAATTTCAGAAAATACAGGCCCTGATGCTGAGAGAGAGAGAGAGAGAGAGAGAGATGACAGAAGTAGGAAGAATAGCATAAGCCTCCTTCCTACATTGTGTATGTATATCAAATGCTGTGAATGTTAATAATTATTATCATGTGCCATCAAGTTAATTCTGACATGTGGCAACCCTTTTCAGGGTTTTCCAGGTAGACAACACTCAGAAGTGTTTTACCCTTCCCTCCTTCTGGGACTGTGCAGCTTGCCCAAGGCCACACAATCTGGCTCCACTTGCAGACAGCACAGGGGGGGATTGAATTCCCAACCTCTGACTCTGCAGCTAGCTACCTAAACCCCGGAGCTATTCAGCCAGCTTTTAATAATGTGCTCTCAAGTCTATTCTGACTTATGGTGACGCTTTTCAGGGTTTCCTAGGTAGAGAGTACTCAGAAGTGGTTTCCCATTCCCTTCTTCTAGGGGTGCCCTGGGACTGTGCAGCTTGCCCAAGGCTACACAGGCTGGCTCTTCTCCCAAGAGGCACAACGGGGAATTTGAACTCCTGACCTCTGGCTCCACATTCAGATATGTAAACCACTGAGCTATCCAGCCAGTGGCTGTGCATATTTCCTGCCTTTGAAAAGAGATTAAAGGGTCTTTAATCTCTAAAGGGTCTTTAGGCCCGCTCCGCCTATTTCCATCTATGGCGGATTGCCCAGCTGTGACCCTATCTTGATGGTGGGGCCCTCACTACTCTTGTCCATGCGCTCGTAATCTCGAGATTAGACCACTGTAATGCGCTCTACGTGGGGCTACCTTTGAGATTGACGCGGAAACTTCAAATGGTGCAGAATGCGGCGGCCAGACTTCTTAGTGGGGTGAGAAAATATCAACATATCTCTCCCACTCTGGCTGCCTTGCATTGGCTGCCCATTCGTTTCCGCATTGACTTCAAAGTGTTAATGATGACGTACAAAGCCCTAAATGGTTTGGGACCTCGATACTTGGCAGATCGTCTTCTCCCACCTAGATCTACCCGAATCACTCGGCATAGCCAGGAGGGATGGCTGAGGGGCCTAACGCCGAGAGAGGCCCGGAAAGAAAGAACAAGAAACCGGGCCTTCTCGGCAGTGGCCCCTCGGCTATGGAATAGTCTCCCAACAGAGTTCCGACTGGCACCCTCGCTGGGTGTTTTTAAAAGCCATTTAAAAACTTGGCTCTTTAGGCAGGCCTTCCCTTCAGTCAATAACTGATATCTATTCTTTGTTTTATAATCACTCCCATCTTGGTATTGATTTAATCTAATTGTTTAAAAATTATGATGTTTTATGATTTTGTTATATAATGATGTTTTTATGATATTTGTAAGCTGCCCTGAGTAGACTTTGTCTAGGGGGGCGGGGTAAAAATCCAATAAAGTAAAGTAAGTAAAGTAAAGTCTTATGTGAATTATACATATTGAAGAAAAGTGGTTTGTATCTCCTATTTTCTCCATTTTATTCTCCACTTTGTATAATATGCATAGTTTGATCTGTCTCTACTAGGGCAGTGAAGCCTCACCTGCAGCCACTGGAAATAACACGTCACTCAGCACTCCTTCTCTGCCCACATACATTAAGTATACCTTCAAAGCCCTATGGGTACTGGAAGCTCATTAAAAAATTTAAAAAAGCTCACACAAGCATTAAAGCTGATATTGTGAATATTCTGTGACCAGTTGCATGTTCCACAGGTTTGTTTTGTTCTTTGCATTCCTGTAGAATTGCTGCGGGCACAGCCCAATGCCTATGTCTCAAGCTACTGGAGTTATAAAAAGAAACCATCCATTGATAATTTTAAAAATACAATGCTTTTGAAAATTATTTTAAATATATCCAAGCCCAGGGTCCCCCCATCGCCTGCAATCTAGTTGTGATTCTCTCCCACTAAAATCTCTACATCACCACCAATGGCGCTTAAAATGGCAGCCGGGAACATATGAGATAGGGAACCAAAATATGTTTATGCCCATGAAAGATTTATTGCAAGATCAAACTAGAGCAGCAGGGAAAGGGTTAAGCATTCCTTGTTCTCCTCAGATGGATGCCAATCTAGACTGGAAAATGGACACCCAATATTTACTTTTTTTAATACTATCAATGTAACTTCTAAATGTGTGTGTGTGTGGGGGAAACACACCTCATTAATTTAATCCTTAATCAGACATATATAGTACATCAGCCTTAAGTAGCTGCAAGCAGACCATCTCTCAGCCTGAATGCCCAGGTTTCGGGGGTGGCCAAGAGTGCATTTGCACAATTAAAACTAGTGCACTAGCTGCACCCCTTTCTTGAGGGGTCTGATCTGGCTACAGTGACCCATGCCTTCATTACCTCCCAGCTGGATTACTGTAGGATGCTCTATGTGGGGCTGCCCATGGAAAGTGTCAGGAAACTTCATCAGGTCCAAAACACAGCAGCCGGACTGATGACTGGGGCTGGTTACATGGATCACATAACCCACCCTCCCCCGTTACAGCAGACTTTGTAACTCCCTCCCACAGGAAGCTAGGCTGGCCCCACCAAGCAGGTGAAGACCTTTCTCTTCAGGCAAGCTTTCCCTCGGTGACTGCCTACCTGAGCGTTATTTTTAAAATGGATTGTTAAGAATTGCTGCTTTCACTGCGTTTTTAGCATTGCTTGTGTTTTGCATTTCTCAGATTGGTATTTGTTCCTTTTTAATATTTCTATAGTGTTTTTAGCTATAAATATTGCTTTTTAATGATGTAAGCTGCCTTCCTATACTCATTCTTTTTAGCTTTAAATATTGTCTTTTAATAATGTATGCCACCTTCAGTCCTTTTTAAGGAGAAAGGCGGCGTAAAAATATTTTAATAAATTGAATAAAGTCCCCATAGATCTGGGACATGCATTTGAAAAAGCAACTTTTCCAAGCTCAGGCAGGCTTTCCTCAGGGATTTCCCCCCCCCCTTGAGGTTTATACATGGGCATCCAGAACTTGTGCATGTTTTTGTTGTTGTTGTTTGGTCGTTAAGTTGTGTCCGACTCTTCGTGACCCCATGGACCAGAGCACGCCAGGCCCTCCTGTCTTCCACTGCCTCCTAGAGTTGGGTCAAATTCATGTTGGTCGCTTCGATGACACTGTCCAGCCATCTCGTCCTCTGTCGTCCCCTTCTCCTCTTGCCCTCACACTTTCCCAACATCAGGGTCTTTTCCAGGGAGTCTTCTCTTCTCATGAGATGGCCAAAGTATTGGAGCCTCAGCTTCAGGATCTGTCCTTCCAGTGAGCACTCAGGATTGATTTCCTTCAAAATGGATAGGTTTGTTCTGTTTGCAGTCCAGGGGACTCTCAAGAGTCTCCTCCAGCACCACAATTCAAAAGCATCCATTCTTCGGCGGTCAGCCTTCTTTATGGTCCAGCTCTCACTTCCATACATCGCTACTGACTATGCGGACCTTTGTCGGCAAGGTGATGTCTCTGCTTTTTAAGATGCTGTCTAGGTTTCTCATTGCTTTCGTCCCAAGAAGCAGGCGTCTTTTAATTTCGTGGCTGCTGTCACCATCTGCAGTGATCATGGAGCCCAAGAAAGTAAAATCTGTCACTGCCTCCATATCTTCCCCTTCTATTTGCCAGGAGGTGATGGGACCAGTGGCCATGATCTTAGTTTTTTTGATGTTGAGCTTCAGACCATTTTTGGCGCTCTCCTTTTTCACCCTCATTAAGAGGTTTTTTAATTCCTCCTCACTTTCTGCCATCAGAGTGGTATCATCTGCATATCTGAGGTTGTTGATATTTCTTCCGGCAATCTTAATTCCGGCTTGGGATTCCTCCAGTCCTGCCTTTCGCATGATGTATTCTGCATATAAGTTAAATAAGCAGGGGGACAATATACAGCCTTGTCGTACTCCTTTCCCAATTTTGAACCAATCAGTTGTTCCATGTCCAGTTCTAACTGTTGCTTCCTGTCCCACATATAGGTTTCTCAGGAGATGGATAAGGTGGTCAGGCACTCCCATTTCTTTAAGAACTTGCCATAGTTTGTTGTGGTCCACACAGTCAAAGGCTTTTGCGTAGTCAATGAAGCAGAAGTAGATGTTTTTCTGGAACTCTCTGGCTTTCTCCATAATCCAGCGCATGTTAGCAATTTGGTCTCTAGTTCCTCTGCCCCTTCGAAATCCAGCTTGTACTTCTGGGAGTTCTCGGTCCACATACTGCTGAAGCCTACCTTGTAGGATTTTGTGCATGTTTACTTGGGTGTAATTCATGTGTCCAGTTACTTACTCCCCAGTAATGTGCACAGAACTGCAGTTCTACAGTACAACCTTTTGTGTGTCTACTGAACAATAAGTCCCATGCCAGATTCCCATCTTACTGGCAAGGTATCTCATTCACACGGGACTGCATCCTTAGGTTACTTATAAGAAATTTCTTAGAGTTTATGGTTCTACGGGTGTTGAAAAATGAAGACGACTGCCCTTCTGGGAGTGTTGGGAAACTTACTTCTGAACAGGAATACATAGGATTTTGCTATCTGTATTTAACAGTCTCTTATGGATTAGTCTGGGAGCAGGGGGGGGGGCATTTTAGCCCTGTATCTTTAGTATTACAAGTTATAACCCAAGGAGCAGCAGGAAACAGAACATGGGTTCCCTTTGGCGTACAAATTGGGTAGGTTTCAGAGCTGAGTTTAGCAGGGTTGCATGGGAAGAAGGTCAAGAACAGAGCTTGGGAATATAACCTTGTTGGACCACAACTGCCAGAATCCTCGTACCAGCAGGGCTGAGGGATGCTGGGTGTTCCAGCCCAAAATAACAATAACAGTAGTGATTGCCAACCTCTTGCAGAAAGGCAGATTTTTCAATCTCTGCATCCCTGCCCTTCACTTCCTTCATTTCCTAATAAATTACTTTAGAATGTCACAGGTTCCTTCTGAACACTTAGCACTCTAAACAGAACTCCACTGCCTTCCTGATTCTCTCCAACGTACTGCAAAAGGAGGGACTAGACCCCGCTCTCTCGGCCCTCACTTTCTTCACACAAAGAGGGACACGTCTGCAGAGAAGAGGTCCCTGCCTGCTTGCTGGCTCTCTGTATGAGCAGGTACCCTAGTTTTACAGAGTTCTTGCTCAGGTGGAGAATCGAAACATCACCATGTGCCGTCAAGTCAATTCTGACTTAGGTAAAGGTAAAGGTTCCCCTTGACAATTTGTCCAGTCGTGTCCGACTCTAGGCGGCGGTGCTCATCTCCGTTTCCAAGCCATAGAGCTAGCGTTTGTCCACAGACAATCCTCCGTGGTCACGTGGCCAGTGTGACTAGACACGGAACGCCGTTTACCTTCCCACCGAGGTGGTACCTATTTATCTACTCGCATTTTTGCATTTTGCATGCTTTCGAACCGCTAGGTTGGCGGGAGCTGGGACAAGCGACGGGGGCTCACTCCGTCACGTGGATTCAATCTTACGACTGCAGGTCTTCTGACTTTGCAGCACAGAGGCTTCAGCAGTTTAACCCGCAGCGCCACCACGTCCCGTCAATTCTGACTTATGGCAACCCTTTTCAGGGTTTTCCAAGTAGAGAGCACTCAGAGGTGGTTACCAGTCCCTTCTTCTGGAGGTGCTCTGGGACTGTACAAACTCACAGGAGGCACAGTGGGGAATCGAACTCCCAACCTCTGGCTCCACAGTCAGATACCTAAGCTCCTGAGCTATCCAGCCAGATTTTAATAATAATCATATATCATCAATTCAATTCGGACTTATGAAAAAACAACCTTCACCACCTTTCTTTCTAATGAGGGCTGTCACTTGGACTGTGCAGCTTGCCCAAGGCCACCCAGGCTGGCTCTACTCGTAGGAGGCACAATGGGGAATGGAACTCCCAAGCTCAGACTCCACAGCCAAATACCTAAACCAGTGAGCTTTCCAGCGAGCTGGTAGCTGGATAGCACAACCATATTCGTATCCAGCCAACTTTTAATAATGACCATGTGTCATCAAGTCTTATGGAAACCCATTTCAGGATTTCGTAGGTAGAGAATACTCAAAGGTAGTTTGCCATTCCCTTCTTCTGAGGGCCATCCTGGGACTGTGCAGCTGGCCCAAGGTCACACAGGCTGGCTCTTCTCCCTGGAGGTCCAGTGGGGAATCAAACTCCCAACTTCTGGCTCCACAGCCAGATACTTAAACCACTGAGCTATCCAGCCAGTCTACAAGCAAAAAAACCTTTCTTCTACATATATGTTGCTCCTCACATTGTGAGAGTGATAATAGATGGAGGAAGGGTCAGGTGCTCCACTTAAAGGGTGTGACTACATTGTGGCTTGATTCTCAGTCTCTTTTATGGTTGGATTTGGTTTAGATGGTGACTTGAAGATCCTGGATTATTTCATTGCTAGTGTCCACACTGAACCTCAATCCAATTCAACTTCATATTTATTCACAGTACATGGCCCCCTTTCCCTTGATTCCCAGGTCTCTCTCTCTCTCTTTTTTTTTTTCTGTCCAGAGGTGATCTAGCACTAAATTAATGTATAAATGCGGGGATACGGTGATCTATTGCTGAACTCAGTAGGTTTTTTTATTTTATTAAAATCATGCCAACTAGGGAGAAAGATCACAGGGATAGGTGCTATCCCAGAACATCACATCCCAGCTTAATATATCACCATAACACTACCCAGAATCACACCATCTGTCCTTTAGTTAGTAGAACAAAACAATCACATGGGAAAACACTGTTCAAATTGAAAACGTAGAAGCCTCCAGTGGCAGGGAAAAACCCTGAATCAGAGGACTGGGCTGATTTGCATGGCTTTTGTGTCTTATGATAATTAAAAACTGTATTACATTCACCTGTGCTAATTGCAGAGTAAATCCTGAAGTATTTGTCAATGTAGTCACAGAGTAGGCCTATTGGAGTACAGCAGGTAAGAATTCACTGAACAGGGCTCTGAACTTGACTGATTTTAGAAGCTAAGCATTTTCCCTGATTTGTACTTGGATGGAAGACCACCAGGAAACATTGGGGGGGGGGGGGGAGTGTCCAAGTAAGGCTAGTGAAAACCTGGATCCCTGCCATCAGTCAGTGTTTATAATAATAGTCTAAACCACTAGCTCCTAACTTTGGGTCCCTAGATGTTCTTGGACTACAACTCCCAGAGATCCTGGCCAGCACAGCTAGTGGTGAAGGCTTCCAGGAGATTTAGTCCAAGAACATCTGGGGACCCAAAGTTGGGAATCATTGGTCTAAACCAGCAATGGTGAACCTATGGCACGTGCCAGCTCTTGAAGCTGGCACGCAGAGCCCTCTCTGTGGGCACGCGAGCCATAAGTCACTGGATTGCTACCCCCGGCAACCAAACCTGATGAGGCGGCTGCAGCCACGGTGCTAGCACCCCAACAGGCGGCGGGCCAGGATCTGGAGCAGCTGGCGCTGCCGGGGGTTGGACACGATTGGAGGTGGATCCGGAGTGGGGTCTGGTGGCACCTCTGTGTCAGGGATTCCCACTTCCGCCGCCCCCCGCTGGTTTGTGTTTTTTCCCCCAGTTTGGACACTCGGGCTCAAAAAGGTTCACCGTCACTGGTCTAAATCAACAAGGGCCAGACTTAGAAGACAGCTTCTCATGTTCTTGTGCGTGAAGATATAGAATAATGGGTGAAGGTCACTTCTCCTCCACCTCCACCTCCCTTTAGCTGTGCTTGCTTTGGGCATCAGTGATTTCTCTCCACATAAGTCCTTCCATCCATCGACTGGCCAACCCAGATGCAACTCAGTACGGACACCTACAGTATGTGTGTTTTTGTGTCTGTTTGTTCCTAATGTGGTGATGTTGCGGGGGGGGGAGGGGGAGAGGAATAACCTTTTCTGTGTGTTTTCTGTAGTGAAAAGCTGCAACGCTTAATTGCCCTTTGTTTGTTTAATCTGTTTTTTCCCCTAGTCCTTCAGAAAGAGACACTGCCTCTATAGTTCCAGTCCCATGTGAATATTATTTACTTAAGCGACACACTGAATGATGTCTGGAAAATTTAGCTCTTGAAGCGTGCATTTAATTTAAACCCTAATACAGAATGTTAAACTGTATATTGCGCCACTAATGGCTAATCATTAAAACCTATTAATTGAGGTTTAACAGCTGTGTAATAGAGATACATGATGCTCACTCCATCTCTAAATATGATGTAATATCTGACTGGGAGAAAAAGGATGCCAGCTAGTGCCTCTAAATAAGCAAAAGCAGACAGTTTCTTGAGAAGAAGCAAACCCAAGATTCATTCCTAAATATCGGCAGCAATGCTTTTTTATTGTCTCTCCCACCTGCCATTTCTTGACATCCTTCCCTTCTCCTCTCTTTAAAAAATATATATTCTAAAATGTGTTGTTGTTGTTGTTTAGTCGTTAAGTCGTGTCTGACTCTTTGTGACCCCATGGACCAGAGCACGCCAGGCCCTCCTGTCTTCCACTGCCTCCCAGAGTTTGGTCAAATTCATGTTGGTCGCTTCGATGACACTGTACAACCCATCTCATCCTCTGTCGTCCCCTTCTCCTCTTGCCTTCACACTTTCCCAACATCAGGGTCTTTTCCAGGGAGTCTTCTCTTCTCATGAGATGGCCAAAGTACTGGAGCCTCAGCTTCAGGATCTGTCCTTCCAGTGAGCACTCAGGGTTGATTTCCATCAGAATGGATAGATTTGTTCTCCTTGCAGTCCAGGGGACTCTCAAGAGTCTCCTCCAGCACCACAGTTCAAAAGCATCAATTCTTCAGCGGTCAGCCTTCTTTATGGTCTAGCTCTCACTTCCATACAACACTACTGGAAAAACCATAGCTTTGACTATGCAGACCTTTGTCGGCAAGGTGATGTCTCTGCTTTTTAAGATGCTGTCTAGGTTTGTCATCGCTTTCCTTCCAAGAAGCAGGCGTCTTTTTATTTCGTGGCTGCTGTCACCATCTGCAGTGATCATGGAGCCCAAGAAAGTAAAATCTGTCACTGCCTCCATATCTTCACCTTCTATTTGTCAGGAAGTGATGGGACCAGTGGCCATGATCTTAGTTTTTTTGATGTTGAGCTTCAGACCATTTTTTGCTCTTTCACCCTCATTAAGAGGTTCTTTAATTCCTCCTCACTTTCTGCCATCAGAGTGGTATCATCTGCATATCTGAGGTTGTTGATATTTCTTCCGGCAATCTTAATTCCGGTTTGGGATTCCTCCAGTCCAGCCTTTCGCATGATGTATTCTGCATATAAGTTAAATAAGCAGGGGGACAATATACAGCCTTGTCGTACTCCTTTCCCAATTTTGAACCAATCAGTTGTTCCATATCCAGTTCTAACTGTTGCTTCCTGTCCCACATATAGATTTCTCAGGAGATAGATAAGGTGTGTGTACACACCTTATCGAAAATGTGTACACACCTTTATCTCCATTGGATGAACTCATCACCACCACCTTAGCTTCTCTCTTGAGTCCTGTACCAGCTGGATCTTCTCACCCTTTCCTGCTGTTCTCACAGTGGAGTTTATTTATTTATTTATTTTATTATTTATTATTAGATTTTTACCCCGCCCCCCTAGACAAAGTCTACTCGGGGCGGCTTACATACATAATAAAAACATCATAACATTAAAACATCATAACATTTAAAACAGCATAATTTTAACATTTATATTAAATTAAATCAGTACCAAGATGATAAGAGTAAAATCAGTTATTGACTGGAGGGAAGGCCTGCCTGAAAAACCAGGTTTTCAAATGAGTTTTAAAAACGCCCAGCGAGGGTGCCAGATGAATTTCAGTAGGGAGGCTGTTCCATAGCCGAGGGGCCACTGCCGAGAAGGCCCGGTTTCTTGTTCTTTCTTTCCGGGCCTCTCTCGGCGTTAGGCCCCTCAGCCGTCCCTGCTGGCTATTCCGGGTGGTTCGGGTAGATCTAGTTGTTCCTTTTAAACTCTCCATTTGAAATTAAGCCATAGATTGCCCACCCTCTTTGGAAAGGATCATGCAAAAAGAAAGAAGTGGTGATCAGCCAGGAAGATCTCAAGCTGCTGCTACATGGAGTCAATCTGAATACCCCAACCAGCATGCTCCATACACCAAAAATTTTTTTCCCATGTTTGCTTCTGCCTTTCTGCCCTTTTTTCTGGGGGTGTGGACATTGCAAGAGTTGCTGGACTGGTACTTCAGATTTTGGTGATTTGTCCTTCTTCAGAAAGTTGAAAGTCCTGGAGAGGAGCAGTCAGGTCCTGATTAAGCCATTCTGAGGGCCCTAAAATATGTCAAATGTGAAGGAGTGCCTAGTTTTACTCTAGCTGGGTGGTACCTTAAAGACTAACTGCTATAGTTTAATGTGAGCTTTCATGGACAAGTCCACCTCCTCAGACCTGCGGACTTGTTCACAAAAGCTGACACTGAAACATAGCAGTTAGTCTTTAAGGTCCCGCAATGATTTCATCTTCTTTTATTTTTTCTTTCTCTTTTGTTTCTGGCCTGATATGATAGCACAGACTAACATGGCTACCTCTTCTAAAACTTTGGCTGACTGGGTAACTCAGTAAGTTAGGTCTCTAGCTGTGGAGCCACCGGTTGTCAATTCGATTCGCCACTGTGCATCCCAGCAGAAAAAGCCAGCCTGGGTGGCCTTGGGCAAGCTGCACAGTCCCAGGGCACCCCCAGAAGATGGGAATGGGAAACCACTTCTGAATTTTCTCTACCTGGAAAACTCCGAAAAGGGTCTCCGTAAATCAGAATTGACTTGACAGCATATTCTTGTTGTTGTTGTTGTTGTTATGGGCATTATGTCTTGTCTACCCAGCTGGATGGCCCACAGGCTTCATGTAAGACCTTCCACTCCAGTTGAAAGTGAGAAAGGGAACGGAGAGTTACAGGTATCTGTCCAAACTTAATAATGCCACTCTAGAGTTCCAACATTGCTTAAGACATCAATGGGTATTAATGTGACCAGGCAGGGCCCCAAACTGATCATGACCCCTTCTGAAGATTAAGACAAAAGCTGTTATGGAAATGACAACATAATCCACTTCAGCAGACGATGCTTTATAATCATGCATTTTGCATTCCCTGATTTAGCAGAGTTAATGGGACTCCAGTAGCAGTCAGGAATTGCCTCTGACATCTTGTTACTACTTATTCTGATACACACAGTGCCTAAAAGCAGGGAGACACTGTCCAAAAATGTTAAATAAACCAGGTCCTGTCTACAGGCTTACAGTCTTAGTGGTAAGAGCAAGATATATGGGGATAGGGAGGCCAGTGGCTTGGGAAAAGCTGGTGTGGATGAGGTTTTTTTTTTTCCAAAAAACTGTTATTATTTATTTATTATTTCAATTTAATATGTTGCTCCCATTAGTGCCACAGCACTACTCTGGGCAGTTCACAATAAAATATATGTAAAAATAATTAATATTTATTAATAAAATCTAACCACATAAAAACAAAGGGCATCAGAGCCTAATAAAGCTACATAGAACTGGAAATAAGAATAAAAATACATGTAACAAATGGTTGGGTGGAGATGTAAGGTAACCTCAACTCAACTAGGGTTGGAGTTGAAGGCCACCCTGAAGATCTGTGTCTTCAAAGGCCTCTTAAGTGTATCCAGGCTGATTCCACAATTATGGGGCCGCTACGAAGAAGACCCTACTTCTTATAGAAGTTTTTTTTTCTTAAGAAAGCATTTAAATGTAAAAACAGAAGTGAGTCATATAAGATAATATAAGCAAGTGACAGAAGTGACAAATGCAGCTGAAATATTAAACTAGAAGACTGATACCTGTGGAATTAAGAGTCTGAAATACATTGTGTTTCATATGCATAATCTCTGTACACAGACTGTTGATCTAGATCCGTGGTTCTCAACCTTGGGTCCTCAGTGGTTCTTGGACTAAAACTCCCAGAAGTCTTCACTCGCTGTGCTGGCCATGATTTCTGGGAGTTCTTGTCCAACAACCTCTGGGGACCCAAAGTTGGGAACCACTGATCTAGATTCTCACAGCGATGCATTGTGAGCACATGTTCAGCAATGCATGTGAACATCAGTGTAGAGAAATAAAATTTGGAAGAGAGAGAAAAAAACTAAATTAAAGATGTGTTGAAAAAGGAAGCCAGAAAAAAAGCACCACGGAGTGACAGGAGATCTGAGTGATAAGTGAAAAAAATTTAAATAAGTGTTTAAGCATTTAAATGGTGTGACAGAGGGGTTTAAGAGAACAAGGAAGAAGACCAATAACATGAAAAAGCAAATCAAAGTTTGCAGCTTATATAAAGCTCCATAGCACTTAAAACACTCTCTGGGTGGTTTACAATTTAATTATGCAAGCTACATATTCTCCACCACCACCACAAGAGAGCTGGGTACTCAGCTTACTGACCTCGGGAGGATGGAAGGCTGAGTGAACCTTGAGTTGGCTTGTTGTTTAGTCGTTAAGTCGTGTCTGACTCTTCGTGACCCCATGGACCAGAGCACGCCAGGCCCTCCTGTCTTCCACTGCCTCCCGGAGTTGGGTCAAATTCATGTTGGTCGCTTCGATGACACTGTCCAGCCATCTCGTCCTCTGTCGTCCCCTTCTCCTCTTGCCCTCACACTTTCCCAACATCAGGGTCTTTTCCAGGGAGTCTTCTCTTCTCATGAGATGACCAAAGTATTGGAGGCTCAGCTTCAGAATCTGTCCTTCCAGTGAGCACTCAGGGTTGATTTCCTTCAGAATGGATAGGTTTGTTCTCCTTGCAGTCCAGGGGACTCTCAAGAGTCTCCTCCAGCACCACAATTCAAAAGCATCAATTCTTCGGCGGTCAGCCCTGTCAAGCCTTCTTTATGGTCCAGCTCTCACTTCCATACATCGCTACTGGAAAAACCATAGCTTTGAGCTGGCTACCTGGGACTAAAACTGGGTCGTGAGCAGAGTTTTGGCTGTAATACTGCAGTTTAAGTGTTCAGTGACTCCCAACCTTGGGTCTCCAGATGTTCTTGGACTGCAACTCCCAGAAATCCTGATCAGCACAGCTAGTGCTGAAGGTCTCTGGGAGTTTTAGTCTAAGAACATCTGGGGACCCAAGGTTGGGAACCTCTACTCTAAGCCAACAGCTCGTGTGACAAATCACCTGATGACTGAAACATCAGATAATTGTGTATGTTTGCAATCATGACCGATACATGACATCATGAATAGAACAACGGTCATGCATCCCAACCAGACAAGATTTTTTTGAAATGAAAGTTTTTGGCATTCAGGCAAAGGGAGAGAACTCAAGCAGCAGCCATGCATCTATGAACAAGACCATGGTGCAAGCGAACTATCAAGTGATGCATACACATGTATGTGCACCTTCACTCTTAATAGGCCAACCCCCTAGTATTTACCCTCCCTGTGAGCTTGAATGAATGCAAAGGATTGCACATAAAAATGTGATTATGAAGTCTTGCACCAAGATACACACTCTGTCAAAACATCTTCCACCCTTTTTTCCAGGTTTGAGTAAACAAGGACATCATGTTTTCCTGATCTATGTTCCCTAGAGAGCTACAGCTAAACCTGCTGAGTGCAAACCCACTTCTTGGCTATGAAGGGCAGTTGGCAGAATTCTCTTTCCTTGCCTTATGCCCGCTTTGCTAACATTTAATACATCTTGCTGTAAATGCACAGCTCAGAAAGACAAATGAATACCTTGAGGGTGTTTTTTGAAGGTTGCCCCTATGAGGGCAAAGCCAAGTACACGGACACCACCTGAGTAATGATGCATCTAGTAAAGCGGTGTGTGCATTTATATGACACTTCACAGCTCTTTACAGCAAGAAGTATTAAATTAACTGCTGCCACGGGGGAGGCAGGGGAGACCAAACCATCTGCTGTGGAACACTTCATGGCTATCTGACAGTCCAGGGTAAGCATTCTGAGGTATGGGGTGAATTTTATATGCAGTTATACCTTACATGAGGAAGTAAATTAAGGATAGTACATTTGTTCAATGTTCAGGGCACTTTTTTGCATATGGAACAGTCAAATTCACCACGTCTTGAGGTCAACTTGAGTTAAACCAGCCTTTCAGTGCATTGTTTTCTTGTCCATGCCATTGACTGTGAGCTTGAATGGATGCAAAGGGTTGCACATAAAAATGAGATTGTGAAGTCTTGCACGAAGATACAGACCTCTGTCAAAGCATCTACTAACCCTTTTTGCCATACGATGGTTTCCAAATGTGTCTTGCTTTGGAGGACGTGCCTTTTTCTTAGAAAAACGATCTAACATTTTAATTAAAATCCACTTCTTCAGACACAAACCTGTAGTTTGTGAGCAGGCCAGAAGAATGATAAATGAATGTCCCAAAAACTCATGGCAAAAGTTGCCAAGTACAGTCTACTTAAGGTGTGTTTAAAGCTGGTTATAGGCAGGCTGTGATGGTGTGGTTGGAAATTTCCACTCACTATTCAGACCGAGGCAGCCCATCACTCTACATAAGCCTCCCCACTCCCTACATTGCCTGCTTTTGGAAAACAAGTTTCCTATAATGTTGAACTTGTATAAAATTTCACTTCCACATGTCCTCTTGGGAAGTTGGAGGACTGGTGGTAGCATCACTTTCTTCAAATCCCATGTAAGTGGTCCATTATCATTGAACAGGAGAGTGAGAAGCAAAGGGAACAAAGTTCACTCACTTTGACAGGGCAACTCACAGTGGCAGCAGGATTGCAACCATATCATCCACAAAAGCGGGAAATTGGAAAGTCGGTGATGTAGTGATGATGCTGAAGCTCGGATGCTCTGAGTCTGGGAAACAGCTGGGTGGGAGGCCACCCAAAACCACCCATGTACACTACCTTGAGTTTTGCTGGAGAGGAGGAAAGGGTTGTGAATACAAGAAAGACATACCCAAAACAAAAGCAAAGCAAAGTGTGCTGCTTATATACTACCCCCGTAGAGTTTAAAGCACTCTCTGGGCAGTTTACAATTTTTTAATTATACAGGTTAAACTCACCCACCCACCCCCAAGCTGGATACTCATTTTACCAACCTCGAAAAGTTGGAAGGCCGAGTCGGTTGTCAGATCCATCGGTATTGAATGCTGACCGTGAGCAGAGTTTTGGCTACAATACTACAGTTTAACCACTCTGCCACGAATCTCTACTTTTACTTGCATTTCTTTAAATTAAAAAAGCAAAGCTTGCTGCTTATAAACTGCTCCATAATGCTTAAAGCCCTCTCTGGGTAGTTTGCAATTTAATTGTGCCGGTGTTTATTTAATTCTGTTTTAATATGTGAACCATTTATTGTTTTTAAGCTGCCTTTTTTAATGATGTAAGCTGCCTTGGACACTTTTGTGCAGAAAGGCGGGATAAAAATATGAGAGAGAGAGAGAGCACGAGGTCAATAGTATAAGCTGCTTTGGGATCTTGTGGCTTGACTATTTTCTAATTGATTAGAGCACCTTCCAGAAATTCCAGGAGGTTCAGAACCTGCCACTTTCAAGGAGATGTACCCAAATTTTTGCATTTTGCAGCAAAATACTTTGAACCTAGAGAAGGAGAACAAAGCAGTTGCTAGCAACAATAACTTTTTTTTAAAAAAGTTGAAACCTCTGGCTCTTTCGATATTGACTATACTCAGTGAGGTGTAGTGGATAGAGTGATGGACTATGATTCTGGAGACCAGGGTTCGAATCTGCACCTGGCCATAGAAACTCACTGGGGGAGCAGAACTGGTAAAACCGGTCCTTACGTATCTCACTTAACTCAAAAGCCCGATTAGGGTCTCCGCAAGTCAGTTCTCACTTGACTGCATATAGGAACGACATTTTGCTGAAAGACTGGACACCGATCTTTCGCAGAACTTGGAAAATTGACTTTTTAGAGAACAGAAATGAAACAAAAGAAAAAAACAAAATCTTTTGTCAACCCTTTTTTTCTCCATGACATAGCCATGGTGTGATTTGCCCACAGCCAGAAAAATGAGTGCCCAACTGAACTGGAGGCTGAACACTCCTGAATTTTACACAGAAGTTGTTATGCCAGTGTACGCTATAGGATTTGAGCCACTTTTTGATACTTTTAAATAATACAGATATATTCTTTTTATAATACAGATATATTCTTTTTTTTTCTTTCGTTTTGTTTTTGGGCTTTTTTTTCTGAAATAGTTTAACATGCTCACTCCTCTGAAAACTACTGTGTGGACTACAGTTCCCAGAATCCTGCTGATGCCAGATGGCCAGTGGCCATAATAGCTGCGGGTAGGAGCCCAAAAAAGTAACTCTTCAATGCTCTCATCTTACATGTAGATTGAGTACGAAAGTGACCGCATTAAAAAAGAAATTGAGGTACAGGAAATATAGTTGCTCTGTTTTAATCTCCTCACTCCTCAGTCTTTACATATCCTAGTGCTCTCATTCTCTCTTTACACAAGACTAAAACAGACATTATAAGTAGCCCTCATTAGAAAAGGAAAATCCTTTTGGGCTGATGGTGTGTGAGTGTCACAGCAGGATTTTGGTCTCACCTCCTTTGGAGTTTGTAGATTAGCTTGCCTTCTTTGGCGATTTGTCTTCAGGACTTAATAAGCAAGGGATTCTTTCTTAGTCTGATATCACAAACACAGAAAGACTGCCTGAGTCACAGCTCTCCAACACTAACCTGTGTTCAGGTCCAATTACAGGCTGTGGATAATGACTGATTCGGCCCTATGGCTTCCAAGTCCTTCTTTCTCAGTTCACCAGTGCAAAGCCTGATGAGGAAATGGGGCTTCAAAGGATGAAACAGTGGCAGGTGGACCTTGTAGAGAGGTTGCACCCGGGCGTGCTAAGGTGCTGTCAGCAGCTTTCACAAGCTGCCTCTATTGCTGATACTGTCTATTTCTCTTCCCTCCTTAGAAAATGAATTCCGAGGCAAATTGCTGAGTCAAAGGTGGACCCGTGGAGAAAAGATCAGCAGTTGCGAGACAGCAAAAAGCCTCCACAGCAGGCACCTCAAGGTGAGCACACAAGGCCCTCTTCCTCGGAAAAAAGCAACAGTAGGGCATGAGACATGCAAAATATCACCATGCACGCCACGCTGTTACCTGATGCTGGGATGAGGGTCAGTAGGGGGTTTCGAATGGAGAAATCTGTGGAAGAAAGTAGGTTCTAAGTAGGGGTGGGCACGGACCTGAAAAATGGTTAGTCGTGATCCACCACGAACCAACCAGAAAACCACAGTTCAGCTTCCTGTTTTTGCTCAGTGCAGGGTGCCCCACCTGCTCCTGCCATGTTGCTGCCACCATGCCATGCTGCAATGGTGGCAGCAGTAGTGGCACTGCTTCCCTTCCAGGAGCCCGGGTGCTGCCTTCTGCGCATGCGACCGAGCCCCAACTGAATGCCCTGATCATCTGAGAGGTGGGCGCATGTGCAGAAGACAGTGACCAGCTTTCCTGCAAGGAGCCTGGGCGCTGCCTCTGGGCATGTGCCCGACCCCTGGCTGATCGCCCTGCTCCTGGAAGGGAAGCTGGCCCGTGCATCTGACGATGGTGGCAGCAGAGGTGGCAGCAGAGGTGGCAGGAGGTCCAGGTAGGGGGGCGTTGGGGCAGAGGGAAGGATGAGTGAGCAAAATGAAGTGTCAAGGGGGAAAAAGTTTGGTGCTTCGATTGGCATCAGCAATACAGAATCCCCGAACTGGGTTGCGAACCGAACCATGTGTAGGCATCCTTCAGTCTCGAGAGACTATGGTAACGTGCTCTGAATAGAGGTCTTGGAACAACGTCTAGTGTGGCTGAGAAGGCCAATTCGAGAGTGACAGTCCCTTCCTCACTGAAGACAAATACAATCTGTCCCCTGTCCAGCTCCCTGGTTTTGCTGGTTTCGGGACTGTCTCTTTGCCTCGGCCTGCTGAACAAGGGTCTCTTCAAATTGGGAGAGGCCATGATGCACTGCCTGCCTCCAGGCTGAACGCTCAGAGGTCAAGGTTTCCCATCTGTTGAGGTCCATTCCTAAGGCCTTCAGATCCTGCTTGCAGATCTCCTTGTATCGCAGCTGCGGTCTCCCTCTGGGGCGCTTTCCCTGCACTAATTCTCCATACAGGAGATCTTTTGGAATCCGACCGTCAGCCATTCTCACGACATGCCCGAGCCAACGTAGACATTGCTGTTTCAGGAATGTATACATGCTAAAAATTCCAGCTTGTTCTAGGACTACTCTATTTGGAACTTTGTCCTGCCAGGCGAAACTGAACCATGAACCAGCCTAATTCATCGGTTCTTCTGGTTCATCATTCGGTTAATGCCCATCTTTAGTTCTAGGAATGGTAGCTAACTTGTCAGAATCTGCCTGACAGCTGATTACACTGGATGTCTCCGTTTTCACAGGCATTGTATCTGTAACTACCTGGTGCTAGCAACAAACAACAAGTTCAGAGATTATTTAATTTGTCAATGCCCAGAGACATTTCCCTGGAAGCTTTTGAGACACAATACCAGTCCAAATTGACCTCAGTCTGATGGCACAGGTAATTACCATGTTCACACTGCATCACATGTACATGCATACAAAACTACAGCTTAGAAAATATTTAACTTTTTAAGAATATGACTCTTAAACCTCCACGGTTAGCATAAGCACTATTCTGACTAGACGATTATGAGAGTTGTATTGTGAAAATGAAATAACTCTCCCAGACTCTGCGTACAACCCATCCATTCCTTTCTCCTCCTGTGGTCATTCTGACCTAAGGATCTCAAAACTTCAAAGAAGCAGACTAAAGCTGTGGTCCCATTCATGCTGAAGATGTGATCAAACAGAGAAATCTCACCTTGTGGACTGCTTATGACATGGTTGGGTGTGAGCTATTTCCCAGTGATCACACAACATAACAGCAATAGCTTTCCAAGCGACCCCTTCTGGTGTGATCAGACACAATCTTTCTCATTGTAAAATCATGCCCAGATTAACTGAATAGGACTGACACTTGATTACACTGGAATCTCCTCTCCAGTAGCTATTAAAATTGCATATTTTGGTACTGATGTCCATTCTTCCCCTATATTAGGATGGGCCAAATGTAGTCATCAGCCTGGTTTAATGTGGCCCTAATTTTAAAAACCCACAGCAAGAAATCCTTTCATATTTCTGGGTAGAGGTTTATCTCCCTACCTTGGCAGCAAGAGAAGAGGAAGAGAAAAGGAGTGACAAAAAGGAAGAGAAATGAAGAGAGAGAGAGAGAGAGAGAGAGAGAATGGAGGGGTAGCAGAAAGAAAAGAAAGTGACCCTCAAACAGCTTTAGTTTCTGCCCTACCCACTTCTCATTTCAGCCCCTCCCACTCCTGGCATGTGGCCCTCAACAAGATGCTCAAAGAAAATATGGTCCTCAACAAAATAGATCCCATCTTTCAATGACAGCTGCTGGTAACTCTAGTTTCAGGGGTGCGTGAGTCCACTTCAGGATTTAGTTTGCACTTCCAGGAGCTGAAAGTGGTGCTGAAGCTTATCCACAAAACAGCATCAGGACCTTGGAGAGGTCTAATACGATGGATTCACAGTACTGTACATACACACTCCAAAGTTAGAGTCGCCACCATCCACCATTGCGTTCTCTGCCCAACCACCACGGACCATGCCCTGATTAAATTAACCTTGCTTATTAATCATAATCTCACATTGAGATCTATGTTTAATGTTTAAAGAATTATAATACTTTGTATTGTCAAAAACTGAACAACAAGACTGGATTTTTGGTTTTCTTCCATGTTTATAGATTATAATTTTTTGTAGGACTAGCTCATGTTTGGGGGGTAAACCTCAACATTTTGGGGTGAAGGATTCAAGGTCCTTTGCATCGTGGACCAGCTATGTTGGTTTGCAACTGAACTCTTTGTAAGCTTTCCCTTCACTGACAAGAGTCAGAGGGGAGATGATATGGAACTTCCCCCTCTGATCTTGAAAATAATCCTATTCCCAGCACAGACCTAAATTCTCAGGGTCTGTTTAAATGAAAGTGATTAAACTAGCAGCAAACAGAAATGGAGCAGAGAGGATTCAAAAGAGGTGGGGAAAATAGAGTAGAAATATGGTATGCAAAGGTAGAATTGCCATATCTGTTTCTTGGTGGCTAATCCAGACTTTCCTAATTTAGTGACCTCCAAATATGTTGTACTACAAGTTCCATCATCCATGAAAAGCTTGGCCATCGGCCAAATGTCCAAAAGGATTTTTTTCCAGTCTTCTTCAAAATTCTCACTTTCTTCCTCACTTTGTTCTTCCCTGTTTTCATACTGTATTTTTCCCTAGCACATAAAAATGTGAGTTTGTTTTTCCATGACTTTATCTGGTATGCATTGATGTACACATTCTTCTAAGGTGTGCACATCTTTACGCATTTTTGTATTTACTAAAGCATGCTTGTGAGTATTTTCAACTGTATGGGTTTTTAAGTGTGCATGTTTTTGAGATACAGTGCACTCGTGGTTTGCACATTGTCCCTTCAGACATGCCTCAGAATTCTTGTGAACATACAGATTTCCAAACCTGAAAGCACTGCATTCCATTAGCTGTCTCGGGGGGGGGGGGGGGGGTAGTGAAATGCAAATTCAACACATTTCT
Organism: Intellagama lesueurii; assembly: GCA_037013535.1. Classification (NCBI taxonomy): domain Eukaryota; kingdom Metazoa; phylum Chordata; class Lepidosauria; order Squamata; family Agamidae; genus Intellagama; species Intellagama lesueurii. Next base: position 236,265,760 of record JBAJHW010000004.1, on the reverse strand, counting down.
TTTCCATCCAGAAACACTACTTGAAAATGGTCAGCCTAGCCTAGCCTGAGAGCTCTTGTCGTTTTATTATTTTCTTTAAATAAAAAACAGCTTCTGTCCTCTGCTTTCAACAGAAGGCTGATGTGCAGATATTCGCCAGTAGTAATACTTACCACTTTGCCATGAAAAGCTTCCTTGTTAAATTGTTGCACAGGGCACAGGAAATACCCTGGCTAGCTTGTTTTAGAACAGCAAATTTGCAATGCAACCTGCACTGTATCAGAAATGGCTCAGACATACTCCCATTGACTTAAGAGATGAAACTCAAATCCTTGGAAAACCTGTCCTATTAAGTTCCATTCCACTTAGGGATGTGCACTACCCTCCCAACCCAGTTCATATCCAGATCTCTTTGGAAAAACTCAGTTCCCAGAAACACATAACAACTGATGGTTGTTGTGGGTTTTTCATGTTCTGGAGGTCTCTGTGGCCAGCATCTTCAGAGGACAGGAGCTAGAATTCTGTCTGTGTTCTCGAGAACACATAACAACTGACTTGACATGGAGTGGGGCTGGGCAGGGTTACACCAGTTTTGGAGATATGTTCGATCTTAACTACTCAAAGGAAGACACACAGGAGGCTTTTATTTCTGTTCATGGGCACCCTTCTGGCAATGGCAGAGAGATCAGCATGCAGTGATATTTCTATCATCACACTAATGAAGAAGAAAAATTTGAAAGGGGGAGAGAGAGAGACATACCCAAGCACACTAATTCACACTAATTCTGACCTAGCCACTCAAAGCCCATTTGAGAAGAATGCAAGCATTCATCCGCAGCTGCCAACATACACTCAGCCCTAGTACTGTAGAGTTTAATGAACTAAATTGGGTAAGAAAGAAAGAAAAGAATGTTCTAAAACATGAATCTTAGGTAGCAACAATAGCACAAAACTTCACTTTGCCCTGCAGCTATGCAAAGTGGCTGGTGGAACAGCTGCAAGGGAATTAATAGCACACAGGGGCTGAAATCCTGTTGCTTAACATAGAGTAAGCCCATTGAATCATTGGTGATCTCATGAGTCAGCTTCTCTGGAAGTTCCATTGATTCAATGGGCCTAATACAATATTGTGGTTTCTATGCTAAGCAATATAATTTCAGCCAAAGACTTCATTTTGAGCCTCCATGTCACCCCACTGGTTGGAGTGTCCAGAAGAGTTACTGGATTTTTTTGGGGGGGGGGGGTGTTCAGCTGTTGATTTCCTCTCTTGATGTTGGGCCAGCTGAGTTTTCCTTGATTGCTTTTGGTTTTCCTTTCCTCCCTTGGTATCCTACCTATGTCTTTTGATCTAAAAATAAATATTAAAACTCTACCTCACTACTGCCAGATTGAGCACAACGTATATGTAGAAGTGTGTTCCACCACGTGGGCGACTAGCAGCTACTTGTTCCACCCCTTGGCCGCATCCAAATCACATAAAAGGCCCCCGTTTTGGTCTGTTTTCACTCATTTGTCCACTTTCTTAATCTGACCCTTTTCATGTCATGGTTTTAATGAATACCTGACACTTTCAAAAATAAAAATAAAAATTGGAAAGAGAACAATTGATCACATTGATGGTGTGCATCAAAGTGTTCCCAAGTGGTAACTGGTAAGGAAAACACCAAAGAAGAAGGAGTCATTTCAGAACCTCTGAGAAGCGACTTTAAAAAAAAAAGTTGAGAGGCTGAATCATTGTTTTCTCACAAAACATCTTCTTATACCATAAAGGGGCCCCATTTTTCGGTTAAGCCTTGGCTCCCTGTCTCATGAGGAAACTGCTTGGAAACTCCCGAAGCCCATAACCCGCAGTCTTCTGCCTCCAAGGTATATTTCTTTCCCAGTAAAAAGAGGTATATTTCTTTCCCAGGAAAAAGAGGCACAATAAATATCAAGAAGACAAGCTCTGAATGGAGGATCTATCTTACAGAAAAAGTTCCCCCTCTCGCTCAGAGACACAGGCTTCTCCGAAGAAGCTCCTGACAGGCCAGGTGAAACGCAGGGGTGTTTGGAGAGCAGAATGAACGCCTTCATTCGTAAATGAAGTAGCCCTCATTAGAAGTCTTAGTGAGAGGGTAGCTAAGTTTGCAAAAGAAAGTGAGTGTTGTTGTTTTGAGACAGGAGGGTATTTAAGGAAAGAGATCCAGCTGCAACTTTTTGAAAAGGAGAAAAGTGGGGGGGTGGGGGGAGAGACGGAACTGTCAAAAGTTCAAGCTGAATTCTTTTGCCAGGAGATCAGGGAAGCTTTTATGAAGGCATACTTCCGGCCTTATCTTGGTCCCATTAAAACACGGTGGTCTGTGTCCCTTTGGTAACAAGGCCTCATCTTGTGATAGCAGAAACAGACTTCTTTTATGGCAGCTGAACTGGCCTGTATTGAAGTGAAGCCAGCCTGCTGCCAGTGACGCAGGGGCGGCCAAACTGAACTGCTGTTCAGTTTGCTGGACCCAAACCTGAAATGCTTCTTCTCTCTTTAAGAGAAGAGACCGTTTTGCGAGTTGTGTTTTTTTTTTGTCACCCCAGTTGCTACATTGATAGAAGAAGCTGCATCCGATGGAATTTTCCCTTTCGCACAACTCTACAAGTTGCAAGAACGGTGCTGGGCTGAGTATCCACAAATATTTCCCATCTCTGCCTTTGTTAAGGTTAAGATTCTTAATGAAATTATCTGGATCACGCCTCCCAGTAATTAATTGAGAAAGAAAATGTACCTTCGCCTCAGAAATGTGCATGCTTTTGAGGTTCACTGTGCATTTCTGAGAAATAAGAATGCAGCCGAAGAAGTGCATACATTTTAAGAATGTGGAGTGGTAAAATGCATATAACTAGAGATGGGAACGAACCACTGGTTCGTGCCTGTTTGGCTGATGGCTGCACAGCTGATCTGCGGTTCAGTGCCCCATCTCCTCTGGTGGGCACCTACTCGGAGGCAGTGCCCTGGCTTCCCTGCCCTACCTTCTCTGCAAAGCAAAGCAAAAAGCAAAGTGTGCTGCTTATATACCGCCCCATAGCACTTCAAGCACTCTCTGGGTGGTTTACAAGTTAGTTATGCAGGCTACACACACACCCCCGCCAGCGAGCTGGGTACTCATTTTACCGACCTCAGAAGGATAGAAGGCTGAGTCAACCTTGAGCCGGCTACCTGGGATTGAACCCCGGGTCGTGAGCACAGTTTTGGCTGCAGTACAGCAGTTTAACCACTGTGCCATGAGGCTCTGGGTGCTGGGCATTATTTTATAGACCTGTCAGAAGTCCCACCGACACTTTTCTCCTTCTAAACAAAAATATTATTAATGTTCTAGGCTTTCCTCATAAAATAAGCCCTCTATATGCAGTGTGCTATCAACGCACTTCTGAATTATGTTGAACCTAGTAAGGTTTCTGAGGTATGTGAGATATTTAAGGAGTGGTTTTACCAGTACCACATGCTAAGTGAGTTCCCATGACTGAGAAGGGATTTGAATCCAGGTCTCTTCAATCCAAGTCCAACACTGTAACGTCTACACTACACCGTCTCTCACAAAGTAGGTTTTACTGTACATGTCCCTAGTAGACTTTCCTTCCTCTTCTCTTCACACACTGCCTGATCCTTTCCAAAATTCCAGAACATTTCCTTCTTTCAATGAGACTCAACAAACTGGTATTGTCTTCTCATCTGGCATTTTGAGCAACAGGCTCTCAATTCCAGATTGTTGGGAGTAGAGATGTGCCATTTCAGGGTTTTGGACGCTGGTTCGCAGAATTCTCCAAGAATTTGCCAAAAAAGGAATCAGGGACTTGCAGCCCACAGACTCACACCAAGAGATATACCTACAGACATCTACATTTCACTCACCTGGTCCAGGGCATATCTTGGGAGCTGCATGGCTGTCTGCCTGTGTGTGTGTGTGTGTGTAGCCTCTGAGATAAACCCTGGTCCAGGTGAGTGAAATGTAAGAGTCTGTCAATGTGTGTCTGTGGGTTAGAAATACCAGAATGCTGGGGACTGGCATTCAAAAACAACTGAATGGCACACTCTTAGCTTAGTGTAGTCCAGAAGACGATGCATTGTTGCATCTCATTGGCCTTGTGTTTAAATGCCAGACAAGGTGATGAAACCATTCTAATGTTCAGTACAATGCCATCTAGCAGGTTTACCGATCCTCATGCCCAGTGAAATGTTTCACTTGCACTCTTCATTTCTGCAAATGAAAACTGACAAGCCAGCTTTGTTAAGCTGTTTATTACACAGCAGTAATTTTTAATGTGAGGCCTTGGGAGGTAGTGAACAGCAACCTCTGATACACAAAACATGTCAGGAGAAAGGCTTCCAGGATGCAAAGCTGGTGAACACCATACGTAAGCTACATTAGTGGTGCCTTTTCTACAGAACAGTGAGGGGCGAAGGGTGGGATTAAAACCGCCAACTGCAAGTTAATTCAGCTGTAAATGGGAGTCACAAGGAGGGGAATTGTCAAGAAAACTTAAATCAAGCTGGGAGGGCCCTAAAGGAAAAGTACAGAAGAAGGAATTTAGAAGATAAGTAGGAAACTGCAGCTGGGAGCTACAGAACTGATGTATGTATCAACTACAGTGTGATTCATAAGTGAGCAAGTTGATTAAACACAAACCACTTATTTGAAGAAACTTGTACATTTTACAGCTAGGTTTCTGAGAAATCCTCTTTATTATTTCTCAACCGCCTTGGCTTCCTCTGGGCTATTTTGCACAAGAAAATTTAGATTTCTGGGTTCTGTCACACTTCTAAGGGATCTTCATTTACAGCACCTCACCAAATTACAATGTCGTGCTCTCTGGCTTCTGTGAGACTTATTTCTTTACATGAGTATTGCAAACACAATGAACTTACAAATATATGGTCTTTTCTTTATCAGCTAACAAAACAATAGCAACCATAATAGAAACACAGCCCAAACTGAATGCTAAATATATATACAGTACGTATAATATATATATTAAGGTTTTAATATATATCCTTAAGGTTTTTTTGCTGACACTGGACCAGAGCATTAATTGCTTGTAGGGAGAAATGAAGTAGTGCAAAAGTCTCTTTGAAGCAAAATGGGTCAGGGACAAAGTCACCCAAGGCAGGAGGTCCACACAGCACAATGAAAACATATCTTGGTGCACAATCTTTAACACCATAAAATAAAATACAAATCAGACACAACTACGTAACATCACCACATGAATTCACCTTTCCTGTGCCCCTCCTGTGCAAAAATATTGAATTTCTATTGCCTGAATTGGGGATGATAAGGGCTTATATCATTCTCCAAACTTCAAACTGAACTTTCAAAGCACAGCCCTTTCCTAAGATTTCCCCATCCATTGGTCTGAACTGGACATGGGGATGAAGAAAAAAAATGAATTGTGATATTCGTCAGAAACCACTGATTCATGTAATATTCATCACTTTGTATTTGTCAATTCCAGAGGCCCTGACGAATACGAAGTGACAAATATTTACCTTTTTTATTTGTCCCATTGTTGGGCCCAAACAGCAAGCTAGGGTGCCAGAATGACTGCTCTGGCAGCCTAGTTTGCTCACTGTCCTTATGGGCCTGTTGAACAGCTGTTCTGCGGCCCCCACTCTCTGCCCCCACAGCCCACCTCCTGCCCTCTTCCCACTGCCCCCCGTCGCCTCCTTACCTTGTCTTGTCGCTGATGCCGATGCCCTCACTGCTGGTGCAAAGGAAACCGCCAGTGTCCATACTAGCGCTCAATCTCATGCAATGTGATAAGCACCCACAGCCCATGGCCCTTTTTCCTTTGATACCATCCACCTGATGATCTCCAGCTCTCCTTTCTCTTCCTTTCTTATCTTTCTTGTGTGTGTGCATGTGCATGTGTATAGAGGTAATCTAGCTCTAAACTCATGTATCAGTTCAGTAGTAAGGTGATCTAGCGCTAAACTCTGTAGCTTTTTTTAAAAAAAAGAATTTTAAAATACTTTGGAGTGACTAGGGATAAACGTCATGGGGATGGGTGCTCCCACCCACCCCCAAACATAACACCCCAGCTTCATATGTCACCATAACCCCCACCCCACATCCTTTTGTAGAACAAAACAAAGAATCACACAGGGAAGACACTGTTCGAGTTGATCCAGTTTAAAACAAAACAGAAGCCCCACACAGGAAGGGGAAAATAACTCTGAATAAGAAACAAAAAGGGCTTGTAGGGAGAAACGGAGTCATGCAAAAGTCTCTTAGAAGCAAAATAGATCAGGAACAAAGTCCCAGGTATCTTTTATCACCCAAGGCAGGAGATCCACAACACAATGAAAACAGCTTCAGATGTACAATCTTTAAGGCCCTAAAATAAAACAGAGGTTAAAATACAGGTACATAATATCACCACATGAACTTCCAGTGCCCATCCTGCACAAACACATTAAAATTCTGTTAGCTAAACCCAGATGATAACTGCCTGTTGCATTTCTTCAGGGGAACAGCAGCTTCTGCCCTCAACATCTCTCCCTCTCTTCTTCCAAAGTGGAATTTTGAATCACAGTCCTTTCCTAAGTTTTCTCTACCCCCTGGGTTGAACCAAATAGTCCATGGGCATTAGTACAGCACTAAGTGGTATCTCAGCATAGACAACAACTAGGAAATGCCAGCATCATGTAACCCAAGGATCTTGGAATCTTGCTATCATTCCACAATGCAGGTGAACACCTTTCTCTTCAGGCAAGCTTTCCCTTAATGATTGGCTGTCTGAGAGAGTTTTTTAAATGAATTGCTACCTTACCGCTTTGAATGTGTTTTGTTGTTGCTTATGTCCATCTCAAGGGGTATGGTTCTGTGAACTTGTGTGGATTCAAAGTGTTGGTTATTACTAGAGATAGGGACATTCGTACTTGTAAACGAATATGAATATCCATGTCCCAGCTCCAACTAATGCGGGTCCGGCCATCAGAACCAGCCCTTCCACTCACATGTCACTGTAGTGCCAATTGTCCTGGTCTTCCGGGCAATTATGGAAGTAGCTCCTCCGTCTCCCCTCTTGGCTGGCCACTCCAGGCAGTGGGCGGGAGGACGAGTCTCCCCGCATAGCTGCTGAGTGGCCAGCCAAGCAGGGAGATAGCAGAGTTACTGCCGCAATTGCCGGGAAGACCAGGACAAATTGGCGCTACAGTGACTCATGAATTGATCGGCCAGTTCTGAGGGCCAGACCCACATCTGGGATGAGGATCTAAGCATTAGTTTATGAATACAAATATCCCCATCTCTAGTTACTACCTATAAAACCCTATAAGACTTGGGCCCATGCTATTTGAAAGATTGTGTCACCCCATATGAGCCTTCTTGGCTTTTAAGATCTTCTAGGGAGGCCTTTTTCTTGGTTTCACCACCTTCCAAAGCTTGCTTGCTGAGGACATGAGAGAGGGCCTTCTCAGTGGCTGCTCCCAGGCTTTGGAATGCCCTTCCCTGAGAAGCCAGGTTGGCCCCCTCCCTGTTGCCCTTCTGCCCTCAAGCAAAGACCTTCCTCTTCCGGCAGACCTTTAAGCAGTAAGTTATCTCAGGAGCATTGGTTTTTAACTTACAGGTTTTAAATGTTTTTCGGGTGTTTTTATAGTTGACTGTTTTAATCCTAATGTATGTTTAATTGTTTTTTTTAAATGGGATATGTATATAGTATTTTTAAATTTCTTATTTCTCATTTTACCTGCTGTGAGCTGCCTTGGGTCCCTTATGGGGAGAAAGGCGGCATATACATGAAATAAATAAATAATTTATTTATAATTCTTCATCATCATCTTAGAACTGCAGAGCTGGAAGGGACCCTATGGGTCATCAAGTCAAGCCCCTGTCAAGGAGGCACCGTGGGGGAACTGAACTCTCAACCTCTGGCTCCACAGCCGGAAGCCTAAACTACTTAGCTATAATAAATAAGTAAACAAATAAATAAACCTGATCACTGTTCAAGTCCCAGGGATAGCTCCCATCACCCATTGCAACTTATCAAATCTCAATTCAATGAGGTCAGGCCAATGGCTTTTGCTAAGCAATTAGCTACCATTGACTTGCCCAAAGGAGTCTACCTTCCCTCCAGACTTTAAGATACTGCTTATCTTGCATCTGTTTATGAAGCCTGTTGCATAGAGCTTGAAGAATCCTTTTTTTCCTACTACATCTCCCAGAATCCCTCAGTCGGTATGGCCACCGAAAGTATATTGAGCTACTTAGCAAGTGGATCTCATCCTGAGAGCTTCTCATGATACCACCAGCAGCTCTTGTTTTTTTTTTCCCCCTCTGCTTTTGTAGCCTCTGCTTTATTCGTTTGGGCATGAAAGGTTTTGCAATTGGGCCTCTGTGTAATTATTTGAAATTGTGCCCCATGCTGTCTCAAGCCGTGGGGAGAACAAGTAAGAACCAAGTCAAACAAACAATCTTTCTCCCAGCTTGGTAGCCAATAATGGCTTCCTAAGAAACAACAGTAACCTGGGCCTTTTAGTGTGGGGGTTGGACACCTTAATAAATAGCAAATGCAGGAAGAGGTGTTAAATTGAATCTCTTCAACTGGTAACATGTGAGCACTGTTTCTTCTCTTTTTGTATTGTGCTTTTTCCCTTCTCCTCTTCACTTTTTTGCTGCCTCTGAGCAAAATTAGGTCATGCAGGGGGTGGGAAGGACAACAGAACGATTTAAATGCTTTCTTCCCATTATTTTCCCTGCCTGTCTTCTGGTAGCCACACTGAAAAGTAAAGCTATTTTAAAGGATATATATTCAGATGTCATCTCCTGGAACACTTCGGTATGATGGTGTTGGGTTGCTGTAGTAGCTCGTTTTCTGTTCTTGTTCTGACTGGTCAAATAAATAGTCTTAGCCAGCCAGACACTAACCCGCCGGCCCACCTACCCAGCTTGCTCTCTAAGGATGCAATCTCGGGCTTGGAAGCTCTTCAACATTTGTGAATATCCGAGCTGGCCTTACCATTAGGTGGAGTGAGGGTGCCACCTCAGCCAGCAGGTCACCATGAGTAGTAAATTTTCTGTAGTAGCCTGTTGCCATCTCCTGTGTGCTCACAGCCATCTCCCTGAGTGCTCACTGGAAGGACAGATCCTGAAGCTGACGCTTCAGTACTTTGGCCATCTCATGAGAAGAGAAGACTCCCTGGAGAAGACCCTGATGTTGGGAAAGTGTGAAGGCAAGAGGAGAAGGGGACGACAGAGGATGAGATGGTTGGAAAGTGTCATCGAAGTACCAACATGAATTTGACCAAACTCTGGGAGGCAGTGGAAGACAGGAGGGCCTGGCGTGCTCTGGTCCATGGGGTGACGAAGGGTCAGACACGACTAAATGACTAAACAACAAATCCTGTTGCTATGAAGAGCTGCTTTCCACAGCACTTGGGCAGTATCTGGTGCTTATTTATTTATTATTTATCCAAAATATTTTTACCCCACCTTTCTTCTTAAATGTGTCAGGCAAAATCCAAAGAAACAAAACAAAAAGAAACAAAAAAGAGAGACAAAAACATGTGGCATCTTAAAGACTAACTATTATATTTTAATGTGAGCTTTCTTGGACACGTCCAAAGCTCACATTCAAATATAATAGTTAGTCTTTAAGGTGCCAATTTGTTTATTTATTTTGGTTTGGTTTCTTTGGATTTTGCCTGATATGTTTGCACAGACTAACACACCTGCCTCTTCCAAAACGTTCTTCTTAAAAAAGGACACAAGGTGGCTTACATCATGAAAAGAAAGCATTTAAAGCTAACAACAGTGAGTATACAAATACTTAAAAGGATCAAATGAATACCATACTAAAAAAACATAAACAACACCAAAATAACACAGGAAGGCACAACAATCCATTTGAAAAATTCTACTCAGGCAGCTAGTCCCTAAGGACCACCTGCTTGTGGAAGGACAGTAAATGATGGGGCCAGCCTGGCCTCCAGTGGGAGGGAGTTCCAAAGTCTGGGAGCAGCAACAGAGAAGGCTCTCTCCTGTGTCCCCACCGGCTTAATGGAGCTGCAACTGCTGTGGCTTTTAACATCCCTAACTGTTGTCACCATGGACTGCTTTGCTTTTCGCCCACCAGCCACAATGGGCACCAACCACCAGTGGCAGAATCTCTAAGAGATGACCTTCAGGATTCTTATCCCTTCAGGATAAATACCTCCAGCAAAGCAGAGGCAATCTGGTTCTCTAGCAGACAGCTTTTTCCCCTGAGCAACTTCCTCCTAAGATTGAGCCAAACTCTTTTTTTGGTTTCTTGGGGGATTCTTAGAGAACTATTCTTTCTTCATTGATTTTTATACCTTGAACTCTTTCCAAGAAAAACTTAATTGTGCCATCTCTCTCTCTCTCCTCCCTCTCTCTCTCTCTCTCTCTGTGTGTGTGTGTGTGTGTGTGTGTGTGTGTCTTTCTCAATCTTTCTCCCTCTCTCCTGAAATCCTATTTCAAACATCAACCTCTTTTGTGGAGCCCTCAGCCCTAAACCAGTATGCATTTAATCAGTTCTTAAATCCATTGATGGATTGGATTGAACTTACTCCACATAAGCATGTCTAGGATACCAGCCATTCCCACCTTTAATTTTTAATTTTAAAAGTTTGTTTGTTTGTTTGCAGCTGAGAGGCAGGCCATGCGCACAGGCACACAGCCAAGATGATAGATAGATAGATAGATAGATAGATAGATAGATAGATAGATAGGTAGGTAGGTAGGTAGGTAGGTAGGTAGGTAGGTAGGTAGGTAGGTAGGTAGGTAGGATAGATAGATAGGTAGGTAGGTAGGTAGGTAGGTAGGTAGGTAGGTAGGTAGGTAGGTAGGTAGGTAGGTAGGTAGGTAGGTAGGATAGATAGATAGATAGGTAGGTAGGTAGGTAGGTAGGTAGGTAGGATAGATAGATAGATAGGTAGGTAGGTAGGTAGGTAGGTAGGTAGGTAGGTAGGTAGGTAGGATAGATAGATAGATAGATAGATAGATAGATAGATAGATAGATAGATAGATAGATAGATAGGTAGGTAGGTAGGTAGGTAGGTAGGTAGGTAGGTAGGTAGGATAGATAGATAGATAGATAGATAGGTAGGTAGGTAGGTAGGTAGGTAGGTAGGTAGGTAGGTAGGTAGGAAGGATAGATAGATAGATAGATAGATAGATAGATAGATAGATAGATAGATAGGTAGGTAGGTAGGTAGGTAGGATAGATAGATAGGTAGGTAGGTAGGTAGGTAGGTAGGATAGATAGATAGATAGATAGATAGATAGATAGATAGATAGATAGATAGATAGATAGATAGATAGATAGATAGATAGATAGATAGATAGATAGATAGATAGGCAGCCTGCTCCTGCAGGCTGGCAGCCTCTGTGTATGTCCCTGCCACTCACATGCACAAAGGCCACCAGCCTGCACGAGTTGGCTGCCTCTCAAGATGGTGGCAGAGGAGGGGGAGGAAGTGGCAGGAAAAGTTAGTGAGGCAACAGGGGCAGTGGGCAGGGAATGGGGATCAGGCTGTGGGAGTATCGAACTAGGAAGTTCATTGCATCAACCAAAAATTCGTTGGTTCAGGAAAGTTTGGGTTCTCCAGTTTGGACAAACCCAAACCCATCCGAATCCATAAATTAGTGATTTTCGACAAACTTCCTGGTTTGTGCTTAGCTTTGTGCCCATCTCCAGCTAGGAGAAAGTGGGAGCCAAGAGGAGACCTTAAAATCATTGGAATGAAAGAGCAAAACTGAGGGTGTGACCACACAGAGAACCCGATTGCAATTCGGACCGTTTGTGGAGTGGTCCGGTGTGGGCCTGTTCCCCAGCAATCACACAACACATGGGGAAGTGTGCTCTGGCGCGACCCAACTTTGATCCAAGCCCAGGATGGACTTTTTTGGTCCAGCTGTAGGGTTTCTGCTTTTGGGGGTTGGGTTACTATGATTCCCTGGCAGACAGAACGGTCACTTTAAGGGAAATAAATAATAATGATGTGCAGTCAAATCAATTCTGACTTATGGCAACCCTTTTTCAGGGTTTTCTAGGTAGGAAGTAATGTTTTTCTTTAGTCTGGATGTGCTAACTTCATATCTTGCTGGAAAAAACTTTTTATTTTGGTTTTGAAAATTCCTGTGGTTTTTTTTTTTTAATCTACCTAAGGGGAAAAATGCAGTTTAATGATAAACACATCCTCATCCTCATCATTGTGTGCTATCAAATTAATTCCGGCTTATGGTGACCTTTTTCAGGGTTTCCTGGGTAGAGAGTACTCAGAAGTGCATTACCATTCTCTTCCTCTAGGGGTGCCCTGAGACTGTGCAGCTTGCCCAAGGCCACACAGGCTGGCTCTAATCACAGGAGGCCCAGTGGGGAATTGAACTCCCAACCCCTGGCTCCACAGCCAGGTGCCTAAACCACTGAGCTCTCCAACCAGCTTAAGAGAGATAGCTCTTGTTAAAACAACCCTTTCCCATGCAATCAGATGTGTGCCTTTACAGCCATCTGATCACACTCTAAGCCGGAGACGTCTCTACAAAACATTCTTCCTCAAGGCAAATTCTTGCTTTTACATGCAATACACTTGTGAGCTAGCAATAGCTAGAAGGACACTGGTCCTCAGCAGTGCAGGGAGTGAGCCGCTTCCAGATGCCCAGTGTGCACACACACCAACCCTAGACCCTTTTTCCCACAAGAAAACTTTTTTTAAAGGCTTTTTAAAAAAAACCCTGAAAAAGACCTCTCATAGATTTTTAGTGGCTGGTTATTTTTAATTACAAAACTGTAGGTGGGTGTTAGGCAGGCAAGGCTTGCCACATTGCTTCTTATCCCTGGGGACATTTTGAACAAGGGAAAAAATAAAATAAAAATTTGATGGCATAGGGGATGCAGGACTCCAAGTGTTCTGGTGAGTGCTTTGGGGCACCTGGGGGTGTGGCAAATATGGCCTGCAGACCAGATTTTGCCCATTCTGGTCCAGGGGGGTTACTAGGAGGAGAGCATAAGAGGCACAATAGCACTCGCTCGCCCGCGCTCTCTCTTTCTGTATGTGTGTGTGCCATGTTAATAAAAAATGGCAATTACGTGCTTCTATCAGCCATGGATGAAATATTTCTGGCTAGGCTGAAGGACAACAGCTGCCATAAGCAGAAGAGGAAGAAAGACAGAGAGAAGGAGAAAGGTCTTTTTAGAAGTAAAAAGATGTTCCATACGGAAGATTTGGGTTAAGAAGTTTCCTTTAAAAATCAAAGACTTCCCAGAAGCAGGCTCCAGGGGGGCGGCCAGGGGGGAAGCCAGGTCAGTTCACTTGGGACATATAAGTCTGGCTGCCAGTGTAAATCCAGAGTTGCAGCCACATCACAGAGAGAGAGAGATTTCTTTGCATCATAGAAGTGCTTCCACACTACCCATTCTTTTTGTGCCGTTTCTAAATAGCAAATGCAGAAAGATGATGTGGAAAAAATAAAAGCGACAGCTGTTCACATCCATCAGGAGGTGTGAGCAGCCCGCATGCAGTACCATTACGTTTTCTGCAACCTCTTCTGTTCACCAGCTTTCCTTTCCTTTCCTTTTCTCTTTCGTTCTTTCTTTTTAAATTGTTTGTCTGCATGAAATCCAAATTGTCCAGGCGTGCTTGAAAAACCAGGGAAATGTTTGCCCATTTCCCGGGGAAAACTGACAAAATAATAAGGGGGGGTGGGGGTGGGGGTGGGAGAGAAAGAAAGCCACACTAGATTTCATTTCAGCAAAATACACACACACACACACACACACACGGCCCATCCAGCGTTCGAAAATATTAATTCTATTGTGAGGCATGTATCGGAAGGCATTAACTCTGGCGAACACCAGGAGCAGCCTGTTTGAAAGGCTCGTAAATGTAATGAAGTCCTTTTGACACCTGCTCCTCTCCACACTTTAAATGTGAGCCGTCCGTCCGGAGGGAATCGAGGCTTTAAAAATAGAAATTATAGTAATTGTCTTCTTGGGTTATTGGGAAGGTTGTAATAAACGCCGGCCTGGTAAGGCGACCATGGTTGACAGGATGCATAAATTACTCCTGTTTTTTTATTCCCTTCCCCTCCCCTCCCAACAGCCCCCACCAGGAAATCACACAGTATAAATCATTGTGCGTTAGGGCAACATTACTGCAAGTGAGAATAATATGCATGGAAATTCCATCCAAGACGTTGGTTCGTCAACGGCACTTCAGGGCACTTTGTCATCCTTCAGCGCTCGAAACAAAACAGCTTTCACAACAACTCCTGCCCTTCTTTTGTGCCGTTGAGTGGGGAAGCGTACCAACCTGGAACAAATAAAAAGAGGAGCACAGCCCTGAGGGAGGTCTTTCGTAAATTCTGGAGGCCACGTTGCGCTACAAATTGATGTCAGTTCTATGCAAGTGCTCCCCACCTCCAAAGAATACGGACAACCGCAGCTTTGTGAGGCAGCTTTGCTCGGCTTGGAGGCCAAAAGTTCCCATAGATCTCTGGGGGGGGGAAGGGCTTTAAACCAGTTTAACTCTAGTACGGCTAGGCTAAGAATCCCACATTTAAGAACAGCCTCCTTCGCTCGCTGCTCGTCCCTTCATTGAAGAAGAACTAGTCATGTGTTTGGCAGCTGGCACACAGTCATGAGTTCTGTGCCAATGGGGTGGCAGAACGTTTTGTTTTTGTGAGACACTCTTCCAGAAGAGTAACAGAGAGGGGAAGTGGTGCGTGTCATTCCATGCGGCGCGTGTTCCAGCTGCCGCCCTTCGTTCTCCCATTTCTGGGCATTTCTGGGCTCCCTACACCTTCCTCTCCTGCTTCTTCGTTGGCTTCTACAACATCATTTTCTGCACCATCCCATCACATGGGGAGATTCTGTCAACAGACCGAAGCTCCTACTCGGTGCTTTGCATGCAAGACTGGGCAAGGCAGTAACATGTGGAAGAGAATCAGTCTTTTTAAATATATAAATGATATAGCCAATCCATTTTAAGCCTTTGTTTCCAATGTTCTATCCCCCCCCCCCCCCCGCCTGTATTACAAATCATTCGCCCTAGCTATAGTGATAAAATGTTTTATGGCAGGGTTAGCTGAGCCATCGGCTGCAAACCATCTCTTTCTGACCTGCCACACGAAACCTATGACTTTTTTTGATGTACCCACAGGCTGTTTCACACTGTGCGTTAGTTCTATTCTCCTTTTCTGTTGCTTGGTTTATCAGGATTTTTATCCCAACTTCTCTTTAAAAATCAACTTGTCTTCTTGAGAAATCAACATCTCTTTCCAAACTCTTGAATAAATTCTTGCGTAAAGCTTTAACGAATGAGCTCCTCTGATGGATTTTGTTTCTTTTGTTCTCAAATGATGGTACCACACTAATTGAAAGCTTCTAACCACGGAAGTTCTTTTGCCCAAGCTCCATCCATGGCACAAAGAACTACTAAAAATAAAACATGCTTTCAGAAGGAGTGGAAATTTGTGGAAGAAAATGCTCATGAAATCATTGCAGAACTCAGAGGTTTAAGGAGAAAAAATGCTCTATTTGGAAGGGCCTTAAATGATTCTTCCACAAAGCCAGGCTCAATAGAATAAGCCATCTTTTTTGATACAAATGATTGTTCCATTCCCATATATAGCAATTTGTATAAAGTACAATTCAATGCACAAACATGATTTTAACACAGATATATAATAAACTATAGGAGCAGCAACTACACAGTTGTAGCCTTTGCCTGTCTTCCAAACGCTTGAAGAATAAACGTGTTTCGATGATCACCTAAGCACCACCAGGAAAAAGAAACGCTAGGTATCCAGCAGGAAGGGTGCAAGCACTGAGCAGGCCCTGCCATGTGTGGCTTTGTAACAGGCAATAATTTTTCACGGACATGACGAGCAGAATCTTGCATTCGGAACTATCCAAGGAGTTTAGACTGTGTTCCTAAATTTCTCAGAACATAAATATAGGAGCTGGGGTGAATATTCACAAATATTCCCAGTGTTTTGGATTTGAGCTTTAAATCTGAAAGTCAGATTTTCTTTCCGATGGTAGAACTGTATCCCAAAATTGAACATTTTGGTGCTGCTTAAAAAACAACAGGCTGCCATTTCTTGATTATTTCTCTTTTTTAATGAGATCTGAAGTCTTATAATGTGTCACTGATCAAAACCAAGATGGCATCATGTGTCTGCTATCAAATACCGTGTTTCCCCGAAAATAAGACAGGGTCTTATAT
Source organism: Intellagama lesueurii (assembly GCA_037013535.1). Classification (NCBI taxonomy): domain Eukaryota; kingdom Metazoa; phylum Chordata; class Lepidosauria; order Squamata; family Agamidae; genus Intellagama; species Intellagama lesueurii. The sequence goes on along the minus strand of JBAJHW010000004.1, from coordinate 236,249,571 downwards.
TAATTTTTGCTCCAAAAAACATATTGGGGCTTATTTTCTGGGGGTCTTTTATTTTTTTTCATGTACAACAATCTACATTTATTCAAATACAGTCATGTCATCTTCTTCTGGTTGCTGCACCATGGTGGAGGGAGGGGTTTCACTTAACTGGGGCTTGTTTTTGGGGTAGGGCTTATGTGACGAGCCTCCTGAAAAATCATACTAGGGCTTATTTTTAGGTTAGGTCTTATTTTCGGGGAAACAGGGGTAGCAGCTGAAATCTAGCCTAACGTATAATGTATACTGATAACATGATCAGCCATGACTGTTTTTCTGCAATTAAAATGATCTGACACCGCTCCAGAGTCTCCCTTGGTATCCTCTTTGTCATGGAAAAGATGTTGAGGGCCATGGGATGAGGATTTTGTGGGGGGTTTTTTTAACTACCAGGAGTTATTTTCAGAAAATAAAAACTTCCCCTACTTATCATGTGGTCCCTAGCAATTTCGCCATAACAGAGAGCCTTAGGCCCTTCATGGGTGGGGTGGTTGGGGATTTGGGACCTTCTAGTTTCCAAAAAAACCATCATGAGTGATTACATTATCAGCCTTACACAGCACAAGTTCTGGTGTTGGGTTTCAGCCACTATCTGATATCAAATATTGACATCAAACATGGAAGTCAAACATTCAATGTTGAAATTAAATCTTGGGTGTCAAGGACGTATATCAAATATTTAATGAATATGCTGAAACTATCTCTATATTTAAAGAGTAGTTTCATTTTGGCTTTATCTGCTCAGGTTTCCTTTAGTAGAAGATGTCCTTGAAGGGGCAGTCAATGATTCCTTTTAGTTCCATGATCGGCAACCAGGAAATCTGTGTCACTTAATTTTTTTTAAAAAGGGAGGGCTTCCTTTCTGACTAAGACTTTTAAGTTCTGCATAAAATTTCAACAGCGTTCTGCCCCAGCCCAGGTTTCTCCTGACCCTTTCTGTACTTCACATGGCAGTGTGATTATGCTTAATTAATAAATATACTGGCAGCACTTGGCAGTCACAGATATTATTTATTCATGATGCTGTTTCTAACTGCACTTTAGGTTTGAGGTCCAAATTCAGAGGATGTTTGGCTGGAGGTATCTGCCTAAGTAATATTTCTCTTTGGGAGACCTCCGTTGTCAGCTTGCCAATGAAGACCGTTGTCAGCTTTCCAATTTGGGACACAGAGGTGTAGATAGAGAGGCAAGACCAGACTAAGGACAGATTAAGGAAGGCTAAAACAAAGCGAATTGGATCAGATGCAACTCAGCTTGCACATCTTACCACAAAAATTTTTTTAATATTTATTTATTTAAAATAGTTTTACCCCGCCTTTCTTCTTAAGAAGGACCCGAGGCAGCTTACGTTATTAAAAAACAAAATTTAAAGCAAAACAACAACACACAAATACAAAAACTGTATACAAATATGGAAAAGGATCAAACAAGCACCACAATAAAAGACAGGAAACAAAACCAATATAAAAACACATCCCAAGCAATAAGGCACAACCATCCATTGACAAACTCCATTGAGGCAGCCAGTCACTGAGGGAAATCTTGCCTGAAGAGAAAGGTCTTGCGGAAGGACAGCAATGATGGAGGACAGCAATGATGGCTTCCTGTGGGAGGGAGTTCCAAAGTCCAGCAACAGAGAAGATCCTGTCCCGTGTCCCCACCAAATACACCTGTGAGGGTGGTGGGACTGAGAGACAGGCCTCCCTTGATAATCTTTATATACTTGGGTAGGCTCGTAAAGGGAGATGCAGTCTTTCGGATAGCTTGGACCCAAGCCATTTAGGGCTTTAAAGGTTGGAGCCAGCACTTTGAATTCTGTCTGGAAATGGATCGGCAGCCAGTGGAACTGCTGTAACAGGAGGGTGATGTGATCCCTGTGGCCAGCCCCAGTTAACAACCTGCAGTCATGTTTTGGACCCTCTGAAGGTTCTGAACACTTTCCAGAGGCAGTATGCAAAGTGTATCTCGTTTTCTATTTATATCATCTCTGGGGTGAGCCTCAATGCAACAGCTTTCAGGAAGGCAAAGCACAGCTGAGTTCCCTTCCATTTGAAAAGCATATTCTCAGATCTGTGCAGAGTATTTACCGGTGAAGGTGAAATATATTTGAATACTATCCTGTATTGGAGATAACGTCAGAAGGTTAGTAAGCCAGAGGTTTCACATCTGTTTGCTAAATGTCTGTAGAATATGTGAACAGTGGGATCATCTCTCACCCTCTGCCATGCACAGACATACACACCAACATAGCAATCATCTTAGAGCTGCAGAGCTGGAAGGGGCCCAATGGATCACAGAGTCCAGCCCCCGTTAAGGAGGCACAAGTAGGGAATTGAACTCCTAACCTCTGGCTCCACAGCCAGACACCCAACCCACTGAGCTATCCAGCAGCTCATACACACCCAAATTCTCCCAAAACCAGTGTGTTGTGACACCTGGATTTTAAGCCTAACTGAGGACTTTTCCACCAATTGCATATCAATACTTAAATCCTTGCTTATTCCGCTTTCACAGGTATGCATGAAAAATGTGAGACTTCTCACATTTTGGCACTTTTTTTGCAAAATAAAAAAAAATTGCAGAAGTGTTCTCTTGCCGAAAAATATTTTCTGAGTTAAAAAAAAAACTTTATATTTTATACAGAAACCTTGTGTTTTGCGCAAAATACAAGTTTTGATACAAAATGCAAGGTTTTTTAATGCAAAAAAAAGCCCTCAACACTAAACACAGTGCTGGTAATGACCAAATACGAAATAAAGATATTGGGGATTTTCTGCTCTCATGAAGGAGGCAAAAGTCTTGGAACAGCTGGACTTTTTTTCAACACGATTTCTCGATGTGTCAAGATAACCTCTTCTCTTTTCTTGGTATTTTCTGGATCCTCAGCTGAGATGAATGGAAGCTGTAATTTCACTTAGTGAAATCCTATCATGCTATAATCTGAACTGCCTTTAGAGGATAAAAAGTCTATTCTTGTGAAAGTCTCCTTCACTGCTGGTGGAGTCGTGGTGAGGACTGATAATGAGTTATATGGTCACTGAACATTGGAAAGTAAAACTTCAATAATTTATGCCCAAGAAAGCTCTTCAGAAATACTGCCATCTGTTGTTCCTTGAACAACTAGGAAACCAATGAAACTGCAGTGTATAAAGATGTAAATTTTCAAGATGATTCACCCCCTCAGTCTTGGAAATGAGATACCAGGATATTTGAGGAAAAGAAATTAAACAATTTTTAAAAATCATACGTCAACTATTTCATGTGATTGTATACATCATATACATTTACTTTTGTTATGCAAAAGTAAATTAGCAAATATCGAATACATTGACTTAATTAGGACAGCAAATAAGATTTTAAGATCAGGAGAAAAGCTATGGATTCAGATGTATATAGTGAGATGTATTTTAAAGAATGATGCAAAATAAGTATCACATGAGGGGATTTTGTTGCCACTTCTAGACATCTATAAGTGAAAAAATGCCAGACGTTAAGAGAATTTGTTCAAAGGGAGGAAGGAGCAGATTAAATTCCACCTTTGCCTCTGAGGAGCAAAAACAAACACTGAAGTTGACCAAAACGTGATCCTCTCAGTGGAGAATTATTGTCGGACACTCCAAGAAACTCCACCCTGATCTAGTGTCAGGTGTTGGGAAATACTCTTCTTTGCTCAAGACCTTAAAAAGCTGCCTCAGTCAGAGTAGAATCATAGAATAATTGAGTTGGAAGGGGCCTGTAAGACCATCAAGTCCAGATCCTTCTCAATGCAGGAAGACAAATCAAAGCAGATCTGACAGATGATTGTCCAATGTTCTCTTGAATATCTCCAGCATTGGAGCACTCACCACCCGCCGAGGTCATTGGTTCCATTGTCATACTACTCTAACAGAAACGAATGGACCCATGGTCTGACCTAAGAGACAGTAACTTCCTGTGCTTCTGTGAGGAGTTTCTCAATAAGAAGATCATGCAAAGCAGACACACACAGTCAGATTGCTCCCTGCTATCAATGCCCCCCTTACGTAAACTGACTTATGAGCTCTGTGTGAACATCCTAAGAAAAAGGCAGAAGGTTCATCAAGATCTGTTAGTACAGAGGTTCCCAGCCTTGGGTCCCCAGGTATTCTTGAACTAAAATTCCCAGAAGCCTTCACCACTACCTGGGCTGGCCAAGATTTTGGGGAGTTATAGTTCAAGAACACCTGAGTTATAGGTGAAGAACATCTGGGAACCATTGTACTAGCTGGGTGATTTACTACAGATTTTGCACCAGATTTTGCAAAATTCTTTTGCAGCAAGGATTTCTAACTCCCAATCATTTAACATTTACAATTTTTTTAAAAAAAGATCCTTAAGTTCCATGTTAATAGGGACATAAAAAAAAGCTTTTGGGAGAAACCAGAAATAAATATGCATGTGGATAAATGGTGAGCTGCGATCAGTAGTAGCACCCTCACCAAATTCTCAGGCAAATAATGTTTTAATTCAGAATTCATAACTCTTTGTAACAACTTGGTGGGTCTCAAGGTTCTATGGAAAAGCAAAGTTAGACATAGATAACTTAAGTCCACCCATGCCCAGTCTAGAACATAATCAGGAACCTTGTGGAAGGTCCACATATACTCAGGGATTCCTCAGCAGGCCAGTTGATGTGAAAAGTGATCCCAGATGAAGAAAGTGTAGAAACCACCAGCTTAAAGAATGCAAGCATCTTTGTTTCATTTTGTTAACATCATGCTTGAGACTCTATGTTGTTCACATACATGGCTGGCCTTGACAGTTGTCTCTAGGCAGCCGTGTGTCACCTGGTGCTCTGAGCCCCCCTGATCCTTCCTATGAAACGGTGCCAAAGCAGTGGGCTTCTTGTTTATTATTAGCTATGCATTTGAGCTAATTTCTCAGATGGCTCATGGCTTAGATCTTTTCCACCTCCTTTGTGCAATCCAGCTCCTGGTTTCCAGGGGCACATTAGCTTTGATTGCAAATGGTTTTCATTAAACAAAATGTTAATTCTGTTGTTGTTTGATTCCAGATGAGTTTAGAGAACGATGATAAGCGAGCACGTACGCGATCAAAGGCAATCAGAGGTGAGCACTTGGTTATTTCTCCCGCGTGGAATTATATGAGCAGGTGGTTCAATCTGTGGGGAAGCCTTTGTAGGGTTCGTCTGAAGGTACTTCTCTCTGAAGTCCGTGATCCTGATCTTGTGTGTGCATGTGTTCCTGCAGGCATGTAATTTCAAAGACATAGACACACTCTCCCCAACTTTTGTTTTTGTTTTTGTTTTGCTAAATGGTCCTTTCATTTAGTGACTTACGTGAGCCATGGTCCAATGGGCTAACCAGGCAAAGGAAGGAGAACAAGCTAGCCTTCCCATGCTCTACCCCATTGTTACTTTATTCATGTGGAGCCACAAATCTAAAGAAGAGGTCATCATTGACCTGCTAAGGATTTCTGCACACGCTGGAATACAGGGAAATCAAAGCTCTGGCTTGCGTGGAAAGCCTTTGTGAATCAGCATATTTCCCTTCTTCAGATCTGTCCGTTCATCTCACCAAAGCAACCATGGCAGTGTTGGGGTTCACTTACTCCCCTTCCGTAGACGTCTGTCCCTCTTGGATAACTGAATGAACGAGTAGGACTAAGGGCATTCGGAGGAAGCCTTTCCAAGCCCCAATCTGATTCTTCCCTCTGCTGCTTCTCTGTCTTTAAAACGCAGCCTTGTATCCTTTGCTTCATAGAAATCTTGATAGCTTCAGATCACTTTTATCATTTGTGCTCGGCCCGACGCTTTGAAGTCATACATCTGAGAAAGACCGCAGAGGATGCGCCGTTGCCAAAGCAAACTCGGCTGTCTCGTGACGGGGGTTTGAAGACAAATGACTTGTTAATTCAAAGCCTGATTGCTATTTATTTTCTCACTTTGAAAAGGAAATGCATGCATGCTTTTCACCTAGCAGAAGGAAGGAAGTCTGACACAGACGACCAGATCATTGCCGTGAACCTTTTAAAACACAATTGCGCTCTCAACAACTGAAATCCAAATGATGACATTTAAATTTGGTCGCTCCATTTTGAATGAATCGTTCAGGACATATATGGAAGGGGCTGTGTAAATCTGCTTATATTCATATTGTTAATTATTGCTTATGTGATTTGTCTCCCAGTAGTTTTGTTTAAACTCTCTTTTCAGGCATCCAGATATAGATATTCAGATTTCAGGAATTTGATAAGATCATCACTAGTTTTTTTCATTAAAAAAAAAAAGAATTCAGTTTCCCCTACAGGTTCATTTGCACTTTACAGCAGATTTTGGGAATGTTGGCCATCCAGATAATTCTGGACTTCAGCTTCCAGATAGCACAGCCAGTATGGCCAATGACCAAGGACTATGGTTGTACAAAACCTCTGGATAGCCAGATATTCTCCATAACTACTTTAATCAGAAAGCCATCAAAGTGATGGTTGCCAAGTTGGCCACTTCCACAAAAAAAGATCTTTGGATTCTGTTCTGTTGCTTGGATGATTTTTAGGTATTTACAATGGTATTTTAGGTAAAATTTGGGAAATACAGTGGTGCCTCAATTTACGACCATAATCCATTCCAGAAGATGGACGTAACTCGAAATGGTCGTAAGTTGAAGCACCATTTCCCATAGGAATGCATTGGAACGGGATTAATCCGTTCCAGCAGGGAAAACACACACACACACACACAAAAAAAAACCCACAGCCAGCCCCATTACAACGCGATGGGGCTGAAAAACAAAGCAAAAAAGCACACACACACACCACAGTCAGCCTCATCGGAATGCGATGGGGCTGGAAAAAAAAACACAAAAACACCCACACCCACACACAGCACAGAAACATAACCCCCCCCCAAACCCAAACCCACACTGCAAAACAAAGTAAATGTACTTACTCATGAGCAGAAAGCAGCACAAGGCAGTCTGAAGCCTCCTCCGACGCACACACTATAACCGTTGGGGCGAAAGGGCTACAAAGAAGCTCTTCGCCGACCAACGGTTAGCCCTCTAATTTGAATTCCCCGCCTTTTTTCCCTGCCTCTTTTGATCGCAACTCGAAGCTCTGGCCGCAAGTCGAAGCAAAATTTTGTGGCCCGAGCTGGTCGCAACTCGAAACGATCGTATGTCGGGACGGTCGTAAGTCGAGGCACCACTGTAGTAAAGATATGGGCAAATTATCAGCAATATCCATCTGCTCCATCATGCATATTCCAAGTGGACATCGAATTGTGTCTATTTTATTATTTATTTAAATTTATTTATTTAAACTATTTTTAACCCACCTTTCTACTTAAAAAACACCCAAGGTGGCTTACAACAATGAAAAGACAGCATTTAAGCTAATAAGAGTGAGTCTACAATACTAAATGGATCAATATGAATACGATACCCAAAAATCAAGCGGCATCAAAACACATTTAATGCAGTAAGGTACAACAATCCATTTTTAAAAAAAACCCACTCAAGCAGCCGTTCACTCAAGGAAAGCTTGCCTGAGGATAAAGGTCTTTGCCTGCTTGCAGAAGGACAGTAAAGATGGGGCCCACCTGGCCTCCTGTGGGAGTTTGGGAGCAGCCACAGAGAAGACCCTCTTCTGTGTCCCCACCAAGCGCAGCTGTGAGTGTGGTGGAACTGAGAGAAAGGCCTCCCCTGATGACCTTAACACCAAGGGCAGGCTCAAAAAGGGAGGTGAGATCCTTGAGCCCAAGCCATTTAGGGCTTTATAGGTTACCACCAGCACTTCAAATTATGCCGAGAAATGGATCGGCGGCCATGTATATGGGGGGGATAATCTCCACTGGCCTCACTGGAACCATTTAACACCTTCTCCCACTATTGCACTTAAGCTAGATGTATTCCTAGTGTGCCATGATACCCTCAACCATGAGTTACAAAAAGAGGACTGTGCGTTGGGATGCTCTGTGGCACACAGATTACTCAGAGCTCAAATAGCCTGCCTTTGGAGCCCTAGGGCAGAGGTGAGCAGCATGACTCTCCAGCACCCTGGCCCTCTAGTGTCCCTACACCCCGGGAAAGTTTTGTTTAAAATGGCTCAAATGGTCTCTCTTTTGAGCCATTCTGCACTGGGGAGTGCAGAAGCACTTTCGCCATCTTTTGAGGGAGTCCTCCAGGCTCCCACATTGATCAGCTTGATGTTCGGAATGGGATGAAACCCAGATCCTGTGAAAGATCCCTAGTTTGGGTCTGAATGCCTAGAAAAGTCAAGTTTTGCAGCCCCTTTTGAAATTCCACGACAAGTCACGCATTTGCTTGTCATACGCAGCCAACGTTTTCTCGTCTGTGACTTATCCTTTGATGTTGAAACTCCCTGCTAGAAGTAATCTCTATAATTGCAAAGGGGTTCATGCCAGCCGTTCTCCTGGCAGGTGAGGCTAGTGATTCTGCTGTGTGTAACTGAATCATGGGTGACACAATGCTGCAACCAAAGTCAGTATCCCAGACCACACTTTCCCATAGAAAATGAAACGCATGACACCACTGGTCCTGTGTCATGAACAGTCTAGAGCTACTTCTTCCAACCACTCCTGAAATAACCCAGTAGCCATGCTAGTTGAGGGATGTTAAGAGTTGTAGACCTAGGGAAAAAAATTTCTGAGCTCTGCTCATGAGCCATCATGTTTATCTTCCTGCCAGAGGTAATTGGTGAGCTCCCCAAAAGCTATAGCTGCAGAAGTTGATCCTACCTCTGTTGTCCATTAGAAAAACAAAACCATCATTGTTTATGCCAAATGAAAAGTCACAAAAACAATAAGCATGCTTTCAAGGTCTCCATAACTGTTCTTCTAGATGGAAGTTAAATAAAACATGGTGGAGAGGTTGGACTTTAAAGAAAGCAAGAGATGGTCGCCTCCAGGTCTACACTTTGTGCAGTCATAGGTATAAATCTAATTGTTACTCCCAGCTAGAATACACTCATTGGCTGAAATCCTGTTGCTTACTATAGTAGGTTTCATCTAAAGTGGACCCATTTGAATCAATGGCACATATGAAGGAGTTGACTCATTAAATCCCCACTGATTCAATGGGTCTGCTCTAGTTACAACATATTCACATTATCATAATAAGCAACAGGATTTCAGCCACTGAATGTGAATGGGGACTTGGTAGGTTCATATATGTGCAAATTCCCGATTTATTAGGTCTACTCTAGTTTGGACTAACAAGTGCTGTAGTGCAGGAGAAGCAGTGCAAATTTGATCATATGAGCTTCTTCTAGATGTTAGAAAGAATGCACCTGGGATGGACAGTAGCCGACTTAGGTGGTCCACCGTTCTGACATAATATAAGGTAGCTTCATACAGCATAACTGGGATGTTTTATCCATATAGATGCTATTCTTTGGCAAGTACTTTTGGAAAGGGGAGACGTCTTGTTTTACTCACTGGCTTTTCTTGTTTTCTGTTGTTTGGTTTCTATTCTCCTTCCCACCCTCCCACCCACCACCTTCCTTCTGCTTTTCTGTGTCTTACCACAGTACCTGCAGAACTCATCGGCCAGGAGGTGAGGTAAGAAAAAAGAAAACCCTCCATGTACCTTTCACTTTGTACGCGATCTTTCGACAAAGCATAGGAAATATTGTGTCTAAGATGTGGCGAGCTCATATGGAAACTCTGCTGTCAGATGAAAACCTTTCACTCATCCTTTGATCCCCGTTTGATGCCACCTTAGCGTGCATTGGTAAAAATCACCCTTGATTGGGTCTCGGGAAATAACTGGTTTCCATTTTCCCGCATTTTTAAAAATGGGCAATGCACTAAACTTAATATCAAAGGAGCCACAGTGACGGTTTAACCCCTACCAATTAATACAGAGCGACTCGTGCTGGAAGGGTTTCCCATGGGAGGCAAGAGAGTCATGGAAGTTCAAGGCCACCAAGCTCTGACATTCCCCAGGTGAAAGCCATCAATTCCACCACCCGGTCATCTTTTCATCCTCGCCGCTCAGCCTTTCAGAACCCATGAAAACTGAATTGTTGATGGGGTGTTCGGTGCTTTTTAACACAGCTTCCCAGCGGGAAGGCTGTGAGAGGGATTGAAGGAAGTGTTGAAGAACTTCACACAGCTCCAAACTGAAGAGCTAACAAATTACAGGCCCCCCCAAACCAGTGAGCGCTATTAGAAACACACCAGTTTGAGAGAGATGTACTCCGTTGCATGGAGCAAATGATAGGGGCTGCCTTTCCTCTCCCTTTTGATTAGAAAATCTCCTGCATCAAATGTAATTGGACCTGAACGTGACCCAGCTTTCTAGGGTGTTTGTGCTGCAAGAACCTGCTGTTTCTCTGGAGATACAGGTTTAAGAGAGCACCAGGCACACCGCTTGTCTAGGTTTTATTGCTGAACACATGAGTGGAGGTGGTAATTGAAGCTGGTGACATATTTAAGGGGCAGCTCGGAGGGCTGCACAGAGCCATTGCCGCAGCTGTCCTCTAATTGCCTGATTAACTGGACGATTAATCGACTAATTGACGCCCAGGCTGGGTCTGTGTGACAAAAAAAGAAAGAAAGGATGCAGTGAAAGGAATTAGCAGGGCTGCAAAGAATGGGGGAGCCACTCAAACACAGAGGTGGGAATATTACCAGGGCAAAGAGGAAACAGGGTTAGAATAATAACAATAACCTTTGAACTGCAGAGCTGGATTGGACCCTCTAGATCAGAGGTCCCCAGCCCCCAGTCCGCGGCCCAGTGCCGGTCCGTGGCCTGAGCCGGACCGGGCCGCCGAGACAGACCTTCCGCCCCGCCCCCCCGCACGCACCCACACACACACAGCCGCCCATGTGCTCCAGCACGCCCGTGTGAGCACCGCGCCACCGTTTGCGTATGCGCACGAGCATGAGCGTGCCTGTGCGAGAGAGAGAGAGTGCTTGTTCACACATGTGCGCAAGCGCAGGGGGTGCTCCGCCTTCCCCAGCCGGTCCGCGGACTGAAAAAGGTTGGGGATCGCTGCTCTAGATCATTGAGTCCAGCCCCTCTCAAGGAGACGCCGCCAGACAACCTCTGGCTCCACAGCCAGAGACCTAAGACACTGAGCGAGCTACACACACAGCACGTTGAGGGGGCACGGGTTGTTCGTTATCTATTTAAAATGTTTTTCTATGGTTTCCCGTGGTCAAGCTCCTTCTCCCCAGCCCTTGCCCCAGAGTAGAAAATTCAAAAGCATAATGAGTACACTCCTGAAGCCATTTTAGCTGTGAGGGTGCCATTTTTGCAAAGAGTAGAGGTGCTTCTAGATAGCGCTTTTGCCCCATCCACAGGAACTCATACGCCATTTCCCTGGATTTGTTGTTCTCCTGTGTTCTCCCTTTCTTCCATCTTATTTATTCATTCATTCATTCATTCATTCATTCATTCATTCATTCATTTATTTATTTATTTATTTATTTATTTATTTATTTATTTATTTATTTATTTATTCATTCATTCATTCATTCATTTATTTACATATTCATTCATTCTTTCATTCATTAGCTTTTTATACCACCCCACTATTCTGGGTGGTTCACAACAAGCAGAATAGGATATAAATACCAAAAACATAACGAAACTATAGAAATAAGACCATCAAAACAAACATAATGTAAACTCACTTTTCTCTGTAACGACGAAAACACATGAAGCATCAGGTAGAGTCATTACAGCAGGCCTGCCTGAAGAGGAGTGTTTTAAGCTGCCCTCTCAATGTGAGCAGGGAGGGTTCCAGATGTAGCTCTACCAGCAGCTGCTTCCATAGAGTTGGTGCCACCACAAAGAAGGCCCAGCTATTCGTAGAGGACTTACAGGGGCCCCCTCAGAGTGGCAACACAGAGGAGCATAGAGTGGGAGGATCTGGTGGACCAGGCAGATGACATTGGGGAAAGATGCTCTGACAAATAATATGGTCCCACACCATGAAGGCTTTTATATGTGAGCATCAAAACCTTGAACTTGATCTGGGACACAACGGGTAACCAGTGAAGGTGAGCCCAAACCGGTGAAGGTGAGCCCAAACCGGTGAAGGTGAGCCCAAACTGGTGTGATGTGGTCAAATTTGCTCACACCAGCCACCAGTCTGGCTACAGCATTCTGGACCCACTGAAGTCTCCATGTCAGCCTCAAGGGAGGCCCCACATAGAGAGCAATACAGTAGTCAATCCAGGAGATGACCTGTGCTTGCATCAGCCAGATACCTAGACCACTGAGTAAGATACACAGTAGCAAAGACATAGGACAGAAATAGATAATAGCTGGACAGACAAAGGCATAGAATTGCACAAAAAGCCCGCGTTCAGTTGGGTATGTGTGTATGTGCACATGCATATGCTAGTAATAAAATAAATAAATAAATAAATAAAAGCACCGTCAGTAGGAGGTGAATGCAGGAGTTGTCTGGTTTTAAAAGGCTTGCTCTAACACATGCAAATCTTTAATTAAACATACTCATAAAACTATAATGAACTGTTCATTTAATTAAATGGGGTGAGTCATTTCATTAATTTTTAGCAAACTGCAGAGCCGCTGTATAACCTTTCTCGGTTGGAATTCAAAGAGCAGAGATGAACTGTTTAAAGGAAATGATTTTTTTTCCCCCTAGCACGGGGCGTTCAGGTGGCTCCTTCGGCTCCACACGCACATGGGGTTTGCCGGGTTGGTTTAAAAAGCTCTCCTGAGTCAATGTACTTTGATCTTTAAAATCATTTTCCTCTCTTTGAAGTCATGTCTCTTTTCTGTCTCATGGCCATGGTCACCCACCCATCCCATGTAGCTGCCCTACTCCAGGATGTAATGGATCGGGACACATCCGGGGGAAATATGCAAGACATAGGAGGTGAGTTTCTATGACCGATGGCAATGCCACTGGTATCGTTACGTGCAACTGTGTTTTTCTTGTTAAGGAGACTGGTGCATGGAAGCAAACTTAGGACAAATATGGTTGTGGCTAGATTTATCTATGTAGGTCCATATGGGGACTGCTGTATGGGTTTGGACACTGTTCCTTCTATCATAGAGCTGGAAGAAGCTTCACCACAAAAAAAGGAGGGGGCAGCTAAAACGATCAAGCAGTGAAAACTCCTTGAGGAAGTTTCAAAAACATCTGACCTTTATCTTAAGATCATTAGTGGGAGGCTCCTTCGTCAGGGTTATGTAGGACCTAGGCAAAAGGTCTTTCTTTTGTTGATGCCACATCTTTGGAACTTCCCACTGAAGCTCAACTGATGCTGATGTCATTTGGGCACCAGGTTAAAACATAGCTTCTTTGCCTGGACATTCTAAAGTGTTGCAAAGAAATGTGATTCATTTGCTCTACCTTTTTGAGGCATCTGTTTTGTTTTGACAGCAATGTTGTATGGTTTTATTGTGCTGTATTGTGAGATATATAGGGAGCGCCTCTAGTATACTCCGCTTATAATTCAGGATGCAAGGCGTGTCAACATACTTTTAATATATATATGTCTCTCATCTATCTTTCTATCTATTATCAGTTTTTAAAAACTATTTATTTGTAGAAGTGGCTACAGAGAAGCACTTCCTCTTCTCAGAATTTGAAGTCAGCCAATGGAACTTATTGAGGACCGTTAAAAGCTATTACTCTTCAAACCACATGTAATTAGTTTGTGGGATACGTTCCTTACTTAAGTTGTCCAATAGAGGACATGGAGCAAAAGAAAAGTTTGGTCTCAATCTAGCAGGGATCTTTTTACATTCCCCTGATTTCCCAGTAGTCACAGTTGAAATCTTTAATAGGTCCGGATAGCAAAGTGAGTGGTTTCCATGAAATGATTAAGTGCTTCCTCCTTCTACTATTTACTATGAAAAACAGTGAAAGAAGCACTGGTTGAAATCCATCCCTAACACATTATGACACAGCTTGGAAAAGATACGTCTTTTTTCTTTAACTACTGGGGGATTCTGGGAATTACAGTCTAAATAAGTAACATCTCCAAACTTATGAAAGGTGGAATAACTCTTTGAATCAGGACAGTTCTGGACAGTGCGCTTCAAGAAGGATGCCAACAAATTGGAACAAGTTCAGAGGAGGGCAACAAGGATGATCAGGGGGCTGGAAACCAAGCCTTATGAGGAAAGGCTGAAAGAATTGGGCATGTTTAGCCTTGAGAAAAGAAGACTGAGGGGTGATAGGATAGCACTTTTCAAATATTTGAAAGGCTGTCATACAGAGGAGGGGCAAGATCTGTTCTCGATCGTCCCAGAGTGCAGGACACGCAACAATGGGCTCAAGTTAAAGGAAGCCAGATTTCAGTTGAAGATCAGGAAAAACATCCTAACTGTTAGAGCAGTACGACAGTGGAACCCATGACCTCAGGAGGTGGTGAGCACTCCAACACTGGAGGCATTCAAGAGAAACATAGACAACCACCTTGCAGATATCCTTTGATTTGTATTCCTGCATCGAGCAGGAGTTTGGACTTTATAGGCTCCTTCCAACTTCATGATTCTATGATTCTATGATGAGAGGATCCTGAAGCTGAGGCTCCAATACTTTGGCCATCTCATGAGAAGAGAAGACTCCCTGGAAAAGCCCCTGATGTTGGGAAAGTGTGAAGGCAAGAGGAGAAGGGGACGACAGAGGACGAGATGGTTGGACAGTGTCATTGAAGCGACCAACATGAATTTGACCAAACTCCGGGAGGCAGTGGAAGACAGGAGGGCCTGGCATGCTTTGGTTCATGAGGTCACAAAGAGTCAGACATGACTTAACGACTAAACAACAACAACAACAAATGATGAGAGGAAGCAGCATAAGCACTGCACAGCTGTAATCTGTGGAAGCTTCCTGCATCCACAAGATAGCTTTTTCCCAGGTCAGCTGAGCTGCTCCTGACCTTTCTCTTAAAAAGGAAACTCTTTAAACCAAGATATCAAGAACAAGCTACAGCTGCAGTGAAGCTGTGAAATTAAGAAAGATCACATGAAACCAGCATACCCCCTGACACATGACAAGCTGGCTACTTACCTCAGTTGGAAGAGGTGAATGGAGAGGCTAGGTAAATCATTAAGTGAACTTCAAGCCACACAACAGGGCAGAGGTGTTGATTCTACACTGCAGAACTAAAACATTTTAAATGTCCATCCAAGACTGTAAGCTGTAAAAAAAAAAAAGAAAGAAAGAAAGAAAAGGAACCCGAGACTAATATGTATTTGCAAATACATTTATATCCATTTTTCTTTTTTATTAACTCCAGAGCCCCCCAACTAGTACGGAAGTGCCCATGTTTGCTGGGAGTGATAGTTCAAGAAAGTAATTTTGCAAAGCAAAAAAAGTAACTTTTTGAAGCTCTACAACAGGGCACTGGAATCACAGAGGCATCCATTATGGCAGGGGTAGGCTGGCTGGATAGCTCAGTGGTTTAGGTATCTGGTTGTGGAGCCAGAGGTTAGGAGTTTGATTCCTCACTGTGCTTCCTACGAGTAGAGCCAGCCTGTGTAGCCTTGGGCAAGCTGCACAGTCCCAGGGCACCCCCAGAAGAAGGGAACGGTAAACCACTTCTGAGTACTCATTAGTATTACCTAGAAAACCCTGAAAAGGATTGCCATAAGTCTGTATTGACTTGAAATTATTATTATTACTAGGCAACATATAGCCCATGTGTTCAGGGGTTCCCAACACCTCAAGGCCCCACACATACCCTCCAAAAATGTTTAATTACACTAAAGTGTGTGTAAGAGAACTTTTCCAGTTTAAAAACATGCTGTGTCCCTGGAGCTATAGAACTGACTGTATCAGTCCCTCATCATGAAGAGTAATTCAGACCACCAGAACAAGGGCAAAGATCCAGGCACTTCCTGTGGATGCCCTCCTCAATCCAATTACTAAACATTCAAAGAGCCGAAGAATGACAGGCTTCAACTTGGCAAAAATGTAAGCTCCAATAAAGTCCTCATCTGCCTGGCTGACAATTTCATCTCCCAGAATGTGAAAGAACCAGGTGTTCTGGATCTGATCCTTGCCAATAGGGAAGAACAAATCCATGAGGAAGAAGTTGCAGGAACTTTAGGTGAAAGTGGCTGTGGATGTCTAGGGAAGGGTCGCTCCCTATAAACAAAGCCCCAAGTTCCTTCATCCTACTTAGAAAGAAAGGTTGTGAAGGTTGCCTTGGTTTGGTTTTGTTCTTGGTATCAAAACAAGAGAGATGGGAAGTCCACGCCATGGCCAGCACAGCCATGCTGACAACAAGGTTCTAGGAAAGAATATTTCACTGGTCCCGTGGATTTCAGATCAAAAGCATCCTAGCAATCAATGTTGGATGCGCTTGTCTGTAACATTTGATTAACTAGCCAAGCCAGATTTTAATTATTTTTCTGGTCATTCGGCAGAACCTATCCTTAGGTACCATTGAAAGCAGCACATAGTTGTTTATGTCTACCTGTCTCTCTGTGTGTATGAGGTAATTAAGAGTTTTATTTTATCTCTGGACATGTGGGGGTGACGTGATCAGCAGCAAGGTTCATCTGGGGAAAGGGTTAACCCTTTCACTCCCAGAAATGCGCTGGTTTCGTTCAGATCAATTTGGGTCCCAGACCGGAATCAGTCTTTAAGCCTCCCATTGACCTGCACTAGAATACCAAAATCGTTTGTGACTCATTTATTTTTGCATGGATGTTAATGAAAATTTGGCAACATGAGAAATCATACAGAGGCAAGTAAATATGCTAAATTTCAAGCAGCTTGTGTCTTGGGTTTGCATAGTAGGTATCTTTAAACTTTGCTGTTTTTTTTTAAAAGACTGAAGTGATTTATGCCTCATATGGTTCAATTTGTACTCCACATTGATTTGTAAATTCAAATCACTTTGCACCACAAGTAAATATAGCCACATTGTACTGGACCTCACACAAATAGTTCCAAATCAGCTCAATTCAGCTAGTAGTTCAGGATTTGTCCAAATACAGTGTTCAGCTGTGGTTGAAATCCAGATTGGCAAAGGGCCCATTGACTGCTTTTAGACAAAAACACAAAGATGCATTTAACATGACACCTAATTAGGCCCTATGACTCAGTCTTGGTTCACTGAGTTCTGGCCTTCATTAAATGACCTACTTCATGAGGTAGTTTTGAGGATGAAAGATGAAGCAGTGCTTTGCATTGTTCTCCTGGACTTCTTTGTAAGCACACATGTAACTTGGTATTCCTGAATCCCATGCTTCATGATTGCTAAATTCCATTTTTAATCCCAGAATTGGGAACAAAGTGAATTTTAGATAGACAGGTAAACAGGTATAGATGATAGACTGATGGATCTAAATCAGTGGTTCCCATCCTTGGGTCCCCAGGTGTTCTTGGGCTAAAACTCCCAGAAGCCCTCACCACTCGCTGTGCTGGCCAGGATTTCTGGGAGTTGCTGTCCAAAAACATCTGGGGACCCAAGGTTGGGAACCACTGATCTAGAGGGTAGGGCAATCTCCTGACTTCTGGGGACCACACACCACATCCTTGAACCTCAGAGAATTGCACCTTCTCCCATGAACCCTTTAGATTAGGCAACCTTCAGTCTCGAGAGACTATGGTAACGTGCTCTGAATAGAGGACTTGGAACAGTGTCTAGTGTGGCTGAGGAGGCCTCCTCATGAACCCTATCACTTACAAAAAAAAAAAAACCCTCACAAAAATGGGTGGGTTTTTAACTGAGAAATCTTCCTTGTGCTCTTTAGAGCCCCCCCCCCAAAAAAATATTATAGAAAAAATAAATATTTTGAAGGGCAGAAATGCTGGGTGTCCTTCAAAATAAGGTCAGTTCCCCCCCCCCCTCAGTCTTTTAGAAGACAGATGGGGGCTTTCTGAGGAAATTCTTTCTCTCAATCTCTCTCTCTCTCTCTTTTTTTAAGTGGCTCTTTAAGGTGCTAGGGGCCCATTTGGGCCCCTATCCACCCTGATCTGCACAGACAGACAGACAGACAGACAGACAGACAAACAGCTCTACATACAAAGAAGGGATAATGTAGACTCTTTCTCACAACTTTTGAATGAATCTCTATTGAACTACAAGTTAAGCCTGAGGAAAGAATGGGTTATTTTAGATCTCAGATTTGTGGGGGATTAACAGAAATTTATGGAGAAATGAGATTGGAGGAGACTTTAATCCTCCAAATGAGGTTGTCCGGATTATTTACTGACTGGTTGGACTGAAGAGTCAGGTGTTTAAAACTAAGGAAGATATGATACATTTAAAAAGTTATTTTAAAAAGTTAAAAGCCCGAGTAGGGGCTAGTCACAGTGATAAAAGAAACAATTCAAGGACACACTGAGATAAAAATGAAATAATTTAATATTGACAATGCCTGGGGAACTCTAACTCAAAACTATAATATCTGGCAAAATGCTGTCAAACAAGGAGCTAAAGAATTTGAAATAAGAAGAATCAAGGATGCACTCGTATATGGCTCCTTTGACACCTGAACACTGTGACTCAGTCTCTCTCCCCCTTTTCTTCCTTCCCAGTTTGCAAAGTTGCCCATTAGCAAAGAAGAGGAAACTTCAGCATGCAGAGGCAGAACATCTGGCATCCAAGAGGAAGTCCCATCCCCTTAAGCTAGCCCTTGATGAAGGCTACAACGTGGACAGCGATGGCAGTGAAGAGGCAGAGCTGAAAGAGGAGTCAGTGACGGGTGACTCCGAGGGCACGGTGGAGGAAGAAGAAGCAGAGACGCTAGACCCAGAAGAAACCTGCAGTAACCCTCCACCGGAAGAAGGTGTTTTATATCACTATTTGACTGCAAAGGTTTATTTTATTGACAGGAACTGTGCCAAGAGTGTTAACAGCCTAGTGCTATAGCACCTCTAAATAACGTAGGGTGAGTGTCCTCCAGTTATATTCATGCAAAGAACGAGAACATTCCGTATCTAATGGAAAGAACAAGTGGTTCCAATGTTTTTCTTTAGTCTAGAAGTGGTAACTTCATATCTTGCTGGGAAAACTTTGTATTTCAGTTTTGAAAATTCGTTTCTGTTGGGTTTTTTTTAATTTACATAGGAGAAAAAATACAGTTTAATGATAAACTATATACCAACATGAATTTGACCAAACTCCGGGAGGCAGTGGAAGACAGGAGGGCCTGGCGTGCTTTGGTCCATGGGGTCACGAAGATTCGGACACGACTTAACGACTAAACAACAACAACAAAATGATAAACACATCCTCATCACTGTGTGCTGTCAAATCAATTCTGATGCATGGCAACCCTTTTCAGGGTTTTCCAAGTAGAGAGTACTTAGAAGTGGTTTCCCATTGCCTTCTTCTGGAGGTGCCCTGGGATTGTGCAGCTTGCCCAAGGCCATACAGGTTGGCTCTACTCACAGGAGGCACAGTGGGGAATCAAACTCCCAACCTCTGGTTCCACAGCCAGAGACCTAACTCACCGAGCTATCCAGCCAGCTGTATACGCATCATAACTAATCCTTTTTCTTCCTCCTGCAAAATTTGGTTTGAAATGAGCAAATATTATTTCTCTCCCCCTTCCCACTCTCTCTTGATCTCATTCTCAGCTTGCTGGATTTTTCACTGAATGTATTAAATGTTTCGACCCAGACTGTCCTATTTACAGGGCTATACAGTATTTGACCAGTCATACCAGTTACTGGTACATTTACATTGTCTGGAGAAGGGCTCTAAACATGTGAGGACGGGAGATTTTGTTAGCCCTGTTTACATTCCCATCATTCCCCTTGTGTGAGGAGCAACATTCTTAAGAGGAGAACCTCATTTGTGAGTGGAACCTTTCTATTTGATCCAAAACAATGATTTTGTAGTATTCTAGGTTGCATGGATAGGTCCTCATATATAGGAGGTTCACCTTTTCAGACATCTGATTGTACTCCAGAAGAAGTGAAATCATGTACATTGTGGTGGCCAGTTTCCTCTAGTCAACAAGGTGCTGATTGCTTGGCCATTCCTATGGTAGTCACATGACTACAGCTTATATGATTTCACATAAACTAGAATAAAATCCCACTAGGATTCTCCCGAATAGCTAGTTAACTGTATATTCTTCTAAAATTACGTGGGTTGATTCTAAATAGAGGGTTGTCACTGCTATCGGTCAAAGGAGGGCTTTGCGTCTTCTCTTCATCCAAAGATTGGTAGCAAATGGAAAACAAAATGGAAGAGGTGGAGGAGGGACATAGCAAGGTTGAGAGTGGGACATGGCATCTGGGCCTCTCTAAAAATTGACTGGGGCAGGGCAGTTGTACCCTAAAAGTCTTTTCTGGAAATATTTCTCACATGGAACCGCAGTTTCCAAGGCCATCTTATAGAGATGGGCACAAACCACCGGTTCAATGGTTCGTGCTGGTTCAGTGGATGGGCTGAACAAGGTGTTCCATGGTTCAGCACCCCCACCCCCTCCAGCGGGCGCCCACTCAGAGGCAGCACCCAGAGGAAGTGGGGGGAGGGAAACTGGGCAACTACTTCTGAGTGGGCTCCTGCAAAGCACCGAACCATGGAACACCTGTTTGGCTGTTCACCAAACTGGCAGTTCGTGCCCATCCGTAGAACAAATCCAACTGATACGACAAGCTTGTTGAACTGTGTTCTGAAGCAATTATGGCTTCTGATGCAACAGCCAGGCAGCTTCAATATTGAAACCCTTGCCCACAAGGCTTTGAGATGAAGTGTGCAACAGACATCTCACATCTGGTCACATCCAGTTCCTGGAACAACTTTGTATCACCCTGGTGACCTAACAAAACATGTAGTAAAGTTTTGAGTGCCATCTTTCACATACACACTGGTCATACTCTCTTTGTATGTACCAACCATGTGACTCAGATGCACCCTGGCATCTCATTATTTAGTTGCAATTAGCCACGGCAAGTTAGAGACATTTTGCACAAGCACCAGTTGGATTCTTCCCATCCTATTGAACTGTACTCTTGAAAAGCAGGGACCTGAGCACGTTTGCTTCATCGGAACTGGCCCAGTTCAGTTCAGGGTTTGGCCAAATCAAAAGGACACCCTAGTTAGAATCCGTCCATTAGTCCTGTCAATGGAAGTCCTTTTTTTTAGCCACAATGGACACCAATCCACCAAAAGCCTTGTTGGGACCAAATATAGGGAATTACAAGTAATAACCAAAGAGGGTTGGGGGTCCCAGCTTCCTAAATGTATGCTATACTGTGCTCTTCCATAGGCATCAACCTTCTGCCATTTCATTGGCAGAAAAAATATATTCATCTAGAAAAGGGCAAGGGAAAATACAAAGGATTTTAGCTGGCAACATCCTGGAGAAAAAGGATGTCATGACGCTGAACCACATGATGCTGTGGTTAAACTGCAGTACTGCAGTCAAAGCTCTGCTCACAACCCAAGTTTGACCCCGACAGGCTCAGGTAACTGACTCTAGGTTGACTCAGCCTTTCATCCTTTTGAGGTTGGTAAATTGAGTTCCCAGATTGCTGGGGGCGGGGAGCAATGTGTAGCCTGCATAATTAAATTGCAAACCGCCCAGAGAGTTCTTTAAGCACAATGGTATATAAGCAGCATACTTTGCTTTTTGCTTTGCTGATATTCATCAGAGGGAGCAATTTTAGGAAGTAAAGCTCCTGTTTACTTGTCATTGCTGAGTAATACTATACACATGACCCTGTCTGAAGTATAACAGCAAGAGATGGGTTTGTACTGAACCTTTAAAATGAGTTGTTTACAAGTTTATGTGATTTCCTTTCCTGCCCTTTCCCCCCTGTTTACAGGGCAAAACCCCAGACTCATACATTAGGGGCAAAGCATGGGCACTTTCACGCCTGATCAG
The DNA here is from genome assembly GCA_037013535.1 of Intellagama lesueurii. NCBI lineage: Eukaryota > Metazoa > Chordata > Lepidosauria > Squamata > Agamidae > Intellagama > Intellagama lesueurii. Next base: position 236,227,744 of record JBAJHW010000004.1, on the reverse strand, counting down.
CTGAAGGCCAACTACAGGAGCTATCACAATGTAATTGCCAACTCTCTTTTTAAATCTAGGTCAAACAGTGGAAGAGACTCCGGAAGCCAAGGAACAGAGAGGTGAAAGTGACGGACAAGTCTCTAGTGCTGGGGAAGACGTCACACATTTGCTGCAGGAAGGAGTGGCAGAGGAGGAAGAGGAGGAGGAAGAAGAGGAGGAGGAGGAGGAGGAAGAGGCAATCCAGGAGGAATGTGAGAAGGAGATCATCATTCAGACGGAAGATGCAGAAGAAGTCATTGAGGTCACCAGCGAGCGCAGCAGCGATTTGTGCCTGGATCATCATCGGGATGAGGAGGTGAGCTATAATGAATCTTGCAAACTGAGAAAAGAGGAGGAGGAGGAAGACAATGAAGAGGAGGAGGAGGAAGAAGAAGAAGAAGAAGAAGAGGAGGAGGAAGAAGAAGAGGAGGAGGAGTATGAAGAGGAAGAAGAGGAAGAAGAGGAGGAGGAGGAGGAAGAAGAACCAGCAAGCCAAGTAATCTGTGAAGAAGCTCCTCATACATCTCAGGATTCCCCCAAAACCCACTGTGAAGGACTGACAGCAAGCCCCAAGCCTGAGTACTCTGTTATTGTGGAGGTGAGATCAGATGATGACAAGGATGATGACTCTCACTCCCAGAAATCCACTGTGACGGATGAATCGGAGATGTACGACATGATGACCCGAGGGAACTTGGGGCTTCTGGAACAGGCTATTGCACTGAAAGCTGAGCAAGTCAAGGTCGTGAGGGAGCCTGGCCAGCCGCTGACAGGGGAACATGCAAAACATTTCCAGGCTGAGGAGAAGCAGAATAAAGCCTTGGATTCCATCAGAAAGAGCTACTACAGCAAAGGTGAGGTCTTTGCCGTGCTGGTGGCGTAGTACATCCAGTCTGGGCAGGGCGGTGTGGGAGCCTCACCCTTGTTGATCTCTACCTTCACCTCCAGCACACAACTTCCGGTGGTCAGGTCATATTTCCCAGCGTAGATCAAGAAAACACGAATGAGTCACAGGACACTGGAACACAGTGGCAGCTCATGTCTATAAGGGCTGATGGAGCAGAAGGCAAAGCAGACAATGGTGATGGAGTCATGGATGACAACCAGCTCCTACCTGTTGCTGGTGCCCTAGGCTCCCTTCCCTTCTCTTTCACATACTCATAGTTTAGCTGAAGGTTGGTGAGGAGCGAAAGACATATGGGGTCTTGGTCCTTCCGCTCCTTGCAAGGAGACAAGAGTGGGATGTCTGAGCATCTTCTGAAGCCAAGCTGGGGCAGTACCACATTTGTGCTAATAGATCAGCCTCCCCTACTGGAACCCAACTGACTCTTTCTCTTTCCCACATCCTCCTTGACCATAAAGGGAAGATGCAGGTCGTATTCTCTTCTAGAACCACTGAGCCTGCTGGGCTAATCCCTGCAGCACTAGCTTATATCAGTGGTTGTTTCTGCCCCAGTGTTTGCATCTCTTGGTTTGCAGTGACCTCAGAAGGTAAATGTACAATGGACAGTGTAGGAGAAACATAACCTTCTTCTTGAACCTTTCCCCTGCTCTGTTACCAGATGTGGGCAGAATCCTTACACCAGAAGAGAGACTAAGACTAGGGACATTTAGGGTCACCTATTTCTGAAAAGGGGAGGGGTAAAGCAGTTTTATTTTAAAAATCATATCTCAAATTCCCTTTGCCCAAACCTGCCCATATTTGGCACAAAACAAGCACAGACTGTCTGCTAAAACTATGCCAAATTTGGTGCCGCTCTAAAGCTCATTTTGAAAGTGATATGTTTTTGTTTGGGCTGCCCCCATTTTTAAAATTGACTTGTAGAATGTTGACTTGCTCTTTGTTATTATTATTATTTATTTGATTTCTATACCGCCCATCTGGCAACCCAGGCCACTCTGGGAGGTTTACACGTTATGATAATACAATGCAGTACAATGCAATGCAATACAATAAAACAGAACAATAAGACAGAAATAATCAATACAATATAAATAAAGTAAAAATAATGCCAAGAAGAACATTAAAAATAAAATAGTACAAGCATGGAGGAGGGTTGAATATCTAGCTGTTAAAGCACTACTGTGTCAGGATATTATAGAGTCCGGGAAGGCCTGTCTAAATAACCATGTTTTTAATGATTGTTTGAAAGTTCCGAATGAAGGGGCCAAGCGAATTTTGGGAGGGAGGCTATTCCACAGTCACGGGGCGACCGCCGAGAAGGCCCAGTTTCTTGTCATCGTTTTCCGAGCCTCTCTTGGGGTCAGAACTCTCAACCACCCAGACTGGGAAGACCTTACAGGGCGGGCAGATCTAGTTGGAAGGAGGTGTTCTGCCAGATGATCTTGTGCTCTGCCAGCACAAGATCATTGCTGTGCTCTTGTGCACCAATAATGCATGTTGCTATTTGAGCAAATGCAGGTGAACTGAGGAATCAGGTGGCAGAAAACTACGTAAGAGTTTCTGCCTGCCCAGTGTTTTAGGAGCAAATGACAACTATGTCTATAGGATTATCATTCCCAGAGCCTTTTTAATGCTATCCATTTGTTTTCCCAGATTCTTTAAGTTTCAGTGTATATTTCCTATTCCTGCACAAACCTCCATAGCTGTTATTAGACCTGTCAATGAAATATCGCCTAGAGTAAAATGCAAACCAAAGGCAGAGATTCTTTCTAATGTGAAGAGCATCAGGGGAAACCAAGGGAATTTTGATTTGAGTGGTTTGATTTATCAGAGGAGTTTTGCATCTTTACTTTCTCATCCGTTTCTGCCTGTATCCTCTTCTCCGTTCACTTCTTAGATCCTTCAAGACCCGAGAAGCGTGAGATCAAATGCCCCACTCCAGGCTGTGATGGCACAGGCCACGTCACAGGGTTGTATCCTCACCATCGGAGTTTGTCTGGCTGCCCACACAAAGACAGGATCCCTCCTGAAAGTAAGTGCATGTTAGTGCTAGTCACACAACAGACGTGGTCTTATTGCTGCTGCTGCTACTGCTTCTATGAAATGATGGTATATCAGTACTCAAAATAATGGGATATTCTGGGTATCGTGCCCGAGAGTGGAGAAAAGAATATAGCAGAAAGGTGGCAGCTGAGCAAACTAAAGAAGCCCATAACTTTGTACTGGGAAGATCTCAGGAATTTATTTATATATTTTAAACTATTTTTTATCCTGTCTTTCTCCTTTAAAAGAACCTAAAGCAGCTTACAACAGTTAACAGGCAGTATTTAAGCTAATAACAGTGAGTATAGAATACTCCCTGTTCTTAGCTTATTGAAAGATTCATCAATCGATGAATACAATACCAAGAAACATAAGCAACACCAAAACACATTCAATGCAGTAAGGTACAACAATCCATTTTAAAAACCCCACTCAAACGATCAGTCCCTGAGGGAAAGCTTGCCTGAAAAGAAAATTCTTCTCCTGCTTGTGGAAGGACAGCAAAGAGGGGGCCAGCCTGGCCTCCTGTGGGAGGGAGTTCCAGATTTTGGGAGCAAGAATTGAACAGTTAACTTTAAAGAAATGTTAAATCCTTAATAAATTAGCATAAAATTATGTTAAAAGATATACTCTTCTCCGTCCCCTCACGTCCACCACCAAAGGACAAACATTTAGTACCTGGAGCTGTACAATTGTGTATTTTACAACAGCATCACAAGAATCATTGTGTTTGTTTATGACCATAAAGTGAAATAACTGCTTTATTTGTTCATTTCAAAGACTGGAGATTGGAGGAGGCGGGGAGGGATAAAACAAGAAGACATCCATTATTTTCTGTTTGGTTTTTAAAAAAATTAAATACAAATGCAAGCCATTACATTTGAAGGAAGTGTAAGACAAATTATTTTCTTTGCTTTTAAGGTCATCACTGCAGGAGGCAATAAGATTGGAATCCTTTAAAAAAAAAATCAAAGAATACAGATAAAAGCAAATACAATTCCAATCACTCAAAAGTACCTGAAAGAGACAGACAGTAGAATTGTAAAGAAGAAGGAGAGAAAATCATTTTTCGAAGTATATAATAAGAGATAAGAACAAATTCATGTGGCTGCAAAACAGTTACCCATCCAAATGATGATTGCAGATTAATTAATTAATTTATTATTAATTAATAATTACATTATATCCCACCCATCTAGTCACATTATTATTATTTATTACATTATTTATTTACAAAATTATTAATTAATTACATTTTTATCCCACCCATCTAGTAACAGAGTACCATTCTGGACAGCTAACAACAATAAGGAGAATAAAAATAATAACCCACCCCCAACGTAAACCCACAAATAATAAAAACCTGCAAAAGAACACCCAAGGCGATGGTAAACAAACTCAAAATTAAAACATGTAGGTCTGTCAAAGGAGGAAGATGTTACCAAAGGCAACTTTAGAAAGCTCAGTTTTCACCCATTTTCTGAAGGTCAGGAGGGAGGAAGCCTGGCAGACCTCAACAGGCAATGCATTCCATAGTGTTGCAGCCACCAGCGAGAAGGAACAGTTGCCGGTAGTAGTTTTCTGGGCTTCTCTAGGGTTGACCACTTGCAGCCACAAAGCCTGGGTAGACTGGGTGGCCCAGGCAGGTTATCTTAAGGAGAGACACTCTGAGAGGTAGCGAGATCCCAAACCGTGAAGGGTTTGCCAAACTTCAGTAACAATCGGGGTTTTTTTTTAGACTGCTGAATTGGCCTTAGAGGTCTAAGTTGAAATTTAAAGCAAAGGATTTGACCACTATGCTAACATTTGACCACTATGCTACAAGAGGGGATGCTTGTATCAGATCCTCAGTTCATCAGCTTATCAGGGCCAAGTGAAACTTGGAAAGATTACAACTTTCTCCCGTGGGCTGAAAATGTTCCATTTTGTACAACCACTTCCAGAAAATAGGAAGAGCTGTCAAGAGCTCCTAGTCATGCTGGCTAGGAGATTCTAAGAATTATCGTCCAAAACATAAGCAGAACAAACCCGAATTCTGGATTCCACCATGTTCTATGATAGGTTGGGACTGCAAGATCCTAAAAAACGTTTCTGGAATTATCAGGAAGCCCTTTCCTCTGACAGTGTATAAACTACTTCCCCTCCCTTCTTTCCATGACCATGCTGCTGCTTTTACACCATTTTTTCTCTTTCCCATCTTCCTTATAAAGTTTTGGCCATGCACGAGAATGTATTAAAATGTCCAACGCCTGGATGTACCGGACAGGGTCATGTGAACAGCAACCGCAATACTCACCGAAGGTAGGTGGTACTTTCTAAATTATTCATACCTAGCAAAACTTCAGGTTTTTCTAAAACTAAATGAAAAGATTTCAAGCAGATGGCACCAAATAAGGATGTTGGGTTCCTTAATGTCAAATTTCCATTTAGTGTGCAAATAAATTGCACAGTTAAAAAACAACAACTACATAGACACTTGATGGAAAATAGGTTTAGTGAAACAAAAGGTTTTGGGGTTTGTTTGTTTTTACCATCTCAGATTCACCATTGGGCTATGGGACTTATTAAGCTCCAGCCTTTATTTCACATTATCCAAGGAAAGGTGGACTAGTACAGTGAGTAAGAGCCTAAGCTGCCAATCAAGAAGACTCAGGTTTAAATCTGCCATGAACTCACAAGATATCTCTTAAAACCTGAGGCATGTTTTGCAGTCTAAGGTGAAAGAGACAAAATCTTCTCCTCCCCTCTGTTCCATGTATCTGTTATCTGGCTTGGCTGAAAAAAGAACTTCCTTTGATGCTGGTTATGGAAGAGATTCTTCCACTACACCTACCGGCAGCAGGCAAGCTTTGGGAAGTCTCACGCGTGGATCACACAACTTTGTGCTTGAACTCCAAACCATTATTTCCAAATGGTGGTGGTGCTGGTGCTAAGTACGGCTCTACAGCAATGGTTCCCAACCTGGGGTCCATAGTTGTTCTAGTTCAGCTGCAATATGAGAGCAAAATGAGGTTGTTTTTCAGAAGCACAGCAAGTGAATGCATTTGAATTACTTTGAACACTGTGCGTATTGCTATTGTATTAATTTCCTTCCTTGCTTCCTTCCTTCCTTCAGCTTATCTGGGTGCCCCATTGCAGCTGCAGAAAAACTAGCCAAATCTCATGAGAAGCAGCAGCCTCCGACCGGTGATCCTTCAAAGAGTAACTCAAATTCTGACCGGATACTCAGGTAATTGAGACATAACAAATCGATTCCAAACCACAGGATTTCTCCTGTTTTCCTGTCTTCCCCCCTTCAACACACACTCACACAACTATATGACAGGTCTGTGAACAGTAAGTCACCGCTGGTATATCATGTGCTTGCTGATATTTTTTCTTACCGTCAAATGAAAGAAAATGGAGAGTACACATTTGACTGATGCTCCTAGTAAGGGCATGCAGAACACTGAACCGCTTCCGGTGAAACAATAAATGTTGAGATAACAAGTTGAAGGGATTTAACAGTGCACTGAGCAGCATCCATACAGATTACACTGCAATGCCAACTGCCAGAGTGTTACAGATTTTATACAGATATTAAAAGCAAGGAGACAGAAAACCACTGCAATTTTTCTGTTATAACACATCCCCTTACCCTTCTGTTTCCTAGACTTCCAGGAGCAGAACATGGCCCTGATTAATAAATATAACATGTAGACTCTTTCCCACCCCAGTCATCATGTGACTATACATTGCATCTGCTAGACTACTGCAATATATGAGAATGTATGCATACATGAGATTGAACCTCTTCCATGTAGATTCATTGATCAGGAATACCGTATTTTTCTGTGTATAAAACAACACTTAAAAATTGAGGGTCGTCTTATACACGGAGGCGAAGGAGCAGCCACGCTCGGCCACCCCTCGTGGGTGCCCATTGACTGCCGCTGCTGCCGCTGCCCGATTGTCTCCTCCAGAGCCACTGCCAGGGCTCACCTCCAGCTCACGTCGCCGCCTTGTCCCCTTGCCCCAAGGGAGCCCGTGAGTGGCACTGGAGGAGGTGATTGTGCTGTGGCAGCAGTCAATGGGCAGCCACGAGGGGCGGCCGAGCGCGCCTGCTCCTCCACCTCCGACAAAGGGTCAAAATTGGGGGTCATCTTATACATTGGGTGGTCTTGTACGTACACGGAAAAATACGGTAACTGCCAGTTTATGGCACTATCATCTAGTCTGCAGTCAACGTATAATGCATGCATCCATAGGGAAAAGGTTCAGTCTCACATCATCTGAGAGCACAAACACTGTATGGTTCCATGCCTCAATGAAATTAGCAAACTTGTTTAATAGGCAGTTTGGTCTAGGTTTGAAAGCCCCATCTATGAAACCTACTCTGGAATCAGGGTCAAAAAGTAAGACAACTGACAAGGCACATCCTCCAAAATCTTGTAGTTGAAAACATGCCAGCAGGGATGGAGAACCTGGGACTTATGGCAGCAGAAGGTCATCATCTAATCCATCAGCTTGCCTGCTCTCCTTCTCAGTAGGACGTAGATGCACCTGCTCCTACTGTCACACCAAGGAAGTTCATGCCCACCTTCCACTACAAAGTACTAATGATTTCTCTCCATCTGTTGCATGTTCTCTCCATTAATTCCATTATTCCTTGCTCTACACTAGTGTTTAAGGGCAAAACTCCATAACACCGTGGAAAGCCTTCACCAGACCCCCATAATCAGCAATTATGATATAAAAGACAAATATAATCAGAAATGCACTAAAGGGAAGAAGATGTGAGGTGACATTGTTTGATGCCAGAGATTTTATTTCAGGATAAAGAATCCAGAATCCTTTAGGATGAAATTTATTGGAAACCGGTTAATACAAATAATAATGAGTGCAACACTCATTCTCAAGCAGTCACGCTATGTCTAACCATCTGAAACACATGACCTGTAGAGTGGTTTGGTTAGGACTGAATGAACAAAGATGGAGGTGGGAATGTCATACAACTCATGCAATAAGGTGAAGTGATACTCCATTTTCATGAACATTTGACTTATCTTTCCGGGTTTTTTAGCTCCACTTCCAACCCCTGAGTTTGTTTTTAAGAATGTACTACTTTGTGATGACCTCATTGGTTTAAAATGACTAGATTTGAGTGGCCAGTATCTTCTTCTGTGTGTGTGTGTGTGTGTGTGTGTGTGTGTGTGTGTGTGTGTGTGTGTGTGTGTGCATGCGCACACGCGTGCACGCCTGTGCAGTGGGAGTGGTATCACTGGCTGCAGAAGACTGCTGCTAATTAAAGAGTCATTTTTTCCCCAATTTCAGGGCATGCATGACTTCCTAGCATTCTGCATGAGTCACACATGCCCCAAAATTTAAAAAAGGAATTCTTTGTCTAAGCAACAATCTGAAGAAAGAGCCAGTGATGGCATTCCACATAACAGGATATGGAACATAGCTTCAAAATTTAAAATTATGTTTTCTAACCAGTCTGAAAAATTGTGTGTTTCAAAACATTTAAAAATATTTTTTTCTGTTATGTGTTATTTAATACAATGATGCCATAATGTTTTACCTTGTTTCACACATATCAGAATTAATAGTGGCAGTGACTGTGATATTCAACCTTTGCTTAGCACTTCCAAGTATTCATGGTCCTTCCTCTGCATTACAGATCTTTACTTACAACAGCCCTTGCAATGCGTGTCAGGAACATTGCAAATTGGGGTGGGTGGGGAGAACTGAAGCTGACAGAGAGTGTCTTGGGGTATGTAAGGAGTTCAGAGTAAGTGTGAGACCAAATCAAGGACTTCCCAGTTCATATTTCAGGTTAAAAGCCTGTACACGTGTACCTGGAAGTAAGTCCCATTGAATTCAGTAGGACTTATATGACTATATGTTCAGAATTGTGTTATTGGTCTCTTAGCCACTACACTGTCCCTTCAAAAACATGTCAGCTCTGTTGCATGTTATTAATGGGCTAAAGCCAATGGTTAGTCCCAACCAGAGTAGACCTAGTTAATCAATAAGACCGACATAAGTGTTGTCTTGCTAATGTCGTGTGCACTCAGTGAGTGTACTGTGCCTGGGTCTAACAATGGAATTTAGCCCACTAATTAAACAATACATGATATTTTCCCTAAAATACACATATTCGCCAGAATCCTATTAGTGTTTGTGTACGCTTTGCTTAACTTGTTGTAGCTAATTGCAACTAATTGACAATGGGCTGGGGCATGTCTCATTTGCATTTCTGGTCATGTTGCTGATTGTGCAACTGAGATGTGCCTCAGTACCTTGTGATTTAGCTGTGCAAAGTTACCCAACCCTTAGTTAGGCCGTGGCCATTTTTTTTAATCAAGAGATTATTTGGCTTCTAAGAAAACCATTAAAAAACTGGTGACTTATTTTGGTCTTTCAAAAGGAAGCAAACGATGTGTCTCCCCACAGAAATGTAACTCACACTGGAATAAAAAGGTATTGTCTTTCCCTTCTCCTCAGGCCTATGTGCTTTGTGAAGCAACTGGAGGTGCCTCAGTATGGGAGCTACAGGCCCAATATGGTTCCCACCACGCCAAGAGCCAACTTGGCCAAGGAACTGGAAAAGTACTCCAAGGTCACCTTCGATTATGCAAGTTTTGATGCTCAGGTTTTTGGCAAACGCATGCTTGCCCCAAAGATTCAGACTAGCGAAACCTCACCTAAAGCCTTTAAATGTAAGTTGGGGCTGGATAGGGATAGCACTATGGAATACCCAGAAGGGTACACTGTTGTTTCTTGTAATAACACACCTATTGCCCTGTGGAATCAGACCAAAGTCCCATCGGGTTCAACTGTCTTAGTCACACCCGTGGGCCACCGGATGGTTCTGGGATATGCCCAAGCAATGCAACCACACTTATTGAGTGCTTATTCCCCACAAATGGCCTGCAGCTTCTGGACCTCATGTTCTTCCTTCGCTCTCCTGGTTACCAGCCACTGATGGAAAAGTCCCATTGCTCATGAATTTCCTTTTCAAAAACACACATACATGTACAAGCCATCGGTCTTAGTCTATGTTGTGGCAGCAAATCCGATAACCTAATTACATGTTATCCATCTTGAGCCTCTTATTAATACATGTTATTAGATGATCCTAAATTCTGCAGTTGTGAGGAGTGCATGATGTGCTACCTGAGGATATGTATAATTTACACTGGCAGTCATGTTTTAACAAAGTTGGAAGGAGCAATTTAGGGAATTATAAGCAGTGTGGAGAGATGAGAGAGGTGGAAGAAGATGCAATGCTTGTCCTGTGCAGTTTCGTTATACAAAAAGCCCCCAAACTAAATTTCCTACCAACAAAGGATTGCAAACCAATGTTATTCAGGACAACTTTCTCCCCGCTCTAAATGTCCCCATGGGCCCTTATTTTTGGGAATCAAGCATGTTATTGTCTGCATGGATTCATCCTGAGCCCTGTTTTTTGGTATTGGAATTGGGAGGGGAGTGATGAGTACGGAGATAATTTGTGTACAACATATACAAGCAAGTGATGGTAAGTAGGGCTCACCCTATGAATGGCTTTGATGTGCCCCCCCCTCTGGCATCTGCTCTGTGCCCACATCAGGACACACGGGTTGGTGTCCAGCCTGCCCTATTTACTTTTGGAGACACTCCAACCACAACTTTGTGGTTATATTCCACAACCATTGTTGTGGACCACAACATTCCATGCAGGATTTCTGCATTTACAATCCTCTGGGAAAAGCATGTTTTTCTCAATGGAGAAATAGAAATGGCTAAGTGATGTCATAGACTAAAGGCAAAAAGCAGGCTGGAAGCCCTCCTGCGTCACTTGGTACTACTCAGTCTATGGCCTGGCCTTTGCATTTGCCCTTATCTATGGGCAGAAAGGGGACGTGGTGGCGCTGTGGGTTAAACCGCAGAAGCCTCTGTGCTGCAAGGTCAGAAGACCAGCAGTTGTAAGATCGAATCCACACGATGGAGTGAGCTCCCGTCGCTTGTCCCAGCTCCTGCCAACCTAGCAGTTCGAAAGCATGTAAATGCGAGTAGATAAATAGGTACCACCACAGTGGGAAGGTAACGGCATTCCGTGTCTAGTCGCGCTGGCCACGTGACCACGTATGGACAAACGCTGGCTCTACGGCTTGGAGACGGGGATGAGCACCGCACCCTAGAGTCGGACACGACTGGACTAAATGTCAAGGGGAACCTTTACCTTTACCTATGGGCAGAAAAGGGGCTTTCCCAGAGAACTGAAAAGGCACAAATACTGATCCAGATTTGAACAAGATTCTGGTTGGAGGGTTTCCAAAATGGCACAAGACTGGGCCGGCAACAATCTGTGTGCCCAGACAATGCATATCACTGTTGGAAAACAAGCCCTCTGCTTTTTGAGAGGGTGAAGTGCATTTTGTTCCCAGAAATATGCATTGCTCAACAGATTTCAATAAACACAGAAAGGAAAAAGAGCAAAGAGGTTCATCTCCCTACACATATTTGAATTCCTGAGAGGCACACCACAATGCAGTTTTAATGGAAACCATTGTAGTATTCTGCGAACTTGGCAGAACTCTTGGTTAGTGGGTAAACCTTTCGCCTCAGTAGACCTGCCCATAAATCTCACTCTCTTCAGCAGTCCTGCTGCATTGCCCATAGGTTTGCAGGGCCATTCCACTGCTGAGGAGCACAAGATCTCTTCTGGATTAGACCACCAAGCTGATTTAGTCCAGCATCCTTTTCTTCACATTAACCAACCAGTTGCCCCTAAGGAAACTCATAAGCAAGGCATGAAGGTGTAGCCCTCCTTCCCAGCTGTCGCCCCCAGATAGAGAATCTTGCAGTGACATGGAGTTGCAGACAGCTCTCAAGGCTGTCATTTAGGAACTATCCTCTAGGAACTTTCCTCTATGAATTTATCTAGTCTTCTTTTAAGCCAGGAGTGAGCAATGCCAATCACTGTGGCAGCCATTCCCCTCCCTTCTGCCCCAGAATTTGCAGGCAGAAGTCCCCAACCGGCACTGATGCTGGTTTTCTTGCCACCGTATCATGGGGATGAAAAAGCAAGATTTACTGTCACCTTTAAAGTCTTCATTTTTTTCATTCAAGTGGGTGAGCATCCCCTCACACTTTGTTTACCAATAAATCCAGAAGCACAACTCTGCTTCTAAACCATGGAGAGCAACATCATCATGTGCCATCAAGTGAATTCTGACTTACAGCGACCCTTTTCAGGTTTTTCCAGGTAGGGAAAACTCAGAAGTAGTTTATCATTTCCTCCTTCTGAGGGCATCCTGGGACTGAGCAGTTTGCTCAAGACCACACAGGCTGGCTCTACTCGCAGGAGTCACCGTGAGGAATTGAACTCCCAAAGTCTGGCTCCACAGCCAGATACTTAAGCCACTGAGCTATCCAGCCAGCTTATGCATAAGCCTTGCATAAAATGAATTAAAAAAAAAAAAAAACAAAGCCAATACACTTCTTTCCCAACTGCACTGCAGGATTTTAGTGGCAAAAGGGAGGGGCAGAAGAAGACCCTTGGGTGCTGTGAAACTGGATGGACAGCTATTAGGCAGCCCATCGGCTATACGGTGCCTCTGCGCTAGTTGTGGCCCAATCCTTTTGAACAACCTAAGCCAGTGATCAGGCTTCTCAACACTGAAGCCACCTAGACTGGATTGATGTACTCGTGAATGATCCTTTGGCAACCATCATACATCACTCCCCCTGTGTTACTCCCTTTTTACAGCCAAACCTTTTCCAAAGGCCTCTTCCCCTGGCCACAGTCCCTCCAGCAGTTACGTGAAGAGCACTTCGTCTTCGTCCACAGGCTTCGACTACTCCCATGATGCCGAAGCCGCGCATATGGCTGCCACCGCCATTTTGAACCTTTCCACTCGCTGTTGGGAAATGCCCGAGAACCTCAGCACCAAGCAACAAGATCTCCCCAGCAAGGTGAAACATGAGATGGCTCACATCCCAGGGGGTGCTACGGTTGAAGGAAGTGGGCATTTTGTAAGCACAACATGCTTAGAGAAAGGGTTCAGTGAGGGTTTTTCATCACTGGCACTCAAGGGGACCTGTGTCATTTTGCTGGTTGATCAATTAACTGCCAAAGGTTATTATTATGATTTTGCAACTTGGCCTTAGCTAGTGGTCATTCTTGTTATATGCCGTCAAGTCAGAACCAACTTATAGCAACCCTAATAGGTTGGGCATGTCCACTTGCGGACGGGGGTGTCACACTCGCGGGTGGGCGTGTCGCGCTTGTGGAGGGGCGTGTCACACTCACAGGTGGGCATGTCGCGCTCGCTCCTCCATGAGCATGGCACGCCCACCCGTGAGCGTGACACACCCCTCCACAAGCGCGACACGCCCACCCACGAGCGTGGGGGGCCCGTCCCCTCCACTCACAGAGCCCGCACCCCCCAACCGGTCCGCGGTCCCAAAAAGGTTGGGGACCGCTGCACTAGACCACACTGGATATCACCAGTGGTCATAATACCTGTGAAATTTATCCAGGAGAAAGCTGTCCTTGCAATAACCCTGATCCCAGGCCATTTAGAGTTTTAGAAATCAAGACCAAGATGGAGATATGCAGCTAGAAGGGAAACTGGTAAGCAGTGAAGTTTTCAAGCTTCAATGAAATGGGTTGAGCATAATGAGTCCCAAAGAATGTCTTGATCACTGTAGTATAAACCACTAGTGGTCTCTGTATATTTTCACAGGTAGATGCACATTTAATGTATTAATAATAATCGTGTGCTTTAGAGTCAATTCCAGTGCATGGTCACCCTTTTCGGGGTTTTCTGGGGAGAGGGTACTCAGAAGTAGTTCTCCATTCCCTTCTTCTGGAGGCATCCTAGAACTGTGAAGCTTGCCCAAGGCCGCTCAGGCTGGGTCTTCTGGGAGGTACAATGGGGAACTGAACTCCCAACCTCTGGTTCTGCAGCCAGATACCTAACTCACTGAGCTATCCAGCCAGCTCTTTAATGCATTGCAATAATCTAATCTGAATCTCATCAAGACCTGGGGATATTTCTGTTGATGTCGGTTCATGTATTCATCTACTATGGTTTGAGTTTCCATAAGAACTGTTTCAGTGGTGTAAATGAGAGTCATCTCATCCACCAGCCCCACAGGGAAGTGCATCAGTTGACTAGATGGGCGGGATATAAATGCAATAAATAAATAAATAAATAAATAAATAAATAAATAAATAAATGGATGCTTCCTCTCCATGCTCACCAAAGTGTGAGCATGCTGCCGGTCACGAATACACCTTCAATAATTGCACGGCATTCACTGACTGTCTGAACTGGCGTCAGAACAAACTAAAATTGCATCTCAAGCAATCTCCAGTCACAAAGCAAAGCAAGATAGCTCCCAGGTGAGCAACCCAAAAAACCCTGATGTTCAACAAGTAGAAAGAGTGGTGTTTGGCCATGGGGTTCAAAGGCAGCAGGTAAATTCTGACAAGAGAGTCAAATACGATTGCAGATATGTAGTCAAGGCTGTTCTTTTTGAACGTTTCAGCCAATGGACATTGAAGTGGATGAAAACGGGACCCTAGACTTGAGCATGAACAAGCATCGCAAACGGGAGAGCGCCTTTCCCAGCAGCAGCAGCTGCAGCAGCAGCCCCAGCATCAAATCCCCGGATGTCTCCCAGCGCCAAAACAGCACCAGTGCCACGAGCAGCACCATGACCTCACCCCAGTCCAGCCACACATCCCGCCAGGATGATTGGGATGGGCCCATCGACTACACCAAACCCAATCGTCAGCGGGAAGAAGAGCCAGAAGAGGTAAATGAGGATGGGAGAGAGAGAGAGAGAGAGAGAGAGAGAGAGAGAGAGATTTACTGTCATGCCTATAAATTGGGGAGCAATGTGGCCAAGTTTTGAGGGGATTCCAACACACCTGAGACCCTTATATATCCCCCTCAATTTTATTTATTTTTATAAAAGCTATTTTTGGCCACCAGAGGGCCTAAGGGGGCTTTTTCCAGTAACATGACCCATTTTTGTAAGGAAAAAAAAATAGGTGGCAGTCATGGGAGCAAGTGTAGCTTAATACAATACAATAGAACCGCCGTATCCGCAGGATCGGTACCTGTGGTTTCACTTATCCACTGCCTGAAAATCAATCAATCAATCAATCAATCAATCAGTCCCAGAAATACACATTCCCAAGGTGCATTACCAGAACTGTCCACAACATGGAACCAGATAATGGAAACACATTTGTGGCCTGATGTCTCCAAGGGAAGCAGCTTCCAGTGAAATGGAAAAGCCATACTTGTGGGGTGAGGACGCTCGCTGGTTTCAGGGAATCCTCCTTTGCAACAGGAGGGCAGGAAACCCAGTCTTTTGGCAGAACTGGGCCAGGCCTCCCTCTCTCAACCATGCATGGACACCAGAGAAACTGGAAGTAAGCGCTTTGTTTATCCACTATTTCCAGCATCCATGAGGGGAGCTGGGAACCGAATACCACAGTCCTACGGTACAGCACAGGGGTTACTATGACAAGTTGCTAGGATCTGGTTATCCAAGCAAAAGTGCTTTTGTACTTAGTGCTTAGCAGCCAGAAAGACTTTGCTTCCATGGCCAAAGAAAATGGCAGGCGATAACTCATACCTTGCTGAAGATCATGGCCATGGATGTTCATAATCACCTTCATGATGATGTGGATGGATGTGTATACATGCTAAACCTATAGCATGTAAAGGAGTCACATCAGATGCTTTGCCACCAGTGTGCCTGCAAATTTTGCAGTTTCTTCGTGCATCCCTTTCTTGCTTAGTCAGGGCATGTTTATTCATCCAGTCCTCTTTCTGTGCCCATTTTTGCACTAATAGTCAACATGTCTTAAACAGAGCTAAGAATGTTACATTTTGAAGGAATTTGCTGCATTATTTGTTATTTCTCAGCAGCTGGCCATTGCTTTCGTTGCCCAAATAATTTGCTGTATCGCATTTTATTAAGGCAGTGCGTAGTCATCAACAGCAGACCAGGAAAATGCAGGGAGATGCTCTCTGGTTCCATCTAGTGGACAATTCTGATAGTTATCCTTGAAAATATTTGTAAAAAGGCAAAAGGCAGTGACAAAGAATTGAGAATTAAATTTTTTTCTATTTAAGATTGATAAGAGAATAATGTAAAACCTGAAAGATTCCCATCAAAATGGCCAGAATTCTACTGGATATTTACACTGGCATAAGTCCAATGGCATGAACTATAGTAGCAAATTGCCACTAGCTAAAGAGTTGCTGCTTCTATTCTATGTCTTGTGCCAAATCATGCAGCTGGCAACTGACAAGGAGTGCAACTTCATGACTAGAGGCAGTCACCATTGAAATTTATGCAATTGGACTTACACCAGCATAAATAACCAAGAGGATTCCAGCCAGTGCCTCTAACAATGCCTTAAAGTGCCCTTTAAAAGTAGCCTTTGAAAGTAATTTGGCATTGTTTAGGGGTTACTTGTTAGATCCAACTAAATTACTTTTCACCCAAGTAAGTAGCTTGTTACAGGTAACTATGTTGTAGATACTAGCTAATTACTTTTTACCCAAGTTAAGTAGCTTGTTACAGGTAACTATTTTGTTTGTAACTAGTTACTTTCAAACTCTGATCCTCAGTTCTGAGTTTTACAAATTAATTGGGTAACAAGTATTCATGAAACTGTTACTACTCAACTTCATTTAACACTATGGGTTTTTTATTTCAAAGAGTATGATTCAAGGTATGTATTAAACGCTAACAACAGATCAACAAGCAGTGCAGATTTTTCTTTCCTGGAGGTTTTCAGCAGGAGTTTCAGAAGACATATGTCAGAGATGGGTTTGACCCAGAAGGTTCAGTGTAGACAAGGAGTTCCATTAGTGCAGAATAATCCATACATTCAGTTGTTCCAGAACCAACATTTCTAGTCTCCTCCTCCTTTAGAGTCTTCCACATCTCATGGCCAATGATATAGGAGGGACCAAAGGCTTCAAAATTCAAATTAAAACTCAGGTGTTCCATGTGTCCTGTAGCTGTAATTCAAAGGAGCAGAATGCTTGCATGGTCATGCTAGAAGACACCTTTTTTTGATCCTTCCAGTATATTCCTTTGTACAACTGAAGAGGCAAGTAGCTTATCTGAGAAATGGCCTGCCTCTTCAGCATGCTGAGCAAATAATAGTAATCATTGTTGTCTTCGTCATCAGCGTTTCAACAGATTGCTTGATTATTTTAGTTTTGGTTATCAGGCATTCACTCCAGGTATATTTCTTGAAGCAGACTGGAGGTTGACTTCTTGGTTGAAGGCTGTGTGGTGCACAGAGGGAGAACCACATGGCTTCCTCATGCATCATGTTTTCCATATTGAGTCACCAGTGACTCTAGATTGACCTTCGGGTAGCACCAGATGTCACAGACCGGGTGCTTACGTGTGTCTCCTCACTGGAACTCCCTTGGTAGTCCTTCACCCATTCCTCATGAGGTGTACAACACTGATCAAAGACTTATTTTGTAGGTTTTCCAGATTAAAACCCATCTGTCAGTAGAGCACCTGGCCACATGTGGATGGACACATGTTAGAACAGAAAATTCTCCCACCAAAATAGTTATTTTGTGTGGCTCTGTCATTTCAAACGTCTTCTGACACATACCCTTTGCTGGTTTCTCGCAGTCAGAGCCTGTGATCCGTTCTTTCGCCTCCTCCGAAGCAGATGATCAGGAAGTACCTGAAGAGAACTTTGAAGAAAGGAAGTATCCTGGGGAAATTACTTTAACCAACTTTAAGCTTAAGTTCCTTTCCAAGGAGATCAAGAAAGAGCTGCTCACGTGAGTTTTGCTACTCGGGCTATGGAAGCCACGCAGTAACATATCTAGAATGAGACAAGGGGGAAGGAAGAATTTTGCCCTATGGGCAGAAGGGATGGGTGGCAATGTGTTGTTTTTTTTAACCAAGTTTATTTATGTTTCATACTGCAAGGGTCTTATTTAATCCAAACACTTCGAAAACCAAAGCTTGAAAGAGAAACCTCATGGTTTGAGTATTCCTGATTCTTACGATGAAGCATCACTCTTGAAACATGCATTGTCTCTTGAAACTATGCCATGGTGGAAAGTAGGGCAGGGGGACACTCAGTGAAAGCACCAGAATCTTAGAATTCACTGAAGTGACTATAAAAGCATAATTTTCTCTTACGTATTTCTTTTCATGCTCCACTTAGCCTCTTAACACAGTGCTGGGGGGAAATACTTTTTTATCAAGCACACTGCTTTGATGCCTTGTTTACAAAACATGGTATTATCTCAAGAGCGGAGTTTCTGAAATATTCCACATTGATTGAACTAGTATTCCATGCTGAGCAGCATCACTGTTCCCTCTAATGCTACGGGGCAGAGGAGTGGGGTTGATAAATAGGAAATAGAAGAGAATTTTGTGTGCCTTCAATATTCGATGACTGACAAAGTAGTCCAAAACTTGAAATCCAAACATCGAGAAAACTGCAGAGGGAAAGGGTTAACATATTTCCAAACTGGGGTGTTCCACCTGAGAATA
Organism: Intellagama lesueurii; assembly: GCA_037013535.1. Classification (NCBI taxonomy): domain Eukaryota; kingdom Metazoa; phylum Chordata; class Lepidosauria; order Squamata; family Agamidae; genus Intellagama; species Intellagama lesueurii. The sequence goes on along the minus strand of JBAJHW010000004.1, from coordinate 236,209,233 downwards.
TAAGGAAGAAAAATATAGATATGTTTGAATTTTAAGAATTTGTGTTCCTCTACGTTCAATCTCACTGCATGTTGGATACAGAATGAGAATCCCATATATCATCAATACATTTAGAGATATATTCAGTGACCATAATCTCCAGGCAGTACCAAATATGTAAACTCTTAGACATGATCTTCCAAAATCTAAAGCCTCCTATTAAGCCTTTCTCAGAGCTTAGATAAGTTACAATTTTGAGTCAGCAGCCATGCTAGTAGTGGGACTCTAGAACTCCAAAATAAGTTTTTTCCCCACACTGGCTCTCCTATATTAACTACCGTGTTTCCCCGAAAATAAGACAGGGTCTTATATTAATTTTTGCTCCAAAAAACACAGTAGGGCTTATTTTCAGAGGATGTTTTATTTTTTTCATGTACAACAATCTATATTTATTCAAATACTGTTATATCATCTTCTTCTAGTTGCTGCACTATGGTGGAGGGCAGGGTTTCACTTCACTGGGGCTTATTTTTGGGGTAGGGCTTATATTATGAGCATCCTGAAAAATCATAGTAGGGCTTATTTTCAGGTTAGGTCTTATTTTCAGGGAAACAGGGTAGTTATCCATCTTTTGCCTGGATTCTAGACATAGTTACGCCGAGCCCACTTGTGTCTGTTTCCAGAGCCAATTAGTCATTTATTTATTGTGTAAGAGCATTATCATTAAGATCTGCCTGGAAACTCTTTAACTAGAAAACTTCCTGAAATCTCTATATGCATAGTATAATAATAAAAAAATGCCAAGTGATATGCCCAGTCTGGGGGAAGAAGGCACAGATAATTACAACCAGATATAGATCTTTCCTCCTAAAACGATTTGGATTTTTCTTTTACCATAAATTGCAAAGAGGCCATCCTTTGAAAATACTTAAGGAAGGTGACAAATAAAAACAGACGCATGTTTTTTAAAAAAAAATCATGAACACAACCAGAGTCATGCTTTCCTATTCATGAATATATAAGTGGGTCCTGAAGCGTGGCATAATATTTCTTCCAATCATGTTTTACAGATTGTGGGAGCAGATTGGGATTAATTTGGAGTTTTACTACTCTTAAGGGGGATGTTGGGAATCCTTCCTCTACATCAGGTGGGATACCTTTGGAGACCTGGGACCTGGAAATGGCCATTTTAGGCCACTTTGTGTGTTGTTGTTTTTTAAGAAACAAGAAGTGTGCAGAGGGGAGCACATCCTATTTCTTTGTTATTGTTGTTGTTGTTTTGGGGGGGTGCTCAAGGGATCGCTTCATGGCCTCAGATGCCAAGGTCTCCAGGAGCAAAAAGGGGTCTCGGCCAAGAACAATTCATATGGGGAGACTGTGGTCTCTTTGGGGCACAATGTGACATTAATGGTGCCCATGGTCCAAACGGCACATGTTGGCCACCCTTCCGTACTTCTCACGCTGGAGGTACTGGACTTGTGCTGGCACTAGAGATTCTCAGGCTGAAAGGAAACCCAGAGACATCATCCTCCAGACACCATTTTGCTCATGTGTAAACTTTGAGGAGGATGGCTTTGTTAAGTCAGCTCAGGGTCTATTTAATGCAAAGCAACATATTGAGGGAAAGCAAAATACCCCTTATTTCCACTGTGAAACCCGCCATGATTTTAAAGAGAACCTCCCCCTCGCCTGTCTGGCTTCTTAATGTGAGCCTTGTGGCACAGCGGTTAAACTGCAGTACTGCAGCCAAAACTCTGCTCACAATCTGGGTTCAATCCCAAGTAGCCGGCTCAAGGTTCACTCAGCCTTCCAGCCTTCCAAGGTCAGTAAAATGAGTACCCAGCTTGCTCAGGAAGGAGTAATGTGTAGCTTTCATAATTAAAGTGTAAACTGCCCAGAGAGTGCTTTAAGTGCTATATAAGCAGCACACTTTGCTTTTCCTTAAGGGGGTTTCTTGGCCTCCCCATGGCACGCTGGTCCTTCTTGAATGCCACAGAATCAGATGAATAAGGATGCCCACCCATATGTGGATTCTTAAGAAATCCTGAGTGATCAAACAGAGAAGAGAGAAGTTGCCACTGGTCCTTGCCTTTTCTTAGGCCTCCTCACCTTGATCCATCTCTCTCTTCCTGCTGATCTTTTGATGCTGATGATCATGACTTCATAGCTATTCCAGTCCTAGGATTGATTACATGTGATCTGTCCAACTCAAGCCAGCACCCTTTCTCATGTTTCAACAGGAATGGCTAGCAATGAGCTCCGTCAACTGTCATTGATAGTTCTAGGTTTGAGATGCAGACTGTCAAGGCATCCCCTTCAGTCTGTGTATGTTCTCCAAAATATGTTTGTTCCAAAATGTTTACCTAGTAATGGCAGCTGAAACCAGAAAGCCACTTGACAATCATACCCTAGATACTACACTCTGAAGGATCCAAAGTGGCTTACAGTATTTAAAAGAAACAAAATTAAAAGCCAAATAATAAACTATTACACTATTTTTAAAAAGCATTAAACAAATATCACATTAAAACTCATTGTAGGAACAATATTAGACAAGTAAAAACACAGAATATAGGGCTCTTTTTAAAAATCTCCTTCGTCAACCAGCCGTTTAAAGAAAAGTCTGCCTGAAGAGACAGGTTGCAGAAAGACAGCAGAAAGACAGCAGAGATGGAATCAGTCTGGCCTCCAGTGGGAGGGAGTTCCAAAGTCTGGGAGCAGCAACAGAGAAGGCCTTCTCCTATGTCCCCACCAAGTGCACATGTGAGGGTGGTGGGACTGAGAGAAAGGCCTCCCCTGATGATCTTAATGTTCATAAAGCGAGGTCTTTTAGATAGGAAACCGGGAGGAACAGAGTTGGATCTGCTTACCATCACATCCAGAATGTGTGGTTTTCTGCTGTCAACAGTTAAATGGTACTCCCTATGCTTACCAAGGACACACATTCATTTGCTTCTAAACCACCACCACCTCCATGCTTATCCTCATGTTGAAACCAGGGTGAAATCAAGCAAAATAAGCTAATATACAGATATTTCTGCTTTTAAAGAGGTACTGGTTCATTCACTCAGTACCTACACTGCGCCTTCCCAACATACATGTAATAAAAGAAATGAAAATCTTATGAATTGCAAGCAACATAAAGGTCTCATGTATTGGAACTAATAGAAATAGCAACTTTTACTCCAGCGAACTCTTTATTACGATATAGTATTAAGGTTCTCTGTTGTTGTTTTCTGTTTATATTCTATTCTTTTGATGTTGTGAGCCACATAAACGGTCCTTCTGGTGGCTACAAATGGAATACAAACAAGTTCATACATGCATTAAACTCAGGCACAAAGAAGGTTCCCCCTGCTCAATTCAGATTTTCACATTAGTTGTGTTAAAGATTGTTGGTTTCTTTTCTTAGTAACTTTGGGGGTGACCGAAACTTAGTAACTTTGGGGTTTGTTAGAAAATATGAAATTCCATATTTCACGGCATTTGGAGATAGCAAAGAAAGAAAAACAAGCACTCAAGAAGAGGAAAAATAGACAGACAGATGAATATCTGAAACATAACTCAGCCCAATCAAATAGATTGACTTTAACTGCAACAAGAGGCTGGTATTATCTAGAGCTAATAGAGTCTTACTGTTTCATGCCAATATTGTGCAAGGTTAGGGTTAGTATTTTAAAAACAAGCAAGCTTCTAGCCCTTATGGCTACAATGACCTGCAGCAGTAGGCTGTCACAGTGCTCCACAGTGCGATGCCCACAATTGTTATCACCAAACAGCACCAAGACAGGCAAGGGGATGTGTGTGTATATAGGAGCCACCATCCTCAAACACCTGGAAGATGGTGGGCTGTAAAAAGTTTACTTGCCCTTCTTACAACAAGACTAGATTTGCTCAGGTCTCACCAGACCTTTTAAACTACTCACATTATAACTGCTCTCAGCAAAGTACATTCAACTCAAGCTGTTCCCATCCTAACTTTGCCCATGCAAGACTCTCTGGTCAGCCATGAAAATGAAAAGAAGCTTCATATCCAAAGGCACCAGAGAAAACATAAGGGAATGCTATTCCTCTAAATTAACTGTACTATTTATTGCAATAGCAGGAGTTTGGAAAAGTAAACTCTTGGGATGCCTTCCAACTCTACAGTTCTGTGATTCTAAAATCCTGCTTGTAGGCTTCCCATCAACATCTGGCTAGCCACTGCTGCAAATCAAACAATAGCCTAAATTACAAGTTCTAAAACCAGGGTCCCTGGATCTCCTAAGGGGCTCAAGACAGTACCATGAGCTGGATGCAAAAAAATATTCTTTTTCTTCAGTTTCTTACCTGTTTACTTTGAAAACTGCAAGCAAAATTTTGCATGTTATGTGTTTATGTACTTTTTTTTGTGAAGGGGTGCACAGTTTTCACTAGATTCTCTGTGGGGTCCATGGCCAAACAATGTTTAGAACTAGAGATGAGCAAGAACTGAACTACAAACCGAACACACACACAGAGACACACAAACACACACACAAACAGGGCTGGTTCATTATTCGATTTGGGTTCGGTTCAAGGATCCCGTTTTGCTGAAACGAAACTAAGCCCCAAACTTTTTTCTGCCCAGTGCTTCGATTTGCTATGGCAAAATGGATACCCCGCCCCCTTCCCACCATCCCCGTCACCTCCATACCTGGTCCTGCTGCTGCTGCCTCTTCATCCTCCATTGCTGCCATCTTTAGAGACAGCAGCCTGGCTTCCCAACTGATAGGGATGTGTATGCACAGAGACAGCTGGCCTGGCTCCTGGATGAGACGCGGGGGAGTTGTCTCTAAAGATGGCGGTGGTGGAAGATAAAGAGGAGGGGGAGGTAGGACCATGTAGGGAGGTGATGGGGTGGAGGGAAGGGGGTGGCCAGCAGAGGGAGTGGAGGCATTAGGTTCCCCTCCCCCATGCACGAACTGGGAAAAAATGAACCAGAAACCAGTTCATTTAGGGGGGGGTCAGGGGGGTTCATGATTTGGAGGTAGCCACGAACCACAAACCACCCTGATTTGTCATTTTTCCAGTTTGGGCCCATCTCTATTTAGAACCTCCAACCTGGAAAGGAGAAAAGCAAACACATATTATTGGCGATATCTGGGTCAAAGAAACAAGAGAGGAATGGCACAAAATATTTATAACAACTGCTATCCAATCAGTAGCTAAACAGTGCTATGAACTGGGCAAAGCTTTTGAAAGTTACTTTTCTGGAAGTTAATTGAACTTTTCCAAGCTCTAGAATGAGCCTGCCACCTATGACCACCCCACCACCATCACTATGATCTGTTGTCACAGAACAAGGCAAGCACTGGCATAAGACCTCAGCTGCATTGACAGGAACAGGCAGTTCATGGCACTCTTGCACTGAGTGGCACACTGTTGCCCACACTTAAGATCTTCTCATCAACTTACAGATTTGTTTAAAACACACACACACACACACAATGTTTTGGTGGGATGAGTTGAGATTTCCAAGATGTTTTGTGTAAGTTTCCCAGGGAGTGGGGGAGGAATCATAGCCAAACTGCTCAAATGTACATAACAATCAAACAGGGAAAGCAACAAAAGACAAACAGTGTGGTAGCACCAAGGAAACCTTTCTGAAATGAGCATTTCAGAATTTGGGTGCCACCACTGAGAAAGCCTCTTCCTGGTAACCATCTGCTTCCACTCGGAAGTCCATTTACTGAAGATAATAGTGTACTGCATGGGACGTGGTGGCGCTGCGGGTTAAACCACAGAAGCCTCTGTGCTGCAAGTTCAGAAGACCAGCTGTCATAAGATCGAATCCGCGCGACGGAGTGAGCTCCCGTCGCTTGTCCCAGCTCCTGCCAACCTAGCCGTTCGAAAGCATGTAAATGCGAGTAGGTGAATAGGTACCACCTCAGTGGGAAGGTAACGGTGTTCCGTGTCTAGTCACGCTGGCCATGTGACCACAGAAACTGTCTATGGACAAACGCTGGCTCTACGGCTTGGAGACAGGGATGAGCACCACGCCCTAGAGTCGGACATGACTGGACGAAAGGTCAAGGGGAACCTTTATCTTTACCTTTACTAGATTACTGAAGATAAGACTGTACGGGTAGATAACATATGGAGACAGGCATTCCTTTAAGAAAGCCATTTAAATCATTGCGAACTGCCTTTGTATATCCTGGAGAGGTTGGAAGTGTGCCTTTAAGATTGAGATCAAGTACTATTTTTCCTCTTTAAGATGGTGGTTCAGTGGTGAGGGGAGGGGAGGGTATAATAATCTTAGAACTGCAGGAATGGGAGGCACCCAATGGATCATCGAGTCCAGCCCCTCTCAAGGAGACCCAGTGGGGAATAGAACTCCCAACCTCTGGCTCCGCAGCCAGATACCTAAGCCACTGACCTATCCAGCAGTAGAGCGCCTCTCCCCAAAGCTGGACTATGGCTTCCCAATAATGTTATGTATGAGGCCAAAAGAAAGAGAGATAAAAGCATTAAAACATATAATATTGCTAACCAGATGCTGAATTGACCAGTCTCAACAACACGGCCATCATGACAAAAAGGGCTGGCAAGCCACTTAAAAAATTAGGACTGAGCTTCTGCAGTTCTCTGCAAACCCTTCAGTAATTTCTTCCCCTCAACCTCTACGGAAGAAGGATTTTCTTCTCCCTTTTTATATTTTTAAAATTTTTTACATATGCATGAATCTTACTGGTTTCTTTGAGTTTTTTTTGCCACTCACGTTTTTTTCCCCATAATTATTTTTGTTCAGTTGCCCTACCCCAGGCTGTGATGGCAGCGGACACATCACGGGGAATTATGCTTCTCATCGCAGGTTAGTTGACCTTACCTACCCTATTCTTTCAGGCTCTGCTCTGACAGTCTCTTAAAGATCTCCTTTTTTAAAAAAAAAGTGTGGCTACTTTGGTTCTATTCCCTCTTCCCCCTTTCTTTGATCTTCCCTACTTTTTTTTTTTTTTTTTTTTAGCTTACCCAAATATTCCATTCTCTTCTCTTTCAGCCTTTCTGGTTGCCCTCTTGCTGACAAGAGTCTCAGAAATCTCATGGCTGCCCACTCTGCTGACCTCAAGTACGTTTGCGCTACACTGGAATCTCTCTGCACCTCTCCTTTTTGGCTCCCACTCTGGCTTCCGCTTCTTTTCCTTGCATTTTTCCTTTAGAAACTGCTGATCAGAAACCTGCCTGTGAGTTAAATGTAACTAAGGTCAAGCAGCCATCGACAATATTAGAAGGGGAGGGAGCATCACATGTTGCAAAATATTTTGTGGCTACTTTTTAAAAAATTTGACTTGGAAAAACCATCGAATCGTAGAATAATTGAGTTGCAAGGGGCCTGTAAGGCCATCGAATCCAACCCTCTGCTCAATGTAGGAATCTAAATCAAAGCAGATCTGACAGAGGGTTGTCCAATTTTCTCTTCGATGCCTCCAGCAATGGAGCGCTCGCCACCTCCTCAGGTAATTGGTTCCATTGTCATACTGCTCTAACAGTTGAGAAGTTTTTCCTGATATTCAGCCTAAATCTGGCTTCCTGTAACTTGAGCCCATGATTACGTGTCCTTCACTCTGTGATGATCGAGAACCAATCCTGCATTCTTCTGAATCCCAGGCAGGTTTCTGCTGGCCTTTGTGAAGATACGCTATCCTGTTTCTTCCTCTCACTTCTGTCTTGATGGTCCTCTAGAAATTGCAACATTGCCAGTAGTTTCCCTGGATCACAAAATAGCACCATTTTTTATTTAGTTGATAATATATGTCCCACTCTGGCATTGTTTTCTCATCCTTTGAACAATAAATGAATGACTACTGGACTTTTCCAACCATATTATACAAAGTTGCTGTCCTGGTGAATCAGTTTCATTACTCATTAATTGCATGCTAACTTTTAGGTGTTTGCAGAACAATTGTTATGGTTATTTGAGTACGAGAGAGAGAGGTAACTCATTCATTTTCAACCACGGATCTAACTGGCTCCAGCATACCATCAAAAGTTGTGGACTAGAGATGGGGGTATTTGTATACGAATACAAATATCCCCCCACAAGTGCAGATAATTTACCAAATAATGGTAAGACCACTTACCATTCTGCCACTGCCGCGGGCTCCACACTCCCTCCCTATTGCTCCAGAGCTCGCAGTGGATCAGCCACTCTTCAACCTGGCAGAGAGGCTCATCACCCTGCCTAATGGGATGGCTAATCCATTGTGAGCTCCGGAGCGATAGGAAGGGAGCACTGAGCCCACAGCAGCAGTGGAATGGTGAGTGGTCAGTCTGGCTGGCCCCAGGGGGCCGGACCCTCGTTATCTGCACCTCTGGGGGGATATTCGTATACGAATACCCCCATCTCTATTTTGGACTACTGTCATTCTAATTTTCCCATTCATATGAATGGCTGGCTCAAACACTTGTTTTCCAAGGAAGTCAACGGACATGGCTATTTTTGAGACTTATTTTCCCTCTATTATGACCTTGGATTGGTTGGGGCAGTTTTGATCAGCCTTAATAATATGCACTAGGGTAAATCAGCTGTACAAACATTCTGGTAGAAGTCTACCTCACAATCTACTCTTTTGCCATAAATGAGCTATATAAAATGTTTGCCACAGTGTACTGAATTCAAATCTGGAGAGGTTGAAGGGGTTACAACCCCTTGGTAAACAAGGCTGTAAATAGTTGGCATGGGTGGAGAATGGATCTAAAAACTGCTCATGTGAATCATCTCAGAGATAAAAGTTAAGGGGCGGAGTTACTAAGAGTACAAGGAAGTATGTGAGCAAGCTATGCTCAATCTACTAGAGCAATGGGTCCCAACCTTGGATCCCCAGATGTTCCTGTATTATAAAACTCCCAGAAGCCTTCACCACTAGCTGGGTTGGCCCAGATTTCTGGAAGATGGTCCAAGAATGTCTGGGGACTCAAGGTTGAGAAGAATTGTCTACAGGATTCTTCCTCCAAAAAACCAATAGAAGAGGACTGTACTATCTTATCACTGACCTTTTTTACTTGAATGTAAGTGCCACTCAGTGGACCTTAGTTTCAAGTAATTATATTTGGGAATAAAGCCTTCCAAATGTACTTCTCTTTGCAGGAAAAAAAAAATGGTGGGTCATTCTAATTTGCTCCTCAGTCATGTTCAGATGTTGCAGAAATGAGGGCCCTGATCCTGAATAATCACAAAAATGTACATAACGCCCAGTCCCTTCTGTGCACACAAACACATTGTCTTATTCAAAGGCCATGTTAAGGCTGTCATCAAGAATGTGCCAAAAATTCAATATGCCTTAATGGTGCTATGTTATTCACGATAGCTGACAATTTTGGAACATTCCAGTGTTGTTGTTTTTCATTTTACAACAGCAGAATTTCACACATTGTATACCTCTCACTGCCCTAGAAAGGTAAGTTCTTTTGAGCCTGCTAGATCCTTTTGCCCTCAACAATGTCTAATAGGGTATTTAATTAAACAGAGGGCAAAGGAAAGTGGATCACATGCACATTAATTAGACTTCCTTCATAAAGATGCTGATTGTGACATGCCCTGATGCTCTCCATTGCAGCATTAAGTGGTGACTTACATGTGTGAATGTGCCATCAGATCACATAACATGGATAGAACCTTCATATCAACTCTCATCCCCTCACGGTGGTGTCAGTTCCCTCATCCAGTTAGGAGTCATCAAAGGTTCACTCACTACTCAAGTTGTGAGAAATCGAGGAGAGTTATGAGCATTGTTCTCTTCACACACGGATGGAAAGTAAACTGGTTCCAACTGAATTCGGGTCCCAGGAACTGACAACAAGTATCTTGAGGAGGTATATATTTCTCTAGAGGAGCTGTGAATAGTTTTGTTTGAGGAGATTCAGTGACCACTCTTCAAGCACTGAGGTGCAATGGGAGTCAGAAGGTGATTCCTCAGAGGTGGTAAATCCTCACGAGGTTTTAGTCTGAAACTTGTAGGATATAAATAGCTATACATGGTGCTAAACCCCAGCTCCAAAATAGGTTCAGCACCTTGAAGAGCTCATGTAAAGTTCATTAAAACTAGGACCATAGGCATCAGTTTCTATTGTCATGCTTCCTGTAAATGGAATGTGCCCAGTCTGAGTGTGCTGATTATTATTCGTCTCCAGTCTCTTGTTAGTCTAAGCTGTGTCCCATCTTTAAGTTTTTGGATGAGATTTTGCAATAAGCCGTGAAGCTGTAAACATTTTATTTACATAGAACATGCTCCAAATAACTAACATTCAGGCTGCATTTATTCCATTTGTAATATTTTGTAAGCTATTCGACCTTGAAAATAAATAAATAAAACCTATGCAGGATTCCCCCCCCCCCCCCCGCCAATGTATTTTTAGAACCAGGAAAGTGAAACCAGCATCCTTACTTAATTGTTTCTCATTGCAAAGCTGAAATAGAGGAAAGCGTTTGGATAAAATAAGAGCAGACCTGAAACCTAACTGAACTAAATTCAATTTCCTACCTCCCCTTACAAAATGGAAAACGTTTAGCATTTTGTCTTTTGGTCATGCTGAGTTGGTTTCTTCTATCTAGATATGTCATCCTACATGGGATTAGTTGATAGTCAGGATGTTGCTATGCAGTTGCATTTACCCACAGAGGCAGTGGAAGTATTCAGTAGGGAGGAAACAACAGGAAAAATAAATAAATAAAAATTAGATCTGGAAAATCTTGGATTTCATCAATACATAGAATATATAGAATACACTTAGACCACACTTATTTATTGAATCACTGGTGAAAATAACAGCACTACTTCCTTAGCTAAGTTTTAGCACACCTGTAGTCTGTTTACTTATTTTCTCAAAACCCAAAAACAGAACACTCGACACATAATATCTATCATAACTCCAGAATTGAAAACCCAAGACAAATTATCACACCAAAGGAAATATGGCTGATCCACAATCAGATCTCTCCAAGTTTCTATTTTTAGTTAGCACCAGCTGTACACTACTCCAGACTAAACTGGGAAAGTAGCTTCAGGCTGCTCACCTTATGTTGTTTGTTTTTTTGATCTGGCAGCCCCTTCCGAACTTACTACTTGCCCTGCTGGGGAAGGTATGTATATACATTCCCCACAGAGGCTCAGGAAGTTGGGCAGAGAACTCAGAGGAATGCCATTGGGAAGAAGGTTAACCTCAACTTTCTCAGCTCTGCTGCCCCAGTCAAATTTGGGGGGCCTGAAGACTTCAACAACCCTGATCAAACATCTTCTGCATCTCCGCTGTTTTAGCTCAAGATCACTTTGTTTCTATGGAAGAGTGAACATCACCCACAGCCTCCTGTTATTTAAATCCGTTGGGGAGCAGCCACAGCTTTACTGACAGAGGACATGCTTATTGTGTAAAAGAGCAGAGATTTGATCCCAAATATCTCCAGTTTTGAAAAAGGATAGGTAGTAGATGATAAGGAAAACTTCTCCGAGATGCTGGAGAATTGCTGCCGTTCATGGACAGTACTGGTCCAAAGGAACAATCAGTTTGGTCTAGGGTAGGGTAGTTTGCTATGTGGCCAAGTGTAGCCCGCAGGCATGGTGGCAGATGTCAGATGTGGTTGGTGAGGCAGAAGACACAGCACAGGTGGACAAGACTACAGGCAATGACAGACAGAGCCAGTGATAAAAGTGAACATTCATACATTGAAAGACAGATGGAGACAGCTATAGGAATGCAGGAAAGTCCTCACGCATACATACAGCAGAAGGGGAGGAGAAAGACAGGCCCTGATCCTCCACCTCTGATAAGGAGGCAGGCAGCAGAGGGGTTCATAAACAGACTGAGTAGTGTAAGTTTGGAAGGTTTGATGTTTTCATACCAATTACTGAACTGATTTGATAGGATATCCCATCCAGACATAGCTGATAATGTGAAACCGAACCCCTGCATTGATAGTGACTTGATCTTTCCTATCCGGCCACAAATCATAAGTGACAGTGCACTAGTTATTCTAAAGATTTGTATCAATGCAGCTACTGAGCGGGCAGTTGCCACCATCTGCATCCTTGAAGACAGTATGAAATGAAGAAAGACAGCACAGGTTTACAAACAGATACCCACATACAATGTGTCTCTCGTGAGACACATTATGGACATCTGTGATGTTCAAAGATGACTACATGTCCTAAGTATTAGAGTACTACGTGTCAGCAATATTTGCATTTTTATATGAACTGCACTGGAGAAGCATGGGGAAACAGATGGACCTAATCATGCTATTGTTAACAAAAGAGATTTGGAAATACCATTGATTGCGAATTTTGGTTTCTCAAAACAACTTTTGGACAGAACATCACTGAGGTTCTGTCCCTTGCAGTGCAGCATCCCTAAAGATGAGAGAGAAAGAGGGAGGCCCTCCAAATGTCAAGTTCCATTGGGAGTTTTTTGAAGATAGTCTTGCTATTGAAGCCCATATTTTGCAGAACTGAGTGTAGGCTACTTTTACTTACATTCTTATGAGAATTCACTGAAGATGGTGGTGGCGAAATAGTTCAAGGTTTCATCCCAGCACAATGTTCAGTCCTCATTGTCACCATCATCCCCATCTCCATCCTGTAGCTCAACCCTCGCGAAGTGAATAGAAACGTGCATCCACTTCTGTTTCTGTGGTTAGCTTGCTTGTTCGTTCGTTTGTTTACTGTAGCCATATCACGTCTCAAACATTTTCTAATGACAAATTACGGTGACATTATTTCAAGGAGGAAAGACTGCTCTCTGAAATAAACAATGGCAAAACAATTGACTGTGAAATCGTAGGTGCTTTGGCCCCACATTTGTTGCAGAATTCGAAGATGTAGCTCTGCTGGTTAAATTTGTTTCTGCCTTGAAGTGGATGACTCGAATGGTTAAAATCAATTTCCAGCTTTGATCGTTACTACTCTTCTATCTCTTGTTGTTACTCAGGTGCCCAACTCCCGGCTGTGATGGCTCAGGTCACATAACAGGAAATTATGCATCACATAGGAGGTATGTTGGATATGTACTGGGAGAAGAAATATGAGAGGAAACCAGGGATTAAGGGTTCGATCAAACAGTGATATAGAATCACACTAGATCAAACTGGAAAGGTCACTTCACTGGGTGTGATCTTTTTTATAAAGTGGTCTTTGCATGCACATGTGGTCTGATTGCTCCAGCCCAGCCCCCCCCCCCCTAAAAAAAAAAACAGTAGTCTTTCTGCTGGTCCAGATTGGGCACAGAGCAGGGTCATGCTGGTTTATGATTTCCTGTACATTGTGTTTGTTGTTGTTATGTGCCTTCATATCAGAACCTACTTATAGTGACCCTAACAGGGCGTTCAAAGGAAGTGATACATTTTAAGGTCCTAATCCATCACCCTATCCACTACACCACTCTGGATATCATGTATGTTGTGCAGTCACCAGAAGACAGCTCGAACCAGGCCATACCACAAGTGGTCCAAACCACAAGCTATGTTGCCATCTGATCACATCCTTAGATAGATGGGAGTGTTCTTGGAGAAGGAGAGATTGGGCGGCAAATGTGTGCAAAGGCTTTGAAGGGGGCAGTGAGGAGTGGGAGGGGAAAGGAGAATGAGAAGAACTGATACAGCTGGGGCATTTTGAAAGCAGAAGTGAAGTAAGAGGTAGTTGAGCATTGAGGAGAAGAGCTATCTCTACCAATTTGTACCCCAAAAATGTCCAGACGGTTGGTATAAGGTGGAAACTTCTCAAATGCTTTGAGGTAAATATGTTTATAATACCAAAAAGGAAGAATCCTTAATTACACATAAGAACAAAGGGCCTCTGTTAAGATATAAGGCTTACTCTAGCATGATCTACTATGCTAAGCAACAGCATTTTGGCCAGGACCTTGCAAGAAATGTTTCTGGAGTGCTCATATCCTGCTAAGTTGTCCTCATTTTCTGATGACATGCTATTTCCATTGATATGTCTGTGCTGATGTGTAGATGGTGGAAGAAGGTGCATAAGTAGTTAGTTGACAAGTAAGAACCATAGGATGCTCATGTTGTGGGCCTTTCAAATATTGGTCAATGACTTGTTCCCAAAAACAGAGAACATGGGTCACCCCAAAGAAGAGATTTCCCTAAAGCTTGTAGGTATGAAGTCACATGTGTAGATGGAAAGATCATCTTCCTTAAACATGAAATGGTGTTCCTGGCTGAGGCAGTGGGAGGAATTTACCAGACTCTGTGTTTGACTCAAGCGGAAAGGCCTGTCTGGCTAGTATAAGACACTGCAGTACAATATTATATTTGCACATATCCACACTTACCTGCCTCACACCCTTGGCATAGGATAGGCTATGTTCTAAAATGGATACACACAAACAGACCTGTACATTTCTAGGAAAAGTCATTTCATTCCAATTCCACAGACCTTTCTGTTTGCTCGTGGCCCAAATGGACAAACTGTAATCTGTCTGTGGAAGTTAGCAACAAGTAAGCCTCCCTTTCATCTCTTTAATCTGATTTTCAAAAACATTTCCCAGAATCTGATTAGAAGTTCTTTCTTCAGCAGAACAAAAGACAAAAGGGTCAGATTTTAGCTGACACGAAATTCTTGTTAATAGCACTGCCTATTTATGACTTCTATTATCTTTTTTTTCAAACATTAATGGGAACCTCACAGTCTCCCGTTTGAACAGTTCCATTAACATCTGCTGTCGGCTGGCAAAAAATGTTCTTATCTAGACACTATTAACTGCAAAGTATCTCTCCTTCAAAGTGAACTGCTTTTTTTCTATTCTTCTTAATTTTCACCACCACTTTTTCCCCTTACAAGGTGTGGAAACTGAATAATCCAGATCAAAGCACAGGCAGAAGAAATCAAAGGGGGAAATTTGTTCCTTTTTGCTGGAATCTGCCATTGAAGGGATGTTCAGTTGGAGGCAGGGATTTTACAAACAGCTGGTGATGTGTGCTGATGAAATGTGTTAAGGTGCAGTCATTAGTTCAGCCACAGGCTCCCTAGGCAGCCATAAACAGAGCACTGTCCAGTCTGTGCATGAAGATAAGAAAGATCCCAAGGCTACCTGGGCTTTATAGAAGTGTCGTCCTTATAGGTCTGCAGACTTACCTTTTGTAACTACAATGCCCAGAATTCCCCAGGCAGCATAGCGGTACCAGAATGCAAAAATGTACACCTCTAAGAATTCATCTATTTTGCCTGATCGCCCCTCATATGCAGCAGTTGGCTCATTCACAGTGTTTTCCCCCGTGACTCTAGTTTTGAGAGCTACCAATCCTCTCCAGGGTTTGGTCCATAGTACTTTGCGAGAGCTATCCATGGTCCTGAACCCTGGTTCCCAATAGATCCAGCATCCTGGAAATCTCTTGTAAAGTGCAAACTTATATCTAGAGCGGATTCAAGTATGCCCACCACCACAGTCCAAAACCACAAAACCAGAGTCACCAACCACAACTGTAATGGACTCAGCTTTTCAACCTCAGCCCTTCCATCTACACCTCTGGGGTAATAATACCAGTCTAACTCAGAGAGTTGCAGCTGCTACTGAGATAATCAGGGATGAAGCACTCTGAAACCTCAAGAAAAGGCCCAGGTAAAAACACCAGTTATCCTTCAGGATTTATGAGCTGGTTGGATAGCTCAGTGATTTTTTTTTTCTGGCTGCAGAGGCAGAGGTTGGGAGTTCGATTCCACACTGTGCATCCCAGAAGAGCCAGCTTGTGGGGCCTTGGGCAAGCTGTACAATTCCAGGGTGCCCCCAGAAGAAGGGGGTGGTAAACCACTTCTGAGTACTCTCTGCCTGGAAAACCCTGGAAAAGGTTGCCATAAGTCAGAATTGACTTCATAACATATATTTGTGGGGTACCAAGTGGTAGTGTAAATAGAGTGATAGACTGGGACTCTGAAGACTAGGGTTCAAATCCACACCTGGTCATGCAGAATCACTAGGAAAGTGGTGCTAGTAAAACCACTCCTTTAATATCTCACATATCTTGAAAGCCCTATTAGGGTCACTAGAGGTTGGTTACTATCTGACAGCACGTAACTCACTGACAAACATCAGTTATCTTGCTGGATTTACCTTGAGCAGAATGTCTATCATACAGGTGACAGGTTTTGAGATTCTTGAAACATCCTTCATATGCCTGGTTGTGCCCTGGTTGTGCAGTCTCCAGACACACAACATAGACCCTAGCAAATGGCAAAAACTACATCGGTGGCTGCCATTCTGTGCACAGTAAATCCAACAGAATACTACTGAGCTTAGTGTTCTTATACTGAAGACAGTCTGAAGAAAGCTGTGCAAGCGGGCAGAAGGCAACACAGAAAAACATAACACAAACTTCTCGACCTTCAAGGTTTTTCCATGGCCTTCCAGTTGGCTTCACATACAACTCCAACACAGGCTGGTCATTCCAGGGAGGTGTAAAGCATGCGCTTTGCATTTCCAACACCTGGGATAAAGGGAAAGCGTAAGAATTCATGCCGATAGAGGTGAGCAGATCAAAAACACTGCGCGGTGGAAGAAAGTGGAAGGATTCAATTAGGGAAGTTTGATTCTTGTCTCAGATACACAATAGAGATAAGCAGGAAAGAGGATGGCTTAGATGGAAAGATTATGTGCCCTTTCTTTAATATGAACAGCACAAGACTTTGGTGCTTTCTGCTACAGCCTATCCACACTGGTTGTTTATACTCACACTTGGCTCTGTTGTTACAGGCCTGAAAAGAGAGGAAATAAGTGAATGGATGAGCTCGTTCACAAGTATTTTCCCTTCCTTTGCTGCTCCCTTCCATTCCACAACTTTTCTCTTGTCTTACATGATTTATCTAATTCAGACTGTATGCATTTGAGATATTAACGTTGTTGTCTTCTCCTACCCTGTGTCCTTAAGACAAGGCAAGCTATCAATGAAAATCAAAAGGGGGAAGGGAAGGCAACTGGGGGCCAAATCAGATCAACAGGTTTGCAACTAGAAGCAGAGCTGGTTTCAGCAGGAGATCATGTGTGATTATCCTCTAGCGGCTTTCACAGCTTGTGCGGCTACAATTCAGTTGCTTTTGCTTGGTAATTAGTCATTGGTGGGAAATCAACAGCTCCATTTGCATGTTGATTTTGCAAACATAGCTTGGAAGATGCACCTCGGAAGGGATTAAAGTGTTATCACCTCCGACTGTGAAGGTGCCCATTTGGTTTAGTCTGCTTTGGCCTTGAAGTTTAGTAGCAAGATGCATGCTGCCAGGCTGCTATGATATTTCTTCATCATCATCTTCTTCTTTTAAATATAGTCTATCAGGCTGTCCTCGTGCCAAGAAAAGTGGGATCAAGATCACCCCCACAAAGGATGACAAAGAGGATCCAGAACTGATGAAGTAAGTGAACAAAAAATTTCTGAGTGGGCCTTCTGACCAATTTGATTGTGCATATCCTACACAATAAGTAGGCAGAAAGAAACAGCTCAATCCATTTCATATACATACATAATTCTCTTTTAACATACAAGGACTGGACTACGTACATATTCAGGGAATGTCCGCATAGGGCAAAAGCCCTACTAAGACCAGATATTCATTACATGAACTCCTATCAAAAACAGACAATTTCACACAGCGAGAGAAGTGAATTTGATTAATCAGGAAAAGGGTTCCAAGTTTTTCTCACTTAATCAGTAATTCTTTGATTAAAAGCCAGCCAGTGATCTGATTGACCTTGATTGATTTGACAGCATTCATGGATCCTTTTACCATGGATATGTTATGATTAGCAGCAACAGGTCTAGAAGTCTGTTTTTATTTTTCCATGGAGGCCCAGGAGT
Source organism: Intellagama lesueurii (assembly GCA_037013535.1). Classification (NCBI taxonomy): domain Eukaryota; kingdom Metazoa; phylum Chordata; class Lepidosauria; order Squamata; family Agamidae; genus Intellagama; species Intellagama lesueurii. The sequence continues at coordinate 236,191,448 of JBAJHW010000004.1, read as the reverse complement.
GGAAATGCTGGCCTTTAGACACCAAACTATATAGGATAGATAACCTGTCATGAGAAGCTAAAACCTGTTGACCTTAAAGGTGTGTTTGCTGTCATTAGGGTGACCAGATGGAAAACAGGACAGGGATCCTGGACATTTAATAATTGTATGGAGGAAGAAATTTCAGCAGATGCAGCTTGTACTAAAACCTGCAGCTGTTGACATTTCCTCCTCTGCACAACTCTTAAAGGTCCAGGAACCTTGTCCTCTCTCTCATCTGGTCTGCAACAGACTGGCATGGAGATCTCCTGTGCTAGAGATGTAATTCAGGCAAACCTTCATGGCTTTTCAATCATACTTGCAAATTAAGCACATGCTTAGTTCCTGATCCCCAGCCATGAAACAAGGAAGCAAATGTACAAGCAAGAGAGAGATGTAAAAAGCTTCTGCTGTTACAGTCTAAAGTTTTAAGCAATTGAGGGATTCCCTGTTTTAATGAAGCCTGTCTGTAGCATCGAGTGTGACCCTGACTCAGCATCACAGTACATCAGACCAGAGGTGGATACCTATGAATAGTAACCAGGTCTTCTCCTTCAACGTTGCTCTGACTTCTCAGTTGGCAATATAAAATGGTGTGATTGTTGGGGCACTTCAGAGCATTCCTGCAAGAGCTTCAGCAGCTCTTGGATACTATAGTCAACTGTTTTTGCAAGGCTGCCACAAATCAGGTTCCAAGTAGAGATGGGCACGAACCACGAACCACTACATGCCCCACCACCTCAGTAAGCTAGCTTGTTGGGCTCATCAGAAGGAGCTTTTTCTCAGCAGCAGCCACTCTGTTGTAGAACTCCCCTTCCAAGTGAACTTAGACTGACTCTATCTTTGTTGAACTTCAGATGGTCAGCTAAAAGTTTACTGTTCCCAATGGTCTTTGCTCATTTTAAACTGACTTCCAAATTGTTTTGTTTCATTTATATCACCTCATGAGCGAAAAGGTAATGAACAAATATAATCAATCCATCCGTATCAACTTCCCAGTTCTGAAACCTGCACTATGACTAAGGTAGCTCCCATGTCTAGCTGTGGTTTACCCCAGTGGTTCCCAACCTTGAGCCCCCAGATGTTCTTGGACTACCACTCCCAGAAATCCTGGTATGCACAACTAGTGGTGAAGGCCTCTGGGAGTATGAATCTAAGAACACCTGGGGACCAAAGTGATTCGTGGTTCGTTGGGAACCACTACTTTAGCCTCTCCTCTATCAAACACAAGGGTGTATCAGTGCATTACTGGCGAGGCAGTTGAAAAACTAGGTCTTCACTTTTCACATCATAACCATGCCTTTCTCCTCTTATGCAGAATATACCCTATTGCAGCAAGTTGACCTTCCATGCCCTAGGCTTAGGGAGTGGTGGTGTTTAGAACTACTAGAGGAGAATAAACCCCGTGAGATCTGACAATATTGGATTGATTAGCTCTCCTTTTCATGCTCTTCTTCATGCTCCGATGCTTCCTGCACCTTGTTTTTTGCACTACCCCACCACCTTCCTGTGTTTCATTGTTGTTCTTGTTTAGTCATTAAGTCGTGTCCGACTCTTCGTGACCCCATGGACCAGAGCACACCAGGCCCTCCTGTCTTCCACTGCCTCCCGGAGTTGGGTCAAATTCATGTTGGTCGCTTCGGTGACACTGTCCAACCATTTCGTCCTCTGTCGTCCCCTTCTCCTCTTGCCTTCACCCTTTCCCAACATCAGGGTCTTTTCCAGGAAGTCTTCTCTTCTCATGAGATGGCCAAAGTATTGGAGCCTCAGCTTCAGGATCTGTCCTTCCAGTGAGCACTCAGGGTTGATTTCCTTCCGAATTGATAGGTTTGTTCTCCTTGCAGTCCAGGGGACTCTCAAGAGTCTCCTCCAGCACCACAATTCAAACGCATCAATTCTTCGGCGGTCAGCTTTCTTTATGGTCCAGCTCTCACTTCCATACATCACTACTGGAAAAACCATAGCTTTGACTATGCGGACCTTTGTCGGCAGAGAAAACAGCTTGATAAGAGTCCTGAAATTCTATACACTTCAGTTTCTGCTGGAATAGTGAATGCTGTGAGGGATCCCAAGGTCTTTGTGAGAACCAGATGATGTTTCGGAGCCATCTGTTCTGCCTCCCATCCCCAGCAAAGGAGAGCATTTGCACTAAATGAGCCATGTCACAATTAGCAGGAGTAAGCAAAGTTTATTAAAAAGAGGAGAAGAAGAAGAATTCAGCAACCCAGCTTTTTAAAAACTACAGGAAGACGTGGGGGAGGCAGGGAGGAAACTTCGCTTTGGACTTCAATGCTCTAAATTGCTCAGGGTGGTGGAACCGTGCCTGATCCGTAAAGTCGTTTTACTGTGTCCGGGGGCCCTGTGAGAGAAATAACAATGGAAACGGATCGCACTGCCAAAGAGAAGTGCTGTGTTCTGCAGTTTATAGCCCATTAGTGCAACCAGCAACGTTGTGTTATCTCCTCCCTGTGCAATGACTCTGTGTTTGGTTTCAGAAGAGTTACGGTAGAATCAATGCTGCCTGTAAATGTGTCTATATGCTATTTAGGCTCAGCAGGATTTGATTTAATGAAAATGACTGCCCCTCAGGTGGGCTTAAACAGAATCCGGTGGGCCAAAGGTGGCCAAAGTAAGACCACAGGCTGCCTGGATACACAATGGATCCAGGAGAGGGTCTTGTCAGTTGAGGAAAACCCCCATCCCATAAGACTCTGGAAGAACTCTTTGTGGTACTCATTCATCATGGTATAGCTAGAGATGGGCACCAACTGGAAAACCGGTGATTTGTGATTGTGGTTCATGGCTACCCAGAAAACACAAACCACCCCAAACCCCCAGAAAAATGAATTGGTTCACAGTTTGTCTTTCCAGTTTGTCCCTTGGGAAGAGAAACCTACCTCCTCTGCCTCCTCTGAAGCTCACCCACCCCATCTCCACTGGCCCCACTGCTTCCCTACCTGGTCCTACAACCACCTCCTCCTCCTCTACAGCCGCCACCACCATCTTCTGAGATGGCAACTCGGCTTCTCTTCCAGGCAACTCGGCTTCTCTTTGACTGCTGCTGGGGTGGAACTAGAGTTGAACATTGTGGGCAATGGGTAGAACGTAACAGAATTTGGTAGGATCTGGTGCTTCATGAATGGATCCTACTGGAATATGGAATTTACCAGCTTTTTAGTCTCTCAAACCTGTCACCGGACAACCCACATTTTTTAACTTACGTTGTGCGGCTAACATTTTAGTTGCCTAGCAATCTTAATGTTACTGTGTGAGACTACGTACACACCACCTGTTTCTCACCAGGACATTTTCTGAACAATATGGAAGGATCTGGCCCAGAACTGTATAATTCAAAGGGACGCTGCCATTATAGAAGACTGATAGGAAAGAGGGAAATCTCTGTAAAAGAAGCAAAATGAAAATGCTAGAGAGAGCAGAATTCCATGTACAGATAAAAAGACTAGCAGTTCTTCAGAGCCCTTCTTTCAAATGTGTGTGTTTGTGGATGTCATGGGTCTGCTCTAGTGGGAGCCATCAGTTGAATTCAGGACTGTTTTCATCTTCTTAAATTGTTCAGAAAACAGTTTTTTTTAAAAAGGATAGGATAATGCACAAATAGAATAGAAAGTAGAGATGGGCACGAACTGCCCATTTGGCGGTTCGTGCCAGTTCGTTCAATGGCCGAATAGGTTTCAGTGCTTCCCAGTCCCACCTCCTCTGGGGGGCACCCACTTGGAGGCAACGTCCCGATTTCCCTGCCCCGCCTCCTGCGGGTGCTGCCTCCAAGTGCCTCTGCCCACCAGAGGAGGTGAAGCTTTGAAGCACCAAATACTTGTTCGGCCACTCAACGTGCCTGCACGAACCACTGAACCAGCGGTTTGTGCTCCCCTCTAGTAGAAAGCATGCTTCTAGTCTCCCGAACCTGCTCCTCATGCAGGCAACACACCTGGAAGGAATAAGTGGCGCTGTAGAATCGAGAGACAAGCTTTTCCCTCCCTTGTCAAACTTGTGGAGTCCTTGGGAAAGTAGCATTTTGTCTTCACTAACAAGGTACCCTCTCGTGAAGGTCCCTGCAGGTTTGCGCTAAAGAGGCTCCACAGTAATTCTGCTGCTCCATCTGTGTGGTGAAAAGCAGCTTGGCTGCAGTCCGAGATTTGCATTCCGCCACCGGAAAGAAACTAATATGGTCCCTGGTGCATTGTTGCTTTTTCCTCACACCATTTACCCTGCGCCTTACATGGAAAGGGCATGCTTTCTCCCCTCACCATGCAGGATTGCTCAGGAAATAAATTGCAACTCTCTTCTACACACACCCCCTTTCAACCTTCCGCCTTCCTTCTTTCAAAAAAATCAGGAAGGTAATTCAGGAGGGCAACTCTTCAATTGACCAGCCATTACCACCACTTCAATTAAACAGTGGTAATAAATTTTAAAGACACACACACATACACCCCCCCATCCCAAGCCAGCTGTTTGCCACAATAAGGCTCTGGTTTATTTTTTACAATAAAAGTGTAATGAAAGTTAAATTAACAGTGTAAAATATGTAACGGCCGGGCCATAAACGGTGCATACTAATCTTTGCCTTCCCCCCTTCCTCTTCTCCCCAGCCTCTCTCCTTTTTCTCCTGAGGTTTCCATAATTTGCTTGCGATCATATAAACAGTGACGCCATTATGAATTTAGTGAGCATCCTGCTGGCAGCGATATAATAAGTGAATTGTGCCACATTTGCAGGCGATTAAAAACAGGATCAGCATTTTTCAAATTATCTCAGAGGGGGGATGAAATAACCGCGGTGCAGCCCTTGACTGTCAACCCCTCTGTTGTTATTGGTGTTGTTGTTTAATGGAATAAAATAAAAATGATGATGATGACAATGAAACGCAGAATGTGAATTTCGAGCACAGCCAGGCATTTATTTTGACAGTTGTCTTTGATGTGCCTAATTGCTGCCTTACATAAAGGGGTGGCTCCTTTTCTTTAAAGCTCTGAGCAGTAACAAACCAATATACGTGTTTAGAACTGACATGTGTATCTAAACAAATGCAAATGACTGCAGAAACGTTCATTGCAAAGGGCATCACAAGAGCATGGTTACCAATTCCTGATTTTAGAAGAAATGGGGTGAAATATAGGGCCAAATCTAGGACATGTTTGGGCCATGGAGAGAGAATTTGAGAATTGCTCCAGACAAAAAGAGTGTGGGGCAATCTGAGTGGGTCAGTGCATTGTGGAGTGTTGGTAGACCAGGGTGAAAGTCAGGGAGAATCTGCAGGGCCTAGGAGAGGGCCCAGAGAAACGTCTAAAGACCTAGATATAGGGCAGCGGTTCCCAACCTTGAGTCCCCGGACGTTCTTGGACTGCAACTCCCAAAAGCCCTTGCCAGCACAGCTAGTGGTGAAGGCTTCTGGGAACTGCAGTCCAAGAATGTCTGGGGAACCAAAGTTGAGAACCACTGAAATCAGGCAATGATGGGAATTGATAAGCTGAGAAGCAATTTCTGCACTCAGTGTAAGATCTGAAGAGATCCCTGGACGCACAAGAGCCGTGTGCACAGAGACTGTCCACGTGCAGTATGGGACTTTGTTTTTATAGGGTTTCCTGGAAGAACCTTTATGCACGTCGTTGGATAGAAGTCAGGGAGAGACATGGGCTGCAGCCTTACATACGCTCTGCACATTCACAGTTATACAAATAAACACATGCATGTTCCGTCGCCTCAGTTCTGAATGCTTGGATCTGCTCTGTTCATAATTAAGAAACATATTTGAGAACCTTCTTATTAGATCAGGATAGTGGGTTTCATTTTGGGACCTGTCAGGGCCATTTCCAGAGCTGGCATTATCTGGTGCTATTTGATTTCACTCTGTGTGCTTATTTATATTACAATAAAAAGCAAAGAAGGACAGCTTCCTTTTTTCAGTGAACTTGAAAGCTAATGCTAAAAAAAATTTTTTCTGAAAGATTAGCAGAAAGGGAAAGGAAACAGGTCACCAAGGATGTCACGGAATGGGAGCAAAAGAGGAAGATGGGACCACATTCCAGAATGGTCACAAGTCTGCTTCCCATCCATCTGTAGCCACTGATTTCACCATGTTTGTGCAAATCACCTGTGACTTTTGGGAAGGGAAGGGCAGGGCACCTTGTTCCCAGTTCCCACGCTCATGTCTCCCTGCCTTTCTCTAGGTGCCCAGTTCCAGGTTGTGTTGGGCTTGGACACATCAGTGGCAAATACGCCTCCCATCGTAGTGCCTCGGGGTGCCCCCTCGCTGCCCGGAGGCAGAAAGAAGGGTCCCTTAACGGCTCATCCTTTTCATGGAAGTCGCTCAAGAATGAAGGCCCTACCTGTCCAACGCCAGGTTGTGACGGCTCAGGTCATGCAAATGGAAGCTTCCTCACTCATCGAAGGTAAGGATGGTATCTTTGCTTATTACATTCTTGCACAGGAGGATGAGAGATTTCCAAAGTTCTCCCCTCCAAGGGTCTTCCAGAAGAAGAGAACAGTAGACTACTTCTGAGTATTGTCTACCTGGAAAACCCTGAAAAGGGTCTCCATAAGTCCAAATTGACTTGACGGCACATAATTATTATCATTTACACACTAATTCTTCATCATCATCATGGTTATTATGTCCTGTTTAGTTATTTCAGTTTATGGCCACCCTTCCCAGAATTTTCTAGCTATTAAGTTCTTGGAAGTAGTTTATCAGTCCCTCCTTCTGGTGATGATTTCGGACTGTGCAGCTTGCTCAAGGCCACAGAGACGGCAGAGAACTTAACTTCATCAGCTACATACGCTCCGGGTGATCTCAGCTGTCCCCTCTCTAGGAGGCACAGAGAGGATTTGAACTTCCTGTTCCTGACTCCATGGCCAAGTGCCCCAATGGCCAAGTGCCTCAACACACAGCTACAGATTACTTACACTCCTTAAATACTCACTGCCCCCACTTGTCCAAGCTCCTCCTGTCACAGGCAAAACCTTAGGTTCATTTGCAGATCTCAAACCTGGACAAACCTTGGAAAAATTACTATTTTGGCCACGCTGGCTTAAAAATTCTGGGAGCTGCAGTCCAAAAGGGCAATTTTTCCAAGTTCTAAACCTGGATAACTTAACACAGCGGTGCCTGTATTTACAGTTTCTACCTACCTATGTTTCTCTCTTTAAATTGATTGGGGAAGGATGTAGCTGAATAATAATAATAATAACATGTTACTTGCTGGTACAGCAGATTTCAGCATTAGAATCTCTTCAGGTCGATGAGGCATAAAATATGCACTTTGATTAAAATCTTCATTTTATACCTGAATCTTTTATGGGGCAAGCTGCAAAGGAAGGCCTTTCATATATACCTGTCATTTCTGTTTTTTGAACTATTTCGACAACAAGCTTGTCCAAACGACAATGAATTCCCGGCGGATGGATAAAAACAATACTGCTTACAGAGCCAGCCAAAAACACTGCCCCTGGGAAATGGCTTTACAAGGAACATAAAATAGATGTCTTTTTTTTCGTAATTTCCTCCCCATAAACACGAAGGAAGAAATAATAACAATAACAATAACAACAGCAACACCAATCAACAGAAATTGGATAAACAGTTATTTCTTCTCCCAGTGAAGAAAACACATTTTTCGCTTTTGGAAACTTATGAAAAGCGTAAGTTGCAAAACATGGGGAATCTTTAACCCAAGCATTGCTTCCCTTACACTCTCTATTTTCCAAACTTGACTCAGAGGTTTCAGCAGAGCAGAGCTTTTTCTATAAAAGCCTGAATAGTTTGTATCTGACACCATTGTTTAGGTAAAGGTAAAGGTTCCCCTTGACATTTAGTCCAGTCGTGTCCGACTCCAGCGGGCAGTGCTCATCCCCGTTTCCAAGCCATAGAGCCAGCGTTTGTCCATAGACAGTTTCCGTGGTCACGTGGCCAGCGCAACTAGACACGGAACGCCGTGACCTTCCCACCGAGGTGGTACCTATTTATCTACTCACATTTTTACATGCTTTCAAACTGCTAGGTTGGCAGGAGCTGGGACAAGCGACGGGAGCTCACTCCGTCGCGTGGATTCGAACTGCTGATCTTTTGATCTTGCAGCCCAGAGGCTTTGCGGTTTAACCCGCAGCGCCTGCTAATTAGTGGACAAAGTGACGGACTAGGACTCAGGAGGCCTGGGTTCGAATCCCTGCTCAGCCACGGAAACTCACTGGGGGTGTAGAACGGGTAAAAGCACTTCTTTAAATATCTCACTCACCTTGAAAGCCCTATTAGGGTCACTGGAAGTCAGTTCTGACTTGACAGCACAGAACGCACACATAATTCTCTCTTGCTTTTGTCTCACTGCTGTGACTTCTTAGGAACATAGAAAGCTTCTTCATTCAAAGGTCAGAACATTTGTCCCTCTAGCTCAGGTTGTCTGCAATGACTGTCAGCATCTCTCTAGGGCCCCAGACAGTCTTTTCCAGTCCTCTATCATACCCTGAATTAATCACATAGGCCATCCTGCCCAGTCTGGGATCACGTAATGTATATCACAGAGCTGCATCTGATTAAGCATCACCAGAGGTCAAGAATTAAGACTCTGCTGGACCAACACAATCTATGGGATCTGTTCACTGATGGCAAATGAGGGCAGGGAGGAAGTAGGGCAAGTGAAGTCCATACTCATGTATATGTTGACGTTTTTACAAAGATTGCTGAATGCCATTATTCAAAGGAGGGTGGGGTGTTTTTTGTTGTTGCTAAAAATTGAGTATGCTGTTTCTGTTCCATTTCAATGGTGACTTGATTAATTCTGGAAGTTCTAATAGAATACCCTTCTATTTGTCATTTAGCCTGTCAGGGTGTCCCAGAGCAACGTTTGCTGGCAAAAAGGGGAAAATCTCAGGGGATGAAATTCTCAACACTAAATTCAAGACCAGTGATGGTAAGAGAATCGGGTCTTTCACTTGCCTAGGTTTTGCAATCTTGGTGTAAAAAGGTAACACCCGGTAAGAGTGTAAACATCCTGAGTTGAATCCAGGATTGATGTTCCATTAAGAGAAGAGGTCCATTTGCAAAAACCCTCTCCACCAGATTTTGTCGGGCCCTCCCTTCCCACAGCCGCATGGAGCTCTCCCCATTCCACAGGCTGCCCCGAACTGGGTGGGGGCAGGATTTGTGAGACTGAAGGAGGTACTCTGGCAAGGAAGTCTTCGTACACTGATCCCAGCTCAACATACCTACACCTCAACTCAAATTGACTGTGTATTGCCAAACCGTAAATATTATCAAGTGGGCCAAGATGTTTCACAAAAAATTGAATTAGCACCTAACCTATTCATTTTGAAAAGTTTGAATATTCAACAGACACCAAGAGCCTTGTGAAGCAGTGGTTAAACTGCAGTACTGCATTCAAGACTCGGCTCACAACCTGAGTTTGATCCCAACAGGCTCAGGAAGCCAGCTCAAGGTTCACTCAGCCTTCTGTCCTTCCGAGGTCATTAAATTGAGTATCCAGCTCATTGGGATGGGGGGGGGGGGTGGCAATGTGTAGCCTGCATAATTAAATTATAAACCTCCCAGAGACTGCCTTAAGCACAATAGGGCAGTATAAAAGCAGCACACATGGAAGACCTCCCACAAGATTGAACACAAAGCTTCCTTCCTCCTACAAGTTTGAACACAAAGCTTCCTTCAGATTCAGTTTGAATCTGAACTTTACTATCTGAACAAAATGTACATTATTCCAGATGAAATTAATGTGCCTATACCTAACATAACTTTCCCCAAACTGTTGTCCTATTGGTTGAGTATGAACCACATGAGATTGGCATAACAAGAGAAAAGACAAAAGGAATGGGGAAGAACAGACTGATTGAATGACTGATCAACTGAATGATTTTTTTTTATACCCTGTCTTTCTTCCTGTCGAGCAGTAGTTCCCAGCCTTAGGTCCCCAGATGTTCTTGAACTGCAACTCCTAGAAATCATGGCCAGTACAGCTAGCAGTAAAGGCTTCTGGGAGTTTTAGTCCAAGAACCTCTGGGGACCCAAGGCTGGGAACCACAACAAATGACTGCATGCAACTATGCAATGACCCTTAATGGTACCACTCCGAATCTCCCTTGTTTATATTTCCTTCTGCCCAAAGAGGAGAGGCTGGTAGTATTGAATGCGGGTTTGAGCTGGTGGTTTCATGTCCTTCCATCAACAAAAACCAGTTGGCAGTTTCCCATTATTCCAGCAGCACATTTTGGTACCTTCTAAATTTCAGTCTTTAGATCAAATCCCCTTCTGCCCCAACCCCTCGTTATGACTTTGGCAATTGGGAGAGCTCTCAGCATTGAGCTCACCCAACAACCTTAGTCAAGTATTTGCTCTCTCAGTCTTATCCACTCCTATCTATGGTAACAACATATTACGGGGAGAGGATGAGGATTTGCAAAAGAATGAACCTCCCTGGATATGGCATAATTATTTAAATTAGCTCTTCTTCAGCTAAATAGCTATGTTTAATTAAGAGGTTGCCATACTTAAAATATCTGGCAGATTTACTTTTGTTCGGTCATTTGTTTGGTCCCATCACATTCATAGATGTGTTTGGTGGGGGAAACGGGAGAGGGCCTTCTCTGTCACTGCACTCTGAGAGAAAAGAATTAGCTTAGATTTGGAGCAGACAAAGGGTCTTTCCTGCTCTGTGTTGATGGTAAGCAGGTCTAACTCTGTTCCTGCCAGTTTCCTATCTAAAAGACCGTATCTCCCTTTATGAACATTAAGATCATGAGGAGAGGCCTTTCACTGGGTCCCCGCCACCTTCCCAGGTGGATTTGGTGGGGACACAGGGGAGAGAGGGCCTTCTCAGTGGCGGCTCCCAGACTCTGAAACTCCCTCCCACTGGAGGCCTGGCGGGCCCCCTCTTTGCTCTCCTTCCGCAAGCAGGCAAAGACCTTTCTCTTCCAGAAGGCTTTCCTTTGGTAACTGGCTGGCTGGAAAGGTTGTTTTGTTTTGTTTTGTTTTTTATTATAGTGTTGTGCCGTGTTGCTTTGAATCTCTTTTTGGTGTTGATTCTGTTTACCATTTTTAGGAGTATTTGTTTGATTATTATTTTTTTGACATTTTTATACTTAGTATTTTAGCTTTTAAATGTAGTATTTTAATGATGCCTCGGTGGTTCTTTTCAAGGAGAAAGGTGAAGTAAAATATTTTAAATGGATGGATGGATGGATGGATGGATGGATGGATGGATGGATGGATGGATGGATGGATAGATAGATAGATAGATAGATAGATAGATAGATAGATAGATAGATAGATAGATAGATGATAGATAGATAGATAGATAGATAGATAGATAGATAGATAGATAGATAGATAGATAGATAGATAGATAGATAGATAGATAGATAGATAGATAGATTAAAACTAAAAACCGGGATCTACAGGCAAGCCTTCCCAACAGCCATTACTTAGGTTTTTTTGTTTGTTTGTTTTCCTTTTTTCCCATCTTGGACTCTTGTAGACTTTTTTCCCATGTTGGACTCTTGGGCCCCATCTTTTAATGTATTTATGTTTTCATTTATTATATCTGTATTTTTGTTTTTTGTATAAACCACCCAGAGTAGACATGTTCTAGATGGGCGGTATATTATAATAATACTAATACTAATACTAATACTAATACTACTACTACTACTACTACTACTAATAATAATAATAATAATAATAATAATAATAATAATAATAATAATAATAATAATAATAATAATAATAATAATAATAATAATAATAATAATAATAATAATAATAATAATAATATCCCATCTTTCTCTGAAGCCTGAAAACAAAGGGGCATATATGATAATTTCCAGGAAGTCTTGCCGTCAAACTCTGACTGTGTCCAAACAATGACCTGTTAAGCCTCAGCAAAACCGCCTCATGTTCTGAATCAATCTGCATGTATCGGAAAGGAATGTGTTGGGTTGCTGTTTTATATCTCCTCTTCCCTCTTACAGTGCTAGAGAACGATGAAGAAATTAAACAGTTAAACAAAGAAATCAGCGAGCTGAACGAATCCAACAGTGAGATGGAAGCAGCCATGGTGAAGCTGCAATCACAGGTATGTCTTCCCCTAACAAGATCCCACAGCCATGTGCTAAATAGGGCACGTGAGGTAACAAGAAGGATCTCTTGGATAACATACTTCAAATTCCTCTATTGGCTGGACAGTGTTTTTGAATCTCCTACACTCTGAACCAAACGAGTTCCTTCTATCCTCAAAATATGGACAAACAAGTTCCCCTCAAGAGAACAAGCTGGTCATCACAAACACTCTTTTCCAACAACACAAGAGGCGACTCTACACATCGACATCACCAGATGGGCAATACCGAAATCAGATTGATTATATTCTCTGCAGCCAAAGATGGAGAAGCTCTATACAGTCAGCAAAAACAAGACCTGGAGCTGATTGTGGCTCTGATCATCAGCTTCTTATAGCAAAACTCAAGCTTAAACTGAAGAAAGGAGGAAAAACCACTGGGCTAGTCAGGTATAATCTAAACCAAATCCCTTTTGAATACACAGTGGAAGTGAAGAACAGATTTAAGGAACTAGACTTGGTTGACAGAGGGCCTGAAAAACTATGGATGGAGGCTCGTAACATTGTACAGGAGGCAACAACAAAAACCATCCCAAAGAAAAGGAAATGCAAGAAAGCAAAGTGGCTGTCCAACAAGGCCTTACAAATATCAGAGAAGGGAAACAACATGCAAGGGAGATAGGGAAAGTTACAAAAAATTGAATGAAGACTTCCAAAGAATAGCAAGGAGAGACAAGAGGGCCTTCTTAAATGAACAGTGCAAAGAAATAGAGGAAAATAATAGAAAGGGAAAAACCAGAGATCTGTTCAAGAAAATTGGAGATATTAAAGGAACTTTTTGTGCAAAGATGGACATGATAAAGGACAAAAATGGCAGGGACCTTACAGAAGCAGAAGACATCAAGAAGAGGTGGCAAGAATACACAGAGGAATTATACCAAAAAGATCTGGATGTCCCGGACAACCCAGATAGTGTGTTTTCTGACCTTGAGCCAGACATTCTGGAGAGTGAAGTCAAGTGGGCCTTAGAAAGCATGGCTAACAACAAGGCCAGTGTAGGTGGTGGCATTCCAGTTGAACTATTTAAAATCTTAAAAGATGACGCTGTTAAGGTGCTACACTCAATATACCAGCAAGTTTGGAAAACTCAGCAGTGGCCAGAGGATTGGAAAAGATCACTCTACATCCCAATCCCAAAGAAGGGCAGTGCCAAAGAATGCTCCAACTACCGTACAATTGCACTCATTTCACACGCTAGCAAGGTTATGCTCAAAATCCTACAAGGTAGGCTTCAGCAGTATGTGGACCAAGAACTCCCAGAAGTACAAGCTGGATTTCGAAGGGGCAGAGGAACTAGAGACCAAATTGCTAACATGCGCTAGATTATGGAGAAAACCAGAGAGTTCCAGAAAAACATCTACTTCTGCTTCATTGACTACGCAAAAGCCTTTGACTGTGTGGACCACAGCAAACTATGGCAAGTTCTTAAAGAAATAGGAGTGCCTGACCACCTTATCTATCTCCTGAGAAATCTATATGTGGGACAGGAAGCAACAGTTAGAACTGGATATGGAACAACTGATTGGTTCAAAATTGGGAAAGGAGTACGACATGGCTGTATATTGTCTCCCTGCTTATTTAACTTATATGCAGAATACATCATGCGAAAGGCTGGACTGGAGGAATCCCAAGCCGGAATTAAGATTGCCGGAAGAAATATCAACAACCTCAGATATGCAGATGATACCACTCTGATGGCAGAAAGTGAGGAGGAATTAAAGAACCTATTAATGAGGGTGAAAGAGGAGAGCACAAAAAATGGTCTGAAGCTCAACATCAAAAAAACTAAGATCATGGCCACTGGTCCCATCACCTCCAGGCAAATAGAAGGGGAAGATATGGAGGCGGTGACAAATTTTACTTTCTTGGGCTCCATGATCACTGCAGATGGTGACAGCAGCCACGAAATTAAAAGACGCCTGCTTCTTGGGAGGAAAGTGATGACAAACCTAGACAGCATCTTCAAAAGCAGAGACATCACCTTGCCGACAAAGGTCCACATAGTCAAAGCGATGGTTTTTCCAGTAGTGTTGTATGGAAGTGATAGCTGGACCATAAAGAAGGCTGACCGCCGAAGAATTAATGCTTTTGAATTGTGGTGCTGGAGGAGACTCTTGAGAGTCCCCTGGACTGCAAGGAGATCAAACCGATCAACTCTGAAGGAAATCAACCCTGAGTGCTCACTGGAAAGACAGATCCTGAAGCTGAGGCTTCAATACTTTGGCCATCTGATGAGAAGAGAAGACTCCCTGGAAAAGACCCTGATGTTGGGAAAGTGTGAAGGCAAGAGGAGAAGGGGAAGACAGAGGACGAGATGGCTGGGCAGCGTCATCGAAGCTACCAACATGAATTTGACCCAACTCCAGGAGGCAGTGGAATACAGGAGGGCCTGGCGTGCTCTGGTCCATGGGGTCATGAAGAGTCGGACATGACTTAACGACTAAACAACAATAACCTGTTGAAGCATCTCTCTCCAAGGTCATCTTAGCACACCACCAGATCCACTCAGGCTGTGCTCCTCTGGGTGGCTACACCAAAGGAGGGCATAAAATCTTCAAGAGGTTGGACCTTTTCGGTGGTGGCACAATCTCTTTGGAATTGTCTCCTGGTGGAGCTACACCTGGCCCCCTCCCTCCCTGGTTTTAAGAGGCTGGTGAAGACCCTTCTCTTTCAAGAGGTCTTCCAAAACAGCCTCCTTTGAGTTTTCCACCCCTGTTCCACTGCCCTAATTCCTAGCGCCATTAGGCTTTTACTGGTTTTTCTGCTGCTGTTGTCAATTTGTTGATGTTTTAGATACTTTGCTGTTCTTATGTAAACCACCCAGAATAGTGCTGTGCACTAATGGGGCAGTATATAAGAACAATCAATCAATCAATCAATGTCAGAAAAGTTTCTGGGGCTAAATGGGAAATACGCATATTGCATTGTCAATAAAGAACAGCATGTGTACTCTTAGGACTTTACTCCTCTACACATGGGGTGGGAAGACCCGAGTTCAAATCCATACATGGCCAAAATACTCACTTGAGCCAGTTACTGTCTTTTAGCTTAAGCTACCTGACAAGATTGTTGTGAACAAGGAATAGGAGAAGAGCCAAACATACTGTTGTGAGCTTGAAACTAGGCCAGCAGGTGCATGACTTCTGTGAAAAGCAACAGAGACAGCTCTATGTTTGATCCTGTTTCCCTTTATTAAAGTCAGCTGATACAAAACAGGTGTTGTCCCTCCCTCTTTTTCCCCTCTGAGAGTCTCATGAGTTAATTATTTATTGTAATCCTTCTAGACAATGAGGCATTGTCTTTCGTTCTATAAAGCACCATGGCTGTATAAATCTACATTCGTTTTAGAGATGGGCACGAACTGCCTGTTTGGCAGTTTGTGATGGCTTGCTTTTTCAGCAGAACGGGTGTTTGGCTCTTCCCAGCCCCGCCTCCTCCAGGCGGTGCCCACTCAGAGGCAGCACCCCAACGTCCCTCCCCCGCCTCCCCCAGACGCCTGCCCCTGAGTGGGCACCGCCTGGAGGAGGCGGGGCAGAGATGCAGGTAATGCTGTTTTTTGCCAGCAGCCAAGTACCGCCACTCGTGTTCTTTGGAGGAAGAAAGAAAACATAAATACGTGGACATAAAAAAAGCCTTGTTAAGCCCATGGGATTTTCAGATACTCTGATCATTTGCTCTCTAATTGGCATTCTTTCCACCCTGCAGATTTCAAGCATGGAGAAAAATCTCAAGAACATTGAGGAGGAGAACAAGATTATAGAGGAGCAGAATGAAGCCCTCTTCCTTGAGCTCTCAGGGCTGAGCCAGACTCTTATCCAAAGTCTTGCCACTATCCGCCTTCCACACATGGTGAGAAGCTCTCTTATAAAGTCCGCCTCTGTTTCCTCTATAAATCACCCTTTTCTGAAAGTATTCTCACACACGGTGCTTTATAAGAATAAAGAAGAGAAAAAGCCTTCAAGCCATCCATCTTTCTAATAATAATAATTGTGTGCTTTCAAGTCAATTCTGACCTATGGCAACTCTTTCCAGGTAGAGAATACTCAGAAGTGGTTTACCGTTCCCTTCTTCTGGGGGCGCCCTGGGACGGTGCAGCTGGCCCAAGGCCACCCAGGCTGGCTCTTCTCTCAGAAGGCACAATGGGGAATCAAATTCCCAACCACTGGTTCAGCAACCAGATACCTAAACTACTGAACAATCCATGTGTCTTTCATAAAATGCAATGGGGGCAGGAAGAAAGCACCTTTTTTTAATTTAGGGGTGTGGGAAAGTTTGAGGTTTTCACTGAATATCTCAGAATCCCACTACCATCCTCATTGATCCCCAGTCCCATGTCTTATTATTATTTCTTATGCATATTTTGACTTCCCCTCCCCAAATGTACATATCTAACAATACATTTTTCTAACGTGTGTGTTTTTGCATGCACTTCGACAAATGTATGTTTGTACACATTTTTCAAATGTTCACATATTTGGTGGCATACACGTCTACAGAATATGCATGGTTTGATGCACATTTCTCCACCACAAAATGCATGACACGTCTCAGAAACAAGCAGACATTTCAGGCCAGATATGTTCCACTCTGTTACCAATTTTGAGGGGCAAAGTGGGTACTGAACTAAGAGATTGGCTTGTATCTGTTACTTATCACTAGTTACTGCTTGGCTCTAGTTAGAAGGACCCAACACAGTGAAGGGCTTCCTCCTGTTTTCATCTGAAGGTGTGACTAGACACATAAACTGAAACAAGCTGGCTTGAACTAAGAAGGGTCACTTAAGGATTCATAGAGGTGTGATAGCTGGCTGGGTAGCTTAGTGGTCCTAAACCACCGACCTACCCAGGTTGATCCATAACAGGTGGTTAAAAGTGCAGCCCTAAAACCACATGCAGATTTCCAAGCCAAGCCCCGTCAAACACCCTCCACAAAAGGCAGAGTACCAGGGAAAAGCAAAAACAGAAGTGGTTTTCCAGTTATTTCTGGCTTTGTTTCATTTTGGGTTGGTTTTGGCAGTCTCTGGAAACCTGGAGGTTTGCTGGGGAGACACAAACTAGCCGTACATCTCCTGACGTTGTCCACTTCTGATCTAGAAACTTCACCTTTTAGCCCAGATATCTCTGCCTTGTTTCTGAAAGCCACCATGTTATCACTCCCCCTCTGCCAATTTTTCCCTCCCACCGGTCTCTTCTTTTGTGCTGTCTGTTGTCTTCTTTACAACTCATAGTCCAAGGAAGCAAGAAAATAATAGAAGGAACTTTATGAAGCAAAAAACAATTGCCTCTTGAGTCTAAAACAACGTGAGCGGAGACAGGACAGAACTTAATATCAGAAAAAGATCTTACATCTCCCATTTTAAAATAAGAAGCTTCTGCTATCTTCTGATTACCTGTCACGAGAACAATCACAACCATAAAGGGAGTATATTATAGTTAACATAACAGGGCTTACAGTAACCAGCATGTTGCCATAGTGTTTAGAAGCGAGAGAAAAATGTGACACTGAAAACACTCAAACAGAGCATCTGAAAGGAGATATTAATTACATTCTCTGTTTCCAGAATGTTAATTGTGTTGTGTGACACTGTATCACTGGTTAAGCAAATTAAGTGTTGTTTGACACTGGCGTCAGACAAGTAACCAGCATGCAGTGGTATAGCTTAATCTAAATTATGTTTACACATAAACAGGCCCTGATGAATTTAGTAGGGCTTTCTTCTTAGTAAGCATGCTTAGGGGTGCAACCTGAAAACACTTCTATTAATGATACAAGTGTTTTTTTATGTCATTTATAATAATTATTAACAATTATGTGCTATTAAGTCAATTCCAAGTTATGACAACACTTCCAGGATTTGCTAGGGATAAAGTGCTTAGAAATGGCTTCCCAGCCCCTCCTTCTGGTGGGGCTCTGGGATTATGCATCTTTTCCCCAAGGCCACAGAGTTGGCAGGGTACTTAAGACCAGCCACCATACAGATGATTTTGGCTGGGCCCTCTCCCGGAAGTCACATTGGGAATCAAACTCCTTGTCCTGGCTCCAGGTGCTCCAACCCACTGAGTTACCCAGCTAGTTGTGTCATTTATGAATGCTACTAAGTCAGGAGAACACTGAGAGAAAAATCAAAGATGCATTCCAACTAACACAAGTTTTGTGTTCACATCAGGGGCTGCAGTGAAAGGAAGTTGACTTACCTGTAATAATCACAGTACACTTGGAGAGGCTGCAATGAATCATCTTTTCCAACCCTCAGCTATAAGATTAGCCATCCTGTGTCTATATTGTAAAAAATATATAGGCTGGCTTCAATCTTTCCTGGCATTCCTTCCCCTAGATTTCCAGGGAAAGTGAACACTCAAAATTTCTTAAAAATTAAGGCACGGCTAATCTCTTTTAAGTCACTCAGGATGCAGAATATGTGGTTTTGCATGAGACCAAGGGATGCCTAGTTGTCAGTGCTATATTCATTTGGAATGGGAATAAAGCCCATTGAATTAAATGGGATTTACAGTGCAATCCTATTTCCAAGATGTGCCAGCTGTAATGGGTTAAGAACAGGCAAAGGTCTCTCTCACCACCACCACCACCATCACCCATAGGCTGGCAAACCTGGCCTTGTGCTGGCATAACCCCCTTTGGCCAACAGATTTTCAGCCCTTGTATTCCAAACCATAAGGTAGAAATACAGTAAGACCCCGGTATTCATAGCAAATCAGTTCCAAGCACCCGCCCCCATGGGTGCTGAAAAACATGGATTATAGCAAACACCATTATGACGGCAAATGCTAACTAACATGGTCTCTGTCTCCCTCTCATGGTCAGTTCTGGTAACTTCATCATTAAAAATATATATATTGGGGAATTATAAAAATATATTTTTAATATTTTCAGACCGTGGATAAGTGAATCAGTGGATACTGGCCCTGTGGATAAGGGGGTCCTAGTGTATTAAAAAGAATTTGTTTTATTGTAATGAGTTCACTGTTGTCACCCAGCCATTTGGAAAATGCAGATGTCTTCCCACTGCAAAATCCTTGCAGCGATATCTAATTTTCTGAATCCTGGGTGCGCAACTGTGCCTGAGAAAATTATTATTATTATTTCCCATGCTTCTGCCTATTCCATAAATGTCTGTCATTCTCAGTCTTCAATCTCTCCCAACCAATGAACCCAAATATGGGAAGCCACTGGATCTCTCCCCAGTCTCTTCTGCTGGTTTGTAACTTTTGGGTGCACCAATATTGGGCTCATCAAGCCATTCAGAGCCAAGCAGTGAATGGAGGACCAGAGCTGAGACTTCGCAGTCTTCTTGTTGCATACACCCTGGTACCAATGGCACAGAGACCATAAAAACATCTTCTCCTAAACTCACCTGTCCCATCTCTGTGCCATCCTGAGAATTGTCCTATGACATCATTAAAGGCCCTTCCAGCACACGTCTCAGGTGATGGCCCTGCCATTTCAGGGAATGGTACATTGATGACCAGAAACCTTGACCAGTGATGATTTGGGACAGGTGGGATTTGGGGGGGGGGGGATTTTCAGAAGAAGGAGTCCTGTTGTAAAAATCCACACAACACTGGTTGGAACCTTGAGAACTGAAACTTTGAAGGATTATTTATATGCTTATCTCGAAAGAAGGAAGAGAGATGACATGCCTGCCAGCAATGTGGATGTCATCTGAGCCCAAGTGTACAGTTTTTTCTTTTCTGGGCTCTTGAAGGAGCCATAATTGTTGCCAGTGTTAATTTGTCTTCTGTGTTGTTGTTGTTGTTGTTGTTTTGTTGGACCTAGGAGCCAATCAGCGAGCAGAACTTTGATGCCTATGTCAACACCCTTACTGATATGTACACAAACCAGGAGTGTTATCAGAATCCAGAGAACAAAGACCTACTGGAAAGCATCAAGCAGGCCATTAAAGGAATTAAGGTCTAAGTACAGCTTGACAAAAAGAAAAAGGGGAAAAGAAAGAAAAAAGAAGAAAAAGAAGAAGAAGTGGAAGTTAAAGGAACCGGAAGAGGACCTTCACTTTGCATATTCAGGTTTAAAAGTTAAGAAACTCGTTGAATGAATGAATAAAAGGACCAAAACTGAACCAAGAGGCCATTCACAAGAAGCCGAACTGAATTCAGATGTTTTCGTTTACTCAACAGCGTCCCTTTGGCAAAATAGTGGGAGCTTTCTTTTGGTTTTTTACCCCATTCCGTGGGGTGGGGATTCAAAGACAGTCTTGGAAGCAGATGGAGATCCTAGATCTTCTCAAGCTACGGGGCACTTCCGCCAAAAGAGGAGGCTTCATAGTAGAGTTAGTCCAAGATCTAGAGAGTATTAAAGGGGCAGGGCTTTTGTCTGTAGCTTACACAACAGGTTCCACAACCTCGTGTTGCCTGCAGTTGTGTCCCCAGACCATACATACCTGATGAATTAAGCTGGAGCTACAGGCTGCCCATCCACAGAAATCTGGGCTGGGATTCTTACCCCACCAGGGATTCCAAAGCCTGCTGGACACAAGAACTCTTGACAAGTATTATAGAATAGCATTATTTTTTATTTTCCAAAAGAGCAGCTGTGGATCTCCAGTGGGAAGCGCAATGGAAAAAAAATTTACAAAAGGTTCTCAGGGAAGCTTTTTCGGACTTTGCAACTACAGTATTCCTTTGTCCGTCTTAAAAAAAAAAAAGATGATGATAGCTATTAATAAACAGACCAACATGGGAACATTTTGTATGGAAGAACTCTAAATGTGTCATGGTCCAGTGTACATGAGTTTTGGAAAGTCCTTTTGCTGACTGTTCTGGTTCTGTTCGTCGTTGCCGTCATCGTTGAGTAACTGCAGAAGCACCGCAGGCATCCATGCCAGAGACATGTTTTAAGGTACAAAAGGGAGTCTGTGAAGAGTTATTTTGCTCTTTTTAATGTGGACTTTGGCTACAACCTATGTGGTAATTTTTGTTGTTCTCGTTGTCGTTCTACGCTTTTTTTCCCCCCTACATTTTTTGTACATTTCGCAAAAACAGAGTGATTGTCATTCTACGAAAGGAACAATTGGCTTTAGATCTTCCAAAGAACCACTTTGTTTTTGTGCTGAGTCTTTTTTTTTTAGGTACCCCTCCAGTATACATAGCCTGCTGTGCACTTAAAGAGCTACCGTGAAGTGAATGTCTCTTAGCAAAACAAATATTGCTTCGGCACCTCTAGGATATGTATTGCCAGATCTGTAACAGGAACTAAGAGTGTCAGGGGAAAACATAAATATTGGTTCAGCAGGTAGATTATTAACTTCTCTTTAAAATGCTTGATTAGTACCTGGAGGATACGCAAGCGCCACTGGCAACACGCTGGGCCATAATCTGGGTGGGAACAGATTATAAATTCTGGAAAACTGCCCTCACACTGTATCAACTGCCAAAAGGTCAAGCAAACGCCTGCCTCCCATGCCAGTCCCCAAAACATGAAAATGCAGTTGTGAGGCATGAAAGACAACCCCTCTGTTCTCCCCTAGCACACACTTATGTCTCCTTACACAGATCCTCATCTCAATTTATGAAGGGTGGCCGCAATCCATCCAAAAGCCAGAAGATATGTTAGATGAATTCAACAAGATAAAATATTAAGATGTTTAGGGTGCTGAAATCCCGCTTCTATTGGCAATAATTTGATTTTCATAGCTAAACCCCACTTCCAGCTAACTTCTGAGGCTGCAATTCTATACCTGCTTACCTGGGAATATGACCCATGGAATTCAATGAGACTTGTTTTTTTTTTAAAAAAAATGTGCATAGGATTGTGCTGTACATGTGTTTTTCAGCTAGCTAGGGTAGTTGTGGGTTTTATATACTAAGGATTTCACTTAGTATATTTATATACCTCCCAAATATACTAAGTGAAATCCTGGCTTCATTGAAATGAATGAAAAAACATGTTGATTATGGTGAGGACAAGAGTTTCTAAAGCAAAATTTCTAAAACATTTCTTCATACACATGTGTGTGCCAGTGTGTGCCAACTTTTCCCTTCTGGATTTGGCCCTTTACACCATATCAAATGCTACTTCAGAAGGTTCACCGCTCTTGAAAAATGGGGAGGCTTTTTTGAGGAGTAGAAAGGGTAACACAGTGAGAAAGGGGAGCTGATGAACTTCTGTCTGCTAATGAATTACGGCCTACTTTTTGGATCCTAAAAAAGATTCTACCCAAAATCAACACGTGGGGTTACTGGGAGCATATGTGAGGCTTTTCTGATCACTAGCCATAAACTAGTGCATCTCTTTAAACTTCAGCATGTGAGTGACCAATCATTTCCACAGTACAAGGAAAAGCAGAAAAGAGGTGTTTATAATGCAAAGAGTCTGACCAATATAGGTTGTGTGTTGGCATTATGTCATGGATTGAAACAAGAACCGCTCTAAGCCTCTGTGTGAAAATGCCTTAAAAGCCTGATCTTATATATACTTAGGCTATAAACTAAAATCATTGGCACTGGGAAGGTCCAAAATATAACAACCAGTAGAGCAGGAAGAAGGGAGGGGGAACATGGGTGACTTTACTCAAATGTATAGCATTGTGGTAGAACCCAAGTGTTACTCATTTGAGTAAATTGACTTATGTGTGGAAGACGATTCTAACATTGGGCTCTTTGGCTTGGCTTATTTATGTGAACGGTGGAAAGTGCAAAAAGGAAAAAGGAAAAAAAAGGAAGCAAAAATAATTGATAGGAAGTATTAAACACATATGATGCTTTCAATATGTAAATAGAGTCCAATTTGGTGGTAATTGCAGCTCATTTAGTATTTAAAAGTAGAGAAATTGCACTTCCTTAAAAGAAAAAAGAAGGGTGGGGGGGAGTAGTTAGCTGAATGATCCTGTAAATTAATTGAGGGTGCATCCAAATGCACAGACTATGGAACCGCTATAGAAGTGCACTCACTGTGTTTTGTTCACACATCCAGGCCCTAGTCATGGGGAAAAGCTGCTTATTGTAACTGCGGCGAGAGGCAAGGTATTCATGGCACTGATTGGCTAGTACCCATGCCATCCTTAATTCAATTACCCAGACCCGTTGTTCAGCTTCTAAACAATTGTGTTTTTTCTATTGAAACACTGATCAAATATTGTTGGGTAAAGTTGCAAGGAGTGTAACCAGGAAAGTAGAAGACAGCCAATCAGCATTTTATTTACTGACAAATAGGTATGTCAAAAGTATTGGGAAGGTGGTTCACACCACTGGAGGGGGAAAAAACACAGTGAGCACTCTTTCTATATGTGTCCTAATTTGAGGAAAATGTACGTAATTTATATTTGCAACACCTTATGTTTATTTTAATTGTTTTGGCTATTTATTAAATGCATTTTATTTATTAAATTTATACTTCTGTTGAAGCTGGACATCACATCATGAGAAAGGAAAGGAGGCAAAATAAAATTCCCTGAAAGTAATATGTTTTTGATCAATAAAACAATAATATTCCCTCTAAGAAAGAAAGAAAAAGAAATCTAACTTTTGCGTGTAATTTTGATGCAACCAAGTTATTTTTTATATATTTTTGTTATTTATTCTTTTACCAATGGGAATTTTTTAAAAGATATTTTATAACTGAAGTGCTTTTTTTAAGAAACGTTTTTTGTTTGCTTTTCTTTTGGGTGGGGAAAATGCAGAAAGAGAGAGAGAGAGAGAGAGAGACTGATTTCTTTCCTTTATTTCTTTTGTCTTCTTGGCATTTTTATTGTTTCAGGCACTGATAATGGTTAAAAAAAAAGTTTTAAACCTGTAATTTATTATTTATTTAATATTTAAATTAAACATTAAAAAATTGATCTGTGCTCTTGTTGTATATTTATTTTGTCATGTTTGTGTGTCAGTTATGTGATGGCTGAGTAACTGTTTATGTGAAGGAATACTGTTCATATTCAAATAATAAAGAATCACATTGGAAAAAAAAATACTACAGGCTACATGTTCTTCTGTGGAAAAGGAAAATCAAATTAATCCTATGAACTTCTCTCCTTGAGAAACAAATTAAATAGGATGCAGCACCTAAAAGGCTGCCTAACACTGAGCCCAGTCATTGATTCATCTAACCCTGTACTTTATGACCACCAGCAGCAGTCTTCTTCCTCCACCAGAGCTTGAGAAAAAAAGTGTTAGATTTACTGTGTTAACACTAAAAGTGTTACTTCAGCATCAAAGAGGAGGAAGGCATCTGTTGTTTTTTTTAAAAAAATAACATTTTGAAATTTACACCAGAAGATTTTCAATGTGACTCTCATGACATTCTTTTCATGCATCACTTGAACTGGGCCTGTTTAGCCTTGAGAAAAGAAGACGGATGGGAGATACGATAACACTTTCAAATACTTGAAAGGTAGTCCTCCAGAGGAGGGGCAGGATCTGCTCTCCCTCATCCCAGAGTGCAGGACACATTATAACAGGCTCAAGTTGGAACTGTGGAACTCCTTGCCACGGGATGTGGTGATGGCATCTGGCCTAGATGCCTTTAAAAGGAGATTGGACAGATTCCTGGAGGAAAAGTCCATCGCAGGTGACAAGCCATGATGGGGATTTATAATCTCCAAGCTTCAAAGGAAGGTCCCTCCAAAGGCCAGATGCAGGGGAGGGGGGATCAGGAGACAGGCCTCTCATTGTCTCGTGGGCTCCCAGAGGCATCTGGTGGGGCCACTGTGAGATACAGGGAGCTGGACTAGAGGGGCCCTTGGCCTGATCCAGCAGGGCTCTTCTTTTGTTAAAAAAGCCAGATTTAGGCTGAATATCAGGGAAAACTTCTTAATTGTTAGTGCAGTACGACAATGGAACCAATTGCTTTGGGAGGTGGCGAGCACTCCAGCACTGGAGGCATTCAAGAGACAATTTGACAACTATCTGTCAGACCTGCTTTGATTTGAATTCCTGCCTTGAGCAGGGGGTAGGAATCGACGGCCTTAGAGGCGCCTTCCAACTCCATGATTCTAGGATTTTATGACTCAGCCTCCTTTCAGCAGGTGTTATTGGAGGAAACAGATAGCCTAGACCCATTTTAATCAGGGTTCAGGGCATACTATGCCGCTGAAATGGCACTTGGTCATCTTGGAAGATGATCTCCTGAGGGAGGCAGAGAAGGTTAATGTAACCTTGTTGGTCTTCCTGGATCTTTCTGCAGACTTTGATATTGTCAACCACAGTATCCTTCTGAAAGGGCTATCGAGGCTGGGACGTCAGGGTGCTATTCTTCAGTAGTTCCACTCCTTCCTTGATGGCCGATCTCAGCTAGTACCACTTGGGGAGGCGATGGCCACCTCTTGGGTCCGCTATTACGGGTCCCTCAGGGATTTGCCATCTCCCCAGTGCTTTTCAATATCTATATGAAGCCGCTGGGAGAAGTCATATGGATATCTGGAGTTCATTGGCATCAATACACGGATGACACACAACTCCATCTCTCCTTTTCCTCATCTGCAGGTGATGCTGTACAGTTCCTTGAGCCCTGCCTAGCGTCAATAACAGACTGAATGAGGGCCAGTAAAATGAAACTGAATCTAGATAAGAGATCCTACTGTTGGGAGGATCATCAGACCAGTTAGAGGAATATTTACTCGATCTCCCTGAAGGATTGGGTTCACAGCTTGGGTGTACTCTTGGACCCATCTCTCTCTATAAAAGCATAAATATCTGCTGGGGCCAAGAGTGCCTTTTATCAACTTCAGTTAATCGCCCAGACGTGTCCCTCCCTGGAGAAGAAATGCCTAACGACAGTGGTTCATGCATTGCTAATCTCTAAAATAGACTACTGTAATGCTCTCCATGTAGGGCTGCCCTTGAAGTCAGTATAGAATCTTCAGCAGGTCCAAGAGCCATGAGCAGGTAGAAACTGGGGAAAAACCGCCCAGAGTAGACCTTTGGTCTAGATGGGCAGGATAGAAATCCAATAAACAAATAAAAACTGGAAAGCCAGAAGGTGCATGCATACAGAACATCTGTTCACTTTTGAGTACCAGGTTTTGCACTGATTTCAACAGAAATGCTCCAACATCCAGATGACATTCTGTTACTCGCTATGTACCACTTTTTTCCATGGTTTCCACACCTTTGTGATTCTCCCCAAACCCAAGGTTTATTTTCCTAATACTGCTTTTATACCAAGCAAGGGGGTTTAGCACTATGACAACTCAAAGCATTTAACACTAAGGCAATCAACCAACGAAGCACACGAAAACACCCACACCCCATACATTCTCCTTCCCTCCCGTCATCACACCTTCCAGAGCCGAAGGGATTGCCACTGCATATCCTTGCAGCAGCTAAAGGCACAGAAAACTTTTCAGAAAAGTGCCAACACACATTAGAAGTTAACAAATAAAGCTTTCTTCTGGGGTATTGGAGAGGATAAAGCCTTTACATTTCTGCCTTGTTCTGCAGGTGTTAAAGGCACATTTGTTCCCTTTTTATATGAAATAGACACTCTATGGGCATTTTATATGATAGATAATAGTTTGGACTGGAGTTCTGCTCATCCAACATCAAATGAAGGCAATACAAGTACGCCATCTGGAAGAGCTGTTACTGGGACCTGCTAAGTATTACAGCATTTGCTGACAGAGACAATGCAAATCAGGGCCCACACGCCTATCCTATCTCTTGAATGCAAGGGAAATAAATGTCTCTCTTTGGTATTCAGTCCTTAAGATAACAAATACCTTGTAGTGGATGACACTGTTCTTTACTAGCTTGTCAAACCCGGAACATTTGCTCATCAGTTACGGTCAAGAAACATAGCAAAGCCATCTCCTTGTCCTGGTCAAACTGAATGAGAGATTTTTAGAACCCTTCCTCTGGAAGAGTACCTACATCAATGGCTTGCAGCAAAAGCAGTAAAAGATTTTGCTGCAGCTGAAGTAATGATAAGGTTTATGACGGGTATGAGTTTTTGCAGGCAAGTACAAGTCATCAGGCGCATGTCGTACATCCTGTAGGGATGCATACAGATGTTCTAACATCTGAATAAACTATATCAGAAGATGAAAAAGAGGACAAACCAAAGGTATTGTGTAAGAGAAGGATAAATGCAAAGATTCTTAGTAAGATAAGATTAAGGAACTGCCTAGAAAAGCCATTTGTCGTGTTTGGTTTCTTGTCCTTAATCCCCCACCTTTCAACTCCCCCACTTTCCCTCATACCGTCTTCTTCTTCTGCTACCTGGCACTTAACCCCCCAATCCCCTTGGGGGTGCTTTCCAATCATCAGTTTCCATTTCTTCCCGAAAATGCTCAAACTTCTTTTTTTTTCTGTACAGAGTTGACAGTATAGCGCTAATCTGACAAAACCTTCAGATTGGGATAATCCAAGGACGGTAGCGCATCCAGGAAGTGACACAGAGCTAAGCTTGACTCCCCAGTACAAAGCAGTACAAAATTAATAATAAACCTTAGATTTTGGGAGGGACAAAAAGCTGAAAAAAGGTACAAAGTGAGATTAAAAGAATGTTGTAAAATGTCAAGCAGATTTCCAGTAAGATCAATGTCCTTAAAGTAGAATAAATACAACAATTGTTAGACCCGTTAAACAGATGCATTATTATAGAGAGAGGTGTTAAAGGCACCTCTCTAGTGGTAGAGAGAGTGGTGGCTGACCAGCTCCAGGCCCTTTTGGATGAAACCAATGCCCTGGATCCATTCCAGTCGGGCTTCGCCACAGCATGGAAACGGCATTGGTCGCCCTGCTGGATGACCTGTTGAGGGAGGCCGACAGGGGCAAAACGTCTCTGTTGGTCCTCCTCGATAGCTCAGCCGCCTTCGATACCGTCGACCACGGTATCCTCCTGGGGAGGCTCTCCGAGCTGGGAATCGGTGGCCTGGCTTTGGCCTGGCTCCGTTCCTTCTTGGAGGACCGTCCCCAGAGAGTGCAGATTGGAGAGAGTTTCTCAGCCCCGTGGAGCCTCAATTGTGGGGTCCCGCAGGGCTCGATTATCTCTCCAATGCTGTTTAACATCTATATGAGGCCGCTGGGAGGGGTCATCAGGGGGTGTGGGGCTTCGTGTCATCAGTATGCTGATGATACTCAGCTCTACATCTCCTTTTCTCCAACAACAGTGGATGCCGTTTCATCCCTTCAGCGCTGCTTGGAGGCTGTACTGCAATGGATGCAGGAGAATGGACTGAGGCTGAATCCGGACAAGATGGAGGTCCTGAGGGTGGGTGGCCCCTCCATCGGTGGTTTGGGAAACTCTCTCTCTTTTGGGGGAGTGACTCTCACCACAAAGAGTGAGGTTCGCAGCCTGGGGGTCCATCTGGATCCGGCGCTCACCATGGAAACCCAGGTAGCGTCAGTGGTCCGCTCTGCCTATTTCCATCTCTGGCGGATTGCCCAGCTGCATCCCTATCTTGATATCGGGGCCCTCACCACTCTGGTCCATGCGCTTGTAGTCTCGAGATTAGACTACTGTAATGTGCTCTACATGGGGCTACCTTTGAGATTGATGCCGAAGCTTCAAATGGTCCAGAATGCGGTTGCCAGACTCTCACTGGGGTGAGAAAATATCAGCATATCTCCCCCACTCTGGCTGCCTTGCATTGGCTGCCTGTTCATTTCCTCATTGATTTCAAAGTGTTAATGATGACATATAAAGCCCTAAACAGTTAGGACTTCGATATCTAGCAGAACGCCTCCTCCCACCTAGATCTACCCGAATCACTCGTTCTAGCCAAGAAGGGCGGCTGAGGGGCCTAACACCGAGGGAGGCCCGGAGAGAAAGAACAAGAAACTGGGCCTTCTTAGCAGTGGCCCCTCGCCTCTGGAACAGTCTACCTTCAGAAATTTGCCTGGCTCCCTCACTGGGTGTTTTTAAGAGCAATCTTAAGACCTGGCTCGTTAGGCAGGCTTTTCCTCCTGTCATCACCTGTTTATTTTTCCCATCTTGAACTATATTATTACTGTTGTTTTATTTTATTATATTGTTTTTACTTTTATCTATTATTGTTAGCTGCCCGGAGTAGACTTCGGTCTAGATGAGTGGGGTATAAATTTAATAAATAAATAAATAAATATAGAGTATAGCATTTTCTGCATTCAAGTTCCACATGTTGTCACAGGGATAGTGTCTGTGTCCATCCAAAAAACATGATGCATGTTTATGTATCTGTGTAATATAGTTTATCCACATATTTTTGGCAGAACAAGTGTGACATTTCAGTTTGTTATCCTCACTCTCTTTCCTTACTTACCTCAGACACACAGGGATTGCCATTTCGATTTCCCATTCGATTAAATTTGATTTCAATCTGCTAAATTAAATTTCATTTCTCATTGCTAAATTGAATTCACCAAGCTCATGAATGTGAAATTTCATAATTGCAAATCGTTAAATGACTCGATGATTTTTGCAGCAGGAATGGCTGGGAAGGCTCATTTCTATGGTGAAGAGCATACAGTCCTTCTCCATGGGTGCCAACTCAACATCTTCCTTAGTTTCTCTTTCTTTTCTTCTCCTCCTGTAATGCCATCACATCTTTTTTATTTTAATGTTTAAAACTTCACAAATGACCACATGAGGTGGGGAGGTTTCGCTTCCCCTTGTGAGCACTTCAGGACTCTTTGCTGTGCAACACAGTCATAGTGCAAATGCACTAATGCCAGTTTGGTCCATTTCCACACATTTGCCTGAAGATCAGCACACACCCCTTATGCTCCTGTTAAATGTTAACAGCTGGACAATGGTTACTTAAATCTAAACTCTCTTTGGCTGTTTACCAAAGAACAGTTCGCTTAAGGTAGAAAAAGACAAGAGCACATGCTCATTGAAACAAAGGAAGTTCCCTTATACTGAATCACACTGTTGGTCCATCTAGCCCAATACAATTAACTCCAACTCCATCAGCACTGATTTCAGGCAGGATTCATTCTCAGCCCTCCCTGGTAATATATCGTGGTCTCTCATCCAAGCGTTAACCAGCTCCAATCCTGTTTAGCTCCTGAAATCAATCAGGGTGTTCTGGTCACTCTTAAAGGCCATAAGACCAATGTGTATTTGGCTGGACATGCTCTGCTGTATGTGCGTAAATGCTCCACAAGCTCAGGAACCACAAATTTATCCTTCTCCCTCCTCCCCACTGCCACAACCATGTTTCAGCCTTGCTTGGGTTCTTAAGAGTCTTAGAATAAAAATAGTTTCCCCAAGGCTATCCAGTAAATCTTGATCGCACTTGATAAAACACTGTAACACTTTAGCTTCAGGAAGCTCTGGGCTCTCTGCCAAGTCCGTTCCTTTAGCAACAGTGCTGCTGCTGGTAGCTTCAGCTGCTGAAGGCTGAAGGAGAAATACTTTTTTAGGCTGATTGTAATTTTTATTCTTTTGCATTTCACATTGGGCAAAAAAATGTCCCTCTTCCCCACAGGAAAAACATTTCTTATTGGCCCTACGCTCAGAATAAGGGGATTTATTAACTCTTCCCTCAGAACTATTTGATTTCGGGGGACTTCGCTCTAGAAATGAGGGTTTGACTTTAAAATGGCTTCCCTTAGCTTGCACCTGACTGAGGTGACTTTTATTTTTACTGGATTTACTGCCGTCCCACACTTTCCTAAAAAAATTTACCTCCGAAAATCAAGGATCTCTGATCCCACTAATAGAATCAGCATATTCAGATGCTTGTAGCACATTTTTAGGATCCTTGTCCTTGACCAGATAGTGCAATTCTCCTGGCAAAATTGAATAAAATTCTTCTAACCCAAACACATTTTTCATTTGTTCTAAGGAGGTGACATGTTCCTGTTCTAACTATTTATCAAGACATTGAGTCAACCATGCCCCAAGTTGAGCAAAAGACTCCTCAGGTTTTTTTGAAATTGATCTACATTTTCTCTTTAGATGCTCTGAATTAATCCCAAATCGGGCATATACCATCTTTCTGTAAGCCTCAAAATCTCTAGCTTGTTCCAGAGGCATCTGTGAATAGATCTCAGATAAAACTCCCCCATCTGTGACCTTAAAATTATCATCCTTTCATCATCTTTAACCCAGAAGTCCCAACAAGCTCTCTCAAATGAAATCAGGAAAGATTCAGGACAATCCCCCTTCCTATATTGGGGAAATTTCTTTAGGTCGATTTTTGAGGGATTTACCACACTGGAATTATTATTATTATTATTATTATTATTATTATTATTATTATTATTATTATTATGAGCAGCTAATTCCAATTTCTTCATCTCTATTTGGAATTGCATTTCTCTTTCTCTTTGCCTGTTTTCTTGCTCAAATTCCTTTTGTCTGTTTTCTTGCTCAAATTCCCTTTGCCTTTCAAGTTCTCTGATCTTTTCTTTTTCTAATTCTAATTGGTTTTTCAGAGCTTGCTCCTCTAATTGGTTTTTCATAGCTAGCTCCTTCAGTTTAAATTCTTGTTCTAGCTTCCATTTTTCAAAATCTTGGGAGCTTTGGATATTTTCTCCCTCTGAGGCAATTTTGGATATTGCCAAATATCCAAAATTGGCAATTTTGGATATTTGGCAATATCCAAAATATCCAAAGCCCTCAGTTTCTTCTTCACTTTGAATTTGAGGGTTCCCATTTCCCTCAGCACCTTGGAGCTCACCCTGTGCCTCCATAACCAATTTTTTACTTCATTTGGGGGGCATAAATAATACAATTTCTTATTACTAGACTGGTTCTTTGCCCTCACCAGAGCCAAAGGGACCTTTCTTTCAGTGGCTTTCCTTATAACTAGGTTGCGCTTTTCCCAGCAGCTTGTCTCGGCTACTCCCAGGCTCACAACTCTTGCCACAATATTTCCCTGCCTGGGTGATTCTTGTCTCCAGACACAAGAACAACTTTCTGCTTAGCTTTTCTTTACTTTTAGCTTTTATTATCACCTCAGATCTATTCTGACTTAGGCTTCTACTCCATCCGGTATTGCTCTTTTCTCTCAGAGCTTCGGATTTTGAGCTAGCCACTTGGTCTTGTAAATCCTGAGGTAAATGGTTTCTCTTGAGTAGGTATTTTCCCTATCTTAGGATTCTCCAGATCTGGGTTCAGAAGCCCCTAAACTAAGTCTTCCACAAGACTCTAACGGGTGACCACTTCTTGCCACAGATCCTAACCCCTCCTAGCTTGGAATACCTTCCAACTCAAGCCCATTCAATTTTTCACTGGATTGTTTCGTATCCCAGCACTGTGCCACCAACTTATCACGTTCCCGCCTGTCCCTTGAACTTTTTCTGGAAGCAAAAATGCTGAAACTGAGGCTGTCGTACTTTGGGCACATCATGAGAAGACAAGACATCCTGGAAAAGGCAATAATGCTAGGAAGAGTCAAAGGCAGGAGGAAAAGAGGAAAACAAAATATGAGATGGTTTGACTCCCTAAAGGGGGCCACCGCTTTGAGATTACAAGAGTTGAGCAGGGCTGTTGAGGACAGGGCCTTTCGGAGGTCACTCATTCATAAGGTCACCACAAATCAGAGGTAACTTGACAGCACGTAGCAACAAAGACAACCGGAAAATGATTTAGTGTGTGTAGCTCGTAGTCCTAATACATTTCATAGGGGAGGAGTGGGGGAGTAGCTATTATGTGTGTGTGTGTTTTTTTTTTAAAGAAGCAATGTAAAGAAATAACCATGACTCTCCGATACATCTTGTTCAATTTGCCCCCAAGCAAAACACGCCATTCAAAAGCAAATGGGTTATGTTTGCTCCTAAAATGAACTTCACGGCACACAATCAGGTCCCCACTCTTCACAACAATGGAATCCCCTTCTTCCATCTCAACTGCCCTCTGTACTAAACAGCTTTGGGGGGGGGAGGGAAGCCCAGCCTCTTAGGCACTCGAGTGCTTTCGAATATATGTATCTGGTTCTGAAAATCAAAATATAGACAAGGACAAAAGCATGGGGTTTTTAAGAAACATCCCTCTCCATTGAAAATGCAGCATAAATATAAAACAACAGGGCCTTTTGTTCCCAGAAGCGGCTACACAGTTTGCTCATTAGGATTTTTAAATGCCCTTATCCCTTCAATGAACCCCACCTCGTGTCTGTACGGAGCAATTCATGGAATAATGGCGATTCCAGGGAGAAACTCTCTTTAGTGCACTTCAGTGCAAGATCTGGATGGAAATAAGGTTGTAGGGGGTTGCTGGTTGCTTTTTACTGGCAATGATAAAAAGCTGTACACATTTATGAGTGTGTGTCTTTTATTATTATTTCTTTTGTTTTCTCCCACTCTTTGATGTTGCTGTTTTTAAAAGATGTCTCATTTGAGGCTTAGCTGAAAGAAGAGGGCATGTTTTGCTAATACTTGCAGAAAGTTTTCAAGGCTTGGGTTTCCACAGGGGGATAAAAGTTGCCGCAAGAACGGGAGAGTGGAGCCGGTGCAGCAGGCGAGAGAGCCATGGTTCTGCACTTATCCTGGCAACATAAAAAAATAAGAACATAAGATCCCTGGGATCAGCCCTTGGCCTGATCCCTGCTGGATCAGGCCAAGGGCCCATCTAGTCCAGCTCCCTGTATCTCACAGTGGCCCCAACCAGATGCCGCGGGGAGCACGTGAGACGAGAGACCTGTCTCCTGATCCCCCTCCCCTGCATCTGGCCTTTGGAGGTCCCTTCCTTTTAAGCCGGGAGATTATGCATCCCCATCATGGCTTGTCACCTGTGATGGACTTTTCCTCCAGGAATCTGTCCCATCCCCTTTTAAAGGCATCTAGGCCAGATGCCATCACCACATCCTGTGGCAAGAAGTTCCACAGACTAACAACACACAAGAAATATTTCCTTTGGTCTGTTCTCACTCTCCCAACACTCCAATTGGAGTGGAGGTCCCCTGGTTCTAGTATTGCATGAGAGGGAAAAGAGTTTCCCTCTATCCACTTTATCCATCTCCTGCAACACGTTAAATGCAGAGGTAGGAATTTCAGAGTAGGGGCCATTGATGTCATTGTCCTGGGATGACATTGTCACGTTGCCAAATCTTGAGTGGCTGGCTGCATTCGTGTCACAGCAACATCACCCCTACTATGTGATCCGTGATTGGTTAGGATCATTCTGGGCAAAACAAGCAGCAGTCAAATAGCCCCAGAGCAGCCACCAAGACAGGAAGCCATGACTGCATGCCATGCTAAATGTAAGAGGTTTTAAAGAAAACATTGCACTGCCCAAGCATGAGAGGAGATGTGGTAGACTAGCTACACCAGCCTTCTGTTAGCACAGTGGTCAGTCAGTGGTTTCTTGGACACCCCCCCCCCCACACACACACACAAGGGCATGGTTCTAGTTTCACCTTCTATCACATGCTCCTCAGCAACCGATCTGCAAAGGGACTGCCGTTGTAATGGACCTTCAATTCACTACTAAGTTTGGGCAACTCTATTACTCGGTCACCTCCAAAAGGTCTTATCATTAACACCCTTGCTCAGCTCTTGGAGGCTCAAGGCCATGGCTTCTTTTGCAGAGTCAGTCCATCTCTTGTTCAGTCTTCTTTTGAGGGTGGAGTTGGACCGGGTTTCATGTTTCATTCTGTAAACTGTCCACAGTAGTGTGTGTTCACTCATGGAACTGCATACAAATCAAGTCAAGTCAATAGATTCTCTTCCTGCTGCTTTCCACTTTCCCCAGCATTAATAAACTTCCTGATAAGTCTTGCCTTCTCTTGATATGCCCAAAGTATGAGAGCCTGTGTTACTCACTTTTGCTTCTTGGGAAAGTCCAGGCTTAATTTGATCATTTCTTCGTCTTTCTGATGGTCCAGGGTCTCTATAAAGCTTTCATCCAACACCATATTTCAAATAAATCTATATTTTTTTTCTGCCAGTTTTCTTTATTTTTCACCTTTCCCCATCCATCCATAGTAATCAGGAATACCAGAATATAAATCATCTTCAGTGACTGGAGGTGAAATATACCCATGCTGATCACTAGCCATGGACGATGCAAAGTTCAAGGAGTTTATCTCCCTTCAAAATTGTCCACATTGGCAGCAATCAGCACATCCTGTGGCAGTTAATTCTACAGTTTGAATATGCATTTGGCCAGAATCCTATTGGTGATTTACACCTGTATGAGGATGGTTATCCAGTGCTATTTAGTGGGTAGAGTGATGAACCAGTATTTAGGAGACCTTGGTTCAAATCCTCACTCGGTCATGAAAATTTATGGGGGCAATGGGTGTGGACCAGGTAAAAACACTCCTTACTCATAACACTTATCTTGAAAGCCCTATTAGGTTTACAGTAAGTCGGTTGTGACTTGACCACACATAACACTCACACAAGGAAAGCTGTGTTTGGCAGCATTAAAGAGCTGCGTTCCTGGCCATGCATCTAATCAGACACATGGTCAGGAATACAAGCAGCACCTTGTTAATGAGTGGACATACACCGCCAAGACTCACGTGATTTCCCTTAGGCATGCACAAACCCTCAACAGGATTCTGGCCACCTGACAGAAACCTGTCATCCTGGTATCGAGCTTGTCAAACAAAAGCTTTACGCAAATCTATAATTGTGTTGACATTTCCAACCCTTTCTTTTTGTTTATTTGCGTGATGGGTTTTTTGTTATTGTTTTTGCATCACCCACGAGGTTATTGCTTTGTTATGCTTTGCAGTATGGGGCTGGAGGTGATCAATACAACTTGTCCTTTCTTAACAAATTGGCAGTACCCGCTGAATAATTGAACACTTACGTTGTGTTTCCAACAGCTGCTGTGGGAGCTATTATCACACAATGCTCTCTACTTGGAACTGGCTTTCTTTATCACATGGAAGGGAATTGAATCGGTCTAAGAACGCATTGTGTATGCTTTGGAGAGCTCTTAGGCCCTTCCAATATCCTTTCAGGGAAAACATCCTCAAAGACGTGATTCAAAGACACAACATGATGAATTTTATCATAAGTATTCTGCCAGATACTCCCAATCATCATTAACCTGTTATTGTCAAGACAAACATCAACGACTGGGATTTTAAAACCAATAGTGGCTCGCGAAAACAGCTGCCAACAGAACGCCAGGCTCATTTAGCAAATTTTTCACTCAGCTCCAATGTTATGGAAAGAGCATGTGGTACAGTCCTCCGGGGACTCTGCCATAACAGAATG
Organism: Intellagama lesueurii; assembly: GCA_037013535.1. NCBI lineage: Eukaryota > Metazoa > Chordata > Lepidosauria > Squamata > Agamidae > Intellagama > Intellagama lesueurii. Next base: position 236,155,222 of record JBAJHW010000004.1, on the reverse strand, counting down.
CATAAAAAGGGAGATGTTTGAAAACACACGCAAACCATTTCAAAATCCCCATGCACAAGGAAACTTAGTTGGTTTGTGGGATTTGTTCCCCGACACAATGGCACCCCCTCAGAAATGTAACTGAAAATGGCCAAATTCCACAGGTTTGATACACACACAAAAACTCCCCCCCCCCATCTGAAAGCTTGAGCAAAAGGCTTTCTTTACATGTATCAAGTTTTGAATCCGGGATAAGGGGCAGGATTTGGCCTCAGAATTCCTGATGGGCATTTGGTGTACAGCTAGTATGATGGTTGCCAGTCAGCCAGACCTCATCCCTTTAATTTTTCAGGGTCCAAATCTGAGCCCAGCCAGATTCTTGTGGTGGCATGGGGCTAAGACCTTGTCATGCCAGCGAAGTGGGAAAAGACAAAAGTTTGGGAGAAACATTCCTCGGAATTACTGTAGAGTTCTCCTAGGCCCAGGGGGTGGCCTGAACCTCTTTTGAATATCAGCAGGGAAAGCCTCTGAAGTTGGCCTGAGTCTTATTTTTAGCAAGGAATATAAATATGATTGATTAGATTAAACTAGATTTAGATTGTTTCATTTTCGATTAGTTCATCATTTTGTTGTTGTTTAGTCGTTAAGTCGTGTCCGACTCTTTGTGACCCCATGGACCAGAGCACGCCAGGCCCTCCTGTCTTCCACTGCCTCCTGGAGTTTGGTCAAATTCATGTTGGTCGCTTCGATGACACTGTCCATCCATCTCGTCCTCTGTCGTCCCCTTCTCCTCTTGCCTTCACACTTTCCCAACATCAGGGGCTTTTCCAGGGAGTCTTCTCTTCTCATGAGATGGCCAAAGGATTGGAGCCTCAGCTTCAGGATCTGTCCTTCCAGTGAGCACTCAGGGTTGATTTCCTTCAGAATGAATACGTTTGATCTCCTTGCAGTCCAGGGGACTCTCAAGAGTCTCCTCCAGCACCACAATTCAAAAGCATCAATTCTTCGGCGGTCAGCCTTCTTTATGGTCCACCTCTCACTTCCATACATCACTACTGGAAAAACCATAGCTTTGACTATGCAGACCTTTGTCGGCAAGGTGATGTCTCTGCTTTTTAAGATGCTGCCTAGGTTTGTCATCGCTTTCCTCCCAAGAAGCAGGCGTCTTTTAATTTCGTGGCTGCTGTCACCATCTGCAGTGATCAGGGAGCCCAAGAAAGTACAATCTGTCACTGCCTCCATATCTTCCCCTTCTATTTGCCAGGAGGTGATGGGACCAGTGGCCATGATCTTAGTTTTTTTGATGTTGGGCTTCAGACCATTTTTTGCGCTCTCCTCTTTCAACCTCATTAAGAGGTTCTTTAATTCCTCCTCACTTTCTGCCATCAGAGTGGAATCATCTGCATATCGGAGGTTGTTGATATTTCTTCCGGCTTGGGATTCCTCCAGTCCAGCCTTTTGCACGATGTATTCTGCATATAAGTTAAATAAGCAGGGAGACAATATACAGCCTGGTCGTACTCCTTTCCCAATTTTGAACCAATCAGTTGTTCCATATCCAGTTCTAACTGTTGCTTCCTGTCCCACATATCGATTTCTCAGGAGATAGATAAGGTGGTCAGGCACTCCCATTTCTTTAAGAACTTGCCATAGTTTGTTGTGGTCCACACAGTCAAAGGCTTTTGCGTAGTCAATGAAGCAGAAGTAGATGTTTTTCTGGAACTCTCTGGCTTTCTCCATAATCCAGCACATGTTAGCAATTTGGTCTCTAGTTCCTCTGCCCCTTCGAAATCCAGCTTGTACTTCTGGGAGTTCTCGGTCCACATACTGCTGAAGCCTACCTTGTAGGATTTTGAGCATAACCTTGCTAGCGTGTGAAATGAGTGCAATTGTACGGTAGTTGGAGCATTCTTTGGCACTGCCCTTCTTTGGGATTGGGATGTAGAGTGATCTTTTCCAATCCTCTGGCCACTGCTGAGTTTTCCAAACTCACTGGCATATTGAGTGTAGCACCTTAACAGTGTCATCTTTTAAGATTTTAAATAGTTCAACTGGAATGCCATCACCTCCACTGGCCTTGTTGTTAGCCATGCTTTCTAAGGCCCACTTGACTTCACTCTCCAGGATGTCTGGCTCAAGGTCAGCAACCACACTCTCTGGGTTTTCCGGGACATCTAAATCTTTCTGGTATAATTCCTCTGTGTATTCTTGCCACCTCTTCTTGATGTCTTCTGCTTCTGTTTGGTCCCTACCATTTTTGTCCTTTATCATGTCCATCTTTGCACAAAATGTTCCTTTAATATCTCCAATTTTCTTGAACAAATCTCTGGTTTTTCCCTTTCTATTATTTTCCTCTATTTCTTTGCACTGTTCATTTAAGAAGGCCTTCTTGTCTCTCCTTGCTATTCTTTGGAAGTCAGCATTCAATTTTCTGTAACTTTCCCTATCTCCCTTACATTTGGTTTCCCTTCTCTTCTCTGCTATTTGTAAGGCCTTGTTGGACAGACACTTTGCTTTCTTGCATTTCTTTTTCTTTGGGATGGTTTTTGTTGCTGCCTCCTGTGCAATGTTACGAGCCTCCATCCATAGTTCTTCAGGCACTCTGTCCACCAAATCTAGTTCCTTAAATCTGTTCTTCACTTCCACTGTGTATTCATAAGGGATTTGGTTTAGATTATACCTGACTAGCCCAGTGGTTTTTCCTACTTTCTTCAGTTTAAGCTTGGGTTTTGCTATAAGAAGCTGATGATCAGAGCCACAATCAGCTCCAGGTCTTGTTTTTGCTGACTGTATAGAGCTTCTCCATCTTTGGCTGCAGAGTCACTTCTGCAGTTCATCATAGGTGGAAGCAAAAATGACAACACTGATGTTGTCATATTTGGGGTGCATCATAAGAAGGCAAAGCAAAAAAAAGCAAAGTGTGCTGCTTATGTACTGCCCCATAATGCTTAAAGCAAGATTTGCTGGAAAAGACTAAGAAAGTGTGGCTAGGGAAAGTTCAAGGCAGCAGGAAGAGAGCAAGACAAAATGTGAGATGGACTGACTCCCTAAAGGAAGCCAGGGCCTTGAGTTTACAAGAGCTGAGCAGGGCTGTTGAGGACAGGGCATTTTGGAGATCACTCATTCATAGCTTCCCTGCCCCACCTCCTGCAGGGGCTGCTTCTGACTGGGCACCCACCAAAAGGGGTGGGGCACTGAACCACCAAACACCTGTTGCAGTGACAAATGGACCGGGGTGGCCTGCCCAACTGGGAGTTCATGCCCATCTTTAATTAGATTAGATTAAATTGGACTAGATTAGCAAGCCAATGGACAGACAGATGGATATTATCCAATTCTTATAAAAGATTTATTCCAGGGAAGGCAAAAGTGTTTCAGAAGAGTCCTCCTGGATTAAACTAAAGACCAGTCTAGTCCACCCTTGCGTTGGCCAAGCAGAAGCCTTTGGAAGCCCACCAACACGAAGGGAGCTGCACTCTCTATGCAGACCTGAGTGACACACAGGAGCACTATTGCAGTCTCCGATGCAATTGCGATCTGGTCTAAACACCAAAGAGCTGTGCTGAGACAGGTCCTTGTGGAGGCTACCGCTCACCTTCATTTCTTTTGTCTTCCCTCACCACACCCTGCCATACCCCCCACTTGACAAAAGCTGGGCCTGGAAAGACGGCTAGCAACTTCTTACAGCTGCCTTGTGCCAATTAATCTCATCCATTTAAATTTAAATTTGTATCTTGTTACCATTAGCAAAACGCTAGCAACTTTTTGGGGGGATGCTGAAAAAAGCCGGAGATAACTCAGAATCAAACAAGAGGCACTCCTTGTACACTTCAGAATAAAATTATCTCAGAAATAGAGATGTGTTTTTAAACAGAGCTCAGAAAAATAATACTGTCTTGAACTGCAACTCCTAGAACTTTCATCATAGCCAAATATAACTATTCTAAGCTCTGTTTTTAGCTATCAACTCCACTGATTTGAATGCGTGTACACTGATTAATGAGGTAAATACTGATTTATTAATCTAGTGATTAAAGCTTGAGGACCCAATTAGGGAGGTAGTCCGTGTGTTGCTGTTGTTTTAAATGAATAGCTTATATACATATACAGTGCTTGGGAACAGACATAGCAAAGATGGTTTACTTTCATGCCCTAATTGTCTAATGAGGAATGAATGTGCAGCCTCGTTATATTTTTCAAGGATTCACTGTGTTAGCAGCAGTTATCGTACTGTGGCTCATTAGAGTACTGCTTTTACTTTTCTAGAAGCAGATTAATATGTTTTGCATATCAAATGCAGGTAAGAGATGCTGTGGATTTACCTGATACAGAGTGGACCATATCCTTCTCTGTGGAATTTAGTGGATTCCAATCTCATAACAGTGGGTGAATCCACTCTTGAGTTTTTCCCTGTCTTTCAAAGGCGCTATCCATGGTGCTGGAAGCCTTTTGGGCATGGCATTCAGCAGCTTGGATGACTCCTGTAATGTTTGGAGTAAAATTCAAAGTAGATTTATTGCCTCCACAACATGGATGCCTTCAGCCTTCGGTGACCCTTCGCCTCAACACTGGCAGCCTTCATGTGTCTGACACGGGCAGTGGAAAACCAAGGGCTGTTGCAATTTGCATTACAACCTCCAGCCAACAGTAATTAAAAAGAGAGAGAGAGCAACTTTACTCAAAGCTGTTTTCTAAGTGTAGCATCTTGGTGGCTTTTGATACCATCAGTTATGGCTTTTGGGGGGGGGGGGGCAATCAATCAACAAGGAGATTGGTTCTACAGACCTTTATGGGTCCCGTTCCTAGCTGAAGGGCTATCTTCAGGCCATGAGAGGCTCTTCATGGAGTCAATAAAATAGCTTTAGAACTGGCACATTCTTGCCTGCCATATTAGGAGATCTGCAGCTTCATTTGGAATTAGATATGAGCACAAAATACCAGTTTGGTGGTTCAGTCCAGTTCATTTACTGGCTGAAGAGGTGTTTGGCATTTCCAAGCCTCGCTTTCTCCCGCAGGAGCCCACTCAGAGGCAGCACCTGGAAGCCAGGGTGCTACCTCCGAGTGGTCGTTCACCAGAGGTTGGTGGGCCGTCAAACCACAGAACACCCGTTGGGTCGGTAAGCAAAACAGGATGGACTGCCGAACCAGTAGTTCATGCCGATCTCTCTTTGGAATTCATTGACAACTACAAGCATAAGTCCAGTATCAGACTAAAAGTGGTGAAAGTTTGTCAAAGGCTCTTCTGATCTGTAGGTCGGAGAGCAACTGAGTTACTTAACAAAATTTGCCCAGGGGGAACCCAACTAAAGCAGATGCATCACAGACTGTTAAACTCTCAGTTCACAGTTCGCCATCTAATGGCATCAACAGAAATTGCTAAATTTGAGAGTGGATACTAAGAAAGCCCCATTTTGCATGCTCAGTGCTCCCTGGGCTCCGTCAAATACCAAGACTCTGTAGTTTTATCCCTTCTGTATAGATCTTCACTATCTTGTTTTCTGCCTTCTCTTTATTTTCTCCTGGTCAGATGGTGTGCTTCCCTGTTGGCAGTTCAACATTCCTAATCTAGGCTTAACTTTCCCTTTGATTTCTTGGATCTTCTGGAAGAGATACCTTGTTTTTCCTCTTTTGTTGTTATCCTCTATTTCTTTTCACTGGACATTATAATAGTTCTCTTTGTCTCTACTTGACAATCACTGGAAAGCTGCATTCAGGATCTTAACCTTACTTCTGTCACCTACTTTGGTCAACTCACAGTGACCCTAGAAGGCACCAAAGCCTACAGAAGAGGAAATTAGCACCAATATCTTCCAACCCAATTCACTCTTGCAAAGAAAATACTGTCCAACCATCTTGAATGCACTGAGTCCTGTCTCATTTTGGAAGCAAAGCTGAGTCAGGGCTACTTCGTACCTGAACGGAAGAACACCAGGGAATTACCAGTAGCAATGGGCATGAAACACCGGTTTGGTGGTTCGTGCTGGTCTGGCGGATGGGCTGAACAGGTGCCCTGTGGTTTGGCACCCTGCCCCCCTCCAGCAGGCACCCACTCAGCTGTGCTGCCCTGCCTCCTCTAGGTGCTGCCTCTGAGTGGGTGCCCGCTGGAGGGGGGTGGGGGTGCCAAACCATGGAACACCTGTTTGGCTGTCTGCCGAACTGGCATGAACTGCCAAAGTGGGTGGTTCATGCCCATTTGTAATTATCAGCAATCTCCATTCAAGGGCAGGAACGAATCCTGCTTGTAAACCTGGAGAGCCAGCCAGAATTCGCAGTCCAGGGTTAGTTTTGCCCAGCCTAAGGGGCCGCTTCCTATGTACTAAGGCTCTGATGCTTCTTCATTTCTCTTTTGCTTGACTCCAAACAGTGATACCCATGTTCCTTCGCCCTCCCGAAGATACGGTTGAGACATTGAGATCCCCTGTGCTGCCCAAGGAGATCCACCGCCTACCATCACGTGGTCCAAGGTCTGAGTGTTTCTCGCCGATCCGATGCATGCTTCCGACCCAGGGCTTGGGCCTCTACGCTTGATTGACGGAGGCTGCCTTTTCCCTTGGACTCCACCGCAGGGTCTAAAGTCACCTTCGTGACGGCACGGGCTGCTTTCTATATCAGCACCGGCCTAGGGCAGCGGTTGGAGCATGGGCACGGGACAGGGTTTCAAATCCCCAATGAAGTTTGCTGGGTGACCTGGATCCAGCCGGCCTGCCTCTGTCCCTTTCTGACAGACCTATCTCACGGGTCTGTCGCATGAGAATAAAACCGAGGGGAAGTTACCTATGATGTTTACTGAAGGAAAGGTCGGGTATAAATGGGATGGGCGGACTGGTGAATGGATGGATGAGAACAAGGAAGGACACATGCTGCAATATTTTTAATTGTTGATCCTCCACTATAGAATTTTTCCCACCTAACTCAGAGTGCCAACACTTTCTGTTGTTGTTGTGTGCCGTCAAGTAGCCGCTGACGTATGGCCACCCTATGAATGAGCGATCTCCAAACTGTCCTACCTTCAGCCGCCCTGCTCAGCTCTTGCAGACTCAAGCTTGTGGCTTCCTTTAGGGAGTCAGCCCATCTCATATTTGGTCTTCCTCTTCTCCTGCTGCTTTCCACCTTGCCCACCATTATTGCCTTTTCTAGAGAATCCTTCCTTCTCATGATGTGCCCAAAGTAAGACAGTCTCAGTTTCATCATTTTTACCTCCAGGGATAGTTCAGGCTTGATTTGATCTAGGACCCACTTGTTTGTCTTTCTGCAGAGTTCCACGTTCTGCTGTCCACAGGTGTGTTCTGTGTAAGGCCGGCACTGAGACTGTACAAGTTGTCAATTAAAACATTGTGGATCTTTGAGGATAATGTTTTGATGTCTTTTGCAGTGCTTAGAAATATCGTTTCTACTTCTTCAAAGTGACATGCATCTTGTTCCTGTACAGTTGAAATAGACAGGAAATGAGACTGGGAACTGCCTACCCCCCCCCCAAAAACCCAAATATTTTAAATAAAAAAACCAAAGGGTAGTGGAAGAAAGAAATCAGGAGGGTGGGGCGGTTCTCTGCATGAGCCAGCTTCTCAGAGGATTAGTTCTACACTGCATCGATTTGAACAGCATGGTTTCCTTTTTGCACTTTCCTCTGAAATAAATAAATAAATCAGTATTCAATAAATACTGCACGGCTAAGTGGCCTGAGAAAGCTGAACCTTGAGCTTATCTAGGGCCCTGTTCTTGTCCGTGTGGTAGCACCCACTTCCCATCTCCGGTCTGATCGCAGCAGCTTGGCTGACCCACCCACCCCCGTCCCGTCCCGGCAGCTCCACATGGCAGTAGGGTGCTGGGGCGTGCTTGGAAACTGACACAGGTTGCCAGATTATGTTTTTGGAACCCCAAGCGTTATACATGGATTTTGAACTACACAGGTAGCGAAGCACCCTGAACCCCAGGATTGTTGAAGGGGGAAGTGTAGTGTGAACATCTTTAGGCTTTCTAGTGCTTAAGAAGACCTGTGAACAACTCAAGAGTCATCTACTTTTTAATTTAGCCCGGGGACCACAGGCCTTTACTTCTATCAACTCTGTATAATCATACAAGCAGGCTTCTACCATTAACTTGCTATAGTTCTGCAAAATCTGAGCAAGGGTGACCCCTTGTGGCCAAAACAGTCCAAAACAGAGAACTTTTTGCACAGTAACCATTTCATTTAGACAACATCTCGCAGCCCCTTAAAACCTAACAAGATTTTTGTGGATCACAGCTCCTTTCTTTAGAAGCATCTAAAGCACCTGAAGATGTTTGCTACAGTTTATGAAAGTTCAAGACAAATAACTAGGGTTCAAAGTGCCACAAGAGTTCCTGTTGTTTTGGCCACCACAGACAGATATCTTTGTGAAAACTATTATTTATCTTAACTTCTATCATAGTTCCCATGGCACTTTCAGGTGTGCAAAAAGTCTTTTGTCAAATTATCTGGCTTTCCAAAAATCCTTTGAGAAAGAGACGGATTGCGAGAGTCTGGAGTTGGGTTGAGAGATGGAAGGTTACCTAAAGCCGCAGAGCAAATTTGTGGCTAAAGCAACATTCTGTGCTGCAAGGTCAGAAGACCTGCAGTCGTAAGATCGAATCCACGCGACGGAGTGAGCTCCTGTCGCTAGTCCCAGACCTAGCAGTTCGAAAGCATGCAAATGCAAGTAGATAAATAGGTACCACCATGGTGGGAAGGTAACGGCGTTCCGTGTCTAGTCGCGCTGGCCACGTGACCACGGAAGATTGTCTTCGGACAAAACGCTAGCTCTATAGGTTGGAAACGGAGATGAGCACCGCGCCCTAGAGTCGGACACGACTGGACAAATTGTCAAGGGGAACCTTTACCTTCCTGATCCATTGTAGGGCACTCTTTCCACTTATGCTACATCAGTGGTTTGGGTCTCTGGCTGCAGAGCCAGAGGTTGGGAGTTCGATTCCCCCCACTGTGCCTCCTTGAGAGGGACTCGGCTAGATGATCCATATAGGGCCCCTTTCCAGCTCTGCACTTCTAGGATGAAAGCCAACCATCTCCAAGAGGAAGAAAGTAATATTATTGTATTCCATCTGTTGAGCGTCACAGAAGAGACCCATGGGCATTGGAGGGGAACCAGGCATTCTTGGGCTGAACCTCCCAGAAGCCTTCAACACTAGCTGTGCTGGCCAGGACTTCTGGGATAGTCCAAGAATATCTAGGGACCCGCTGCTCATCTTGATTTTTGCATGCCACAGAGATTCCATTTGAAGAGTTAATATAGTTTGTTCAGGACCATATCTGCTTTAAACAGCTCTACTAAGAACAGCATCATAGTCTGCGCTGCGTGGGAAACTTTCCTATACAATTGCTTTGGTTTCGGTGAATGCTACCATTTTCCTCCTGTAATGTTGCTGCACGGACTTCAACTTGAAAATGTCTCATCCTATATAATTCCAACAAAAGGAACTCATGATTTCTCCCGGTTCCTTATGCCAAACTTCAATAACTCTGCTATTCATTCATAAACACCTATAAACAACTTCAGGTCATTTCTGGTTATGCCGTTCTACCCAATGAGTGGAAAGAACGCCGTTGGCATTAGTGTGTTGCCTGGGAAAGGGGGCTTAACCAGGATCGGAGTTCCATGGAAGGCTGTTTATGCTTATTTTTCCTACTCATCTCTTATTTTCTCTTCTTCCTCTCTCTCTCTCTTCCTCCTCTTCTTCATTGTATCTAACACTGAATGCACTCTAAAGCAGCCATTCTCAACCTTTTTTTGGCCATGGCCATAAACCACAATAGGAAAGAAATATAGGCTGAATCAGGACTGTATCGATTGCATAACAAACCTTACAAGGTGGGGTGCAAATAATGGCTTCCTGCCTGTGACCACCTTCAAATGTGCCAGGGGGGGCCCTCAAGAGGCCATATGGCCCCCATTGAGAATGGCTGCTCTAAAGCATCACACTTGGGGACCAACAGCAGCTGCCACCAAGCGCTGTAAATAATGAACAGCGCTTTTGTTAGTGGCTGAAGGCTAGCTATGAAGTCCTTAGTTTGACAGTAGAGCTGTCTGGTCACCTTGCCGGTAACTAAAGTGGGGCCATTAGAAACCACTGGGGTTTCATGAAAAATGGGGGCCCATGATCAATAAATGAGAATTCTCAGTACCAAAAGAGAGCACACACCTAAGAGTACCTAATTTTTTTCGCTCCTCTCTGTCCTGGGCTAACAAGTTTCAGGAAACATTTTCTCCGTTTCTTTTTTGCTGCTCTTGACTGTTGTAATTTTGAGGGAATGTCTTTTGATAACGTGCTTTTGGTATGGGTCCTCTTTGCTGCTTGAATTGTTTCCTTGAGAAAACCGCAACTTACTGTATGTTTCTCTTGATTGGTGTTCAGATGTTTGCAAATAAAGGAATTTTTTTATTATTATTCCTTTCCATTGGGGTTCTGTTAAACCAGTTAGAGATCTTATGGCTTTTATGTGACTCACAATATTCGTTTGGACTGTGAAAAAAATGTGTTCACTTCCCTGTGGTGTCCTGTGTTATGGAACTGATGATCAATTTGAATTGGGATAAACACTGATTAAAATAAATTATAAGATCTCGCTCATATTCTAAGCTCTAAACCTTGTGGGCTGAGGAGATTGGCTGGTCTGGAATTCAGGATTTGGCCTAAAGGAGAGGAACAGTTCAATGATTCACCTGATATCTGGAGAGATAGTAATCGCATCAGCTTGATTTTGAACATCAGCTCAAGCAATTTTGAACATCAGCTCAAGCAACAAGAAAGCTGAGAAAGTCGAAAACCAACATGAGGAGACTATAGCAGTATGTTAGAATTGTAGAAATAGTGCCAGAATCTGCAAAAAGAGAAAAAGTACATGTGTTCCAGACTGACCAAAAAAAAAATGGAGGAAAAATATCTAAACTGCATAAAGAAAAGGAGCAAACGGGTTCAAGGTTGCAGAAGGAAAAAGAACTGTGTGTTATAGATTACAATGAGATGATGTGTGAACGGTTGCAGGAGAATAATGATGGCCCCAAGGTTCTCCTTCGGAACATGGGGCTGGTGAGGGAAAAGGAACGAACAGAGTTGGAACAGACAAGAAAGCGAGAGACTTCTGTTGAACATACAGAAAAACTTCCTAACTGTTAGAGCAGTCTGACAATGGAACCAATTACCTCAAAATGTGGTGAGCGCTCCAACGCTGAAGGCATTCAAGAGAAATTTAGACAACCCTCTGTCAGATCTGCTTTGATTTGGATTCCTGCCTTGAGCAGGGGGTGGACTTGATGGCTTCATAGTCCCCTTCCAACTTCATTATTCTATGATTCTATGATTCCGTCCAAACTGGAACAAACTGAAGGGGAAACTGTGGAGCTGAAGGGAGTTATCAGTTTCACGACAATCCATCCTAGAGAGGATCAGGCCCCAGGCAGGAGGGCCACCCTACTCACAAAGCTTTAATACAGAGCTTGAATGAAGCTTTGAGTGCCAGAAAAACCATATGCTCTGTTATAAAGGACTCTGCACTCTTAAATCCTGATCTGACAGAATGGCAGTTGTGAAATAAAGTGGGAAGGGAAGAGAAGTAAGCAATTCCAGCTGCGTATCATTTTAGTTGTTATGTGTTTCCAAGTCACTTCCAGGTTACAAATAAGTGACCTTCCAAATGTCTTGTAAACTCAATGCTGTGGCTTCTTTTATGGAGCCAATCTGTCTCATATTTGCCCTTCCTCTTTTCCTGTTGCCTTCAACTTTTCCCAGCACCATATATCTTTAACATTCACAAAAGAGCCAATCAAGGAGAACAGGGCGGTGGGAAAATGAGTCAATCACTCCAGATTATTAGTATTATAATTCATTATTATTTAATTACTAAATAATTACTATTTACTCTTATTATTAATTACTATTTAATTACTAGATATTTCCTCTTATTATCACTACAACTCCAGATTATTGTTACTGCTCTAGATTATTCAGGGTGAAAACTAGAGTGAGTTCTGAAGCTCTCCATGAGGATTTCCTCGAACTGGGTGAACGGACAAGAAATTAGGGAACACATTTCAAATATAACATAATGGCAAAGATATTCACATTACGGCTGAACAGTTTGTGTGGCTGTGAGTGGGCAGCAGCACTAAAAAGCATCTGAATGAGATTTGAAAAGAGGCTTAAGGTTGCCAGTACCATACGATGCATTTAAATGAGGCTATGGTGGATCTCGTCCTGTGAGATGCACATCCTAAAGTAGTGAGAGGTTCTGAGTGGGTCAGAGAAGCTGAGAGCAATGCCATGAGGACATTAAACTCTGTCACAAGTCTACACTCACCTAGGATAGTAAGGTCAAAGTCAAGACACTAGACGAAAATGTGTCTGCCTTCTTCAGCAATTAACAGTCACATTAGCAGAAGAGAACTAGTAGTAAACGGACAGCAAAATTCTTGAAGAACGGCCAACAGGAAGCAGCAAGAGTGGAAGGCGATACTGATGGACGATTTTTCATACACAACAGCAGGGATCCTCAATAGTACTGCACAGAAGAAGGCAACGGTAAACCACTTCTGAATAGTAATACTTTGAAAATAGTATGATGAGACTATTCAGAATGAAAAAAAGAGATAATGCTGGAACACGAGACTCTTAGGTACTCTGGTTTCTCTTCCGATCGTATAAATTTTTCGCCTTTTACTATAGAGCAGGGCTATTAATGATAGGCCCTTTGGGATTAATTCATAAAGTTGTGATTAAGTCATAAGCAACTTGACAGCCTATGACAACATTGTGCAACTGTACTGGGAATACTTTTATACAGTTCTTTCATGCTACCTCAAAGCAGCTGTAAGAATCTGAAAGAAACAAAAGATCAGACAACATAATCCATGGGCCAGGGTATGTCTTTTATGAGAAAGGACTCCATTGCTTAGGGTTTTTCCTTTGGGGTGCCAGAAGCAGCAACGGGATATAAAAGGCTCAACAAATGATTAATTTTATGAGAGGAGTAGTGTGGGCTTTTTTTTATTCCCCACCTAACACAGAGCACCCAATGAAATGGAATGGCAATAGATCCAGACTACATGGAGGGGGGGGGACTTTTCCACACAATGCAATGCACAATTATTTTATGGGATTTACTGACTTGAGAGGTAAAACTGGCTTCTAGCTGAACAATCATCATAAAACTTGACTACTTAGAAGGTTACAATTGTATACACACTTACCCAAGTAACTTCAAAAGGAGTAGCCATATTCAGTCTGTCTCAGCACATTGGCAAAAGAAAGAAAGAAAGAAAAAAAACATATGTCTGAAAAAGCTGACTTTGATCCACAAAAGCTCACACTGATTTAAAACCATTAGTCTTCAAAGCACTACAATATTCACATTTTCTTTTGCAAACGTACCTGTGTAAGTCCACCTGAGCTCTAGTTCCGAGCAAGATACAGAACTGCATTGCAACCAGCTTTAAAAGGGCATCAGACAATTTTTTAGGAGAAAAAAAGGAGGTCTCCGGGTGACTTCAGTGAACCCTCCATTACCAGAAGCAGTATATCTCTGGACACCATTTGCTGAAAAAAGCAACAGTGTGTTGGGCTCAATGGACCATATGTACGTCTATGTTGTTGTTATACAGACACTTCTTGTTTCTCAGCACTCATGGCACAGGGGGTGCACCCACGGGTCAAGTCTAAAACTTAGGAGTCAAGTCCTAAAAATTTATAGGTGAAGTACCATGTTTGCAAAATCACTGATATTTTTAATTTCAGGAAGCAAACTGGCAGTTATTGGCAATTATTTTAAATTGGGAACCATTCAGTTGCTGGAATAAATATTGGGAGAACAATGACCCGATCTTGCTTCCATATTCCTTTAATTCCTCGCTTTAATATTTGGTCTCTTGCAGTTTTTGTAATTGTTAGACTTTTGAGGCTGTTTGTTCATGGAACTCCAACTTCTACAAGGTATGATTTTTCTTTGTTGCTTATCCAGAAGTATAATATCTGGGCTATTAACCTGTTGTTGTAGTTGTAGTTGTAATTATCTTATCCAGAAGTATAATATCTGGGCTATTAACCTGTTGTTGTAGTTGTAGTTGTAATTATCTTATCCAGAAGTATAATATCTGGGCTATTAACCTGTTGTTGTAGTTGTAGTTGTAATTATCTTATCCAGAAGTATAATATCTGGGCTATTAACCTGTTGTTGTAGTTGTAGTTGTAATTATCTTATCCAGAAGTATAATATCTGGGCTATTAACCTATTATTATTAGAGAGTATGGCTTAACAAGAAGCTGACGGCATATACCATGATCCAGGTCTATAGAGCCTGTGTCCTGAGCACACTCCTGTACTGCAGTGAGTCCTGGACCCTTTGTGCACGGCAGGAGGAAGCTGAACACGTTCCATATGCGTTGTCTCTGATGCATTTTTGGTATCACCTGGCAGGACAAAGTTCGAAACAGAGTAGTCCTAGAACGACCTGGAATTTTTAGCATGTATACATTACTGAAACAGCAACGTCTACGTTGGCTCGGGCATGTCGTGAGAATAGCTGGTGGTCGGATTCCAAAAGATCTCCTGTATGGAGAATTAGTGCAGGGAAATCGCCCCAGAGGGAGACCACAGCTGCGATACAAGGAGATCTGGAAGCGGGATCTGAAGGCCTTAGGAATGGACCTCAACAGATGGGAAACCTTGACCTCTGAGCGTTCAGCCTGGAGGCAGGCGGTGCAGCTTGGCCTCTCCCATTTTGAAGAGACCCTTGTCCAGCAGGCCGAGGCAAAGAGGCAGTCCCGAAAGCAGCAAAATCAGGGAGCTGGACAGGGGACAGATTGTATTTGTCTTCAGGGTGGAAGGGATGGTCACTCTCGAATTGGCCTTCTCAGCCACACTAGACGCTGTTCCAAGTCCTCTATTCAGAGCATATTACCATAGTCTCTCGAAACTGAAGGATGCCTATTATTATTATTATTATTATTATTATTATTATTATTATTATTATTATTATTATTATTATTATTATTACCCTGTTTCCCCGAAAATAAGACAGGGTCTTATATTAATTTTTGCTCCAAAAAACGCATTAGGGCTTATTTTTGGGGTAGGGCTTATATTACGAGCATCCTGAAAAGTCATACTAGGGCTTATTTTCAGGTTAGGTCTTATTTTCGGGGAAACAGGGTATTATTATTATTATTATTATTATTATTATTATTATTATTATTATTATTATTATTATTATTATTATTATTATTATTATTATTATTATTATTTAAAAAACTCCAGGCACAGTCAAAATTATAAAAACATTGACTGGTATTATATAACAGAAACATGTTTTAACCAAAAACCTAAGTATCTGTTAAATATCGACGCAGTGTGTATGCTGTTCCTAATATTGCCGTTTTTTGTAGCTCTGATGGTGTGATTTCTGAGATCTGCAACTGCTTATAGTACTGTGTGAAATTTCTTGATATTGTTCCCAAAGCCCCAAAGACTACAGGGACCACTGAAGTGTGTTTCTTCCAGAGGCGAGATGTTTCGATTGTCAGGTCTCTGTACTTTGTTAGTTTTTCCAATTCTTTATTTTTAACTCTGGCATCCCCTGGAATTGCAATGTCAATGATCCAGACATTTCTTCATTCTATTACTACTGTGTCTGGGGTGTTATGTTCAAGGTGTCTGTCCGTTTGGATCCGGAAATCCCACAAGATCTTGACTTCCGCATTTTCTGACACCTTCTCTACCTGATGTTCCCATGGGTTTTTGGAGGCCGGCAAGTTATATTTTTTGCATAATGACCAGTGCACTAACTTTGCCACTCTATCATGTCTAACTTTGTAATCTGTTTGTGCAATCTTTGGACATTCGCAGATGAGGTGTGACACAGTTTCATCTTTTTCTTGGCAGAGTCAACATTTGCTGTTAGCACTAACTCCTTGGATCTTAGCTTTCATCACATTGGTTTGGAGTGCTTGTTCTTGTGCAGCAAAGATCAAGCCTTCGGTTTCTTTTTTAAGGGTCCCCAGTTTTGTCCATACCCATGTTGAATTATTTATGATCATGCTTTCCATCAATATTTCTCAGGTATTGTCCATGTAGTGGTTTATTTTTTCAGCTGTTTAATTTCTTTCCAAATTGTTGTTTCTTATATTGAGCCTTGGTTTCTGTTGTTTTCAAAATATTCTCCATTTTCACTGCTTTCAGTAATTTTTCTCTGCTTGTACTGATATAATCATTTAGGCTTCTTTTTTCTTCCTCTACTACCTCCTGTATTTGCAGTAATCCACAGCCTCCAGTTTTTCGTGGTAAATATAATCTGTCCACATTGTTTTTGGATGTAGTGTGTGATGCATGTTCATTAGTTTCTGTGTTTTTCAATCCAATTCTTCTAGTTAGTTTTGAGTCCAATCTATTATTCCAGCTGGGTATCTAATTACTTGAATAGCCCAAGTGTTTATGGCTTTGATTGTATTTCCCCCATTTAATTTTGATATTAAGATTTTCGGCACTCTTTTGATATATTCTTTCTGTCAGTTCTTTAACTTTTGTGTGCACGATGTTGTCTGCTTCTAGTATTCCAAGGTATTTATAATGTACATCACTTGAGAGTGATTTTATAATATTGCCATTTTAAAACTCTATTCTATCTAGGTTTTGGATCTTGCCATAGTGTATAGACAGAGCTGCACATTTGTCAATTCCAAAATTCATTTGGATATCTTCACTAAATATTTGCACTGTGTTTAGCAGTGATTCTATCTCTGTGGAACTTTTTGCATATAGTTTTGGGTCATCCATGTATAAAAGATGATTGATTTTTCCAGCTTGTTGTGAAATATGGTAGTCCAATCCAGTTTTATTTAAAATTATTGACATGGGGATCAGTGAGATGTTAACAGCAGTGGTGACAAAGAATCCCCCTGAAATAATCCTCTTTTGATGTTAGCTTCCCCCATTTCTTCACCATGGGCCATTAAGACAGTTTTCCATTTTTTCATGTTTTTCTTGAGGAACATCTGAATGTTTTTACTAATCCCAAACATTTTAGGCAGGTGTTAATCCAGCTGTGTGGCAATGAGTCAAATGTCTTTTTATAGTCTATCCAGGCCATGTTAAGGTTTGTTTTTTGTCTTTTTCCATTCTTCAGGATCATTTTATCAATAAGCAGCTGATCTTTTGTGCCTCTTGACTTTTTAAAGTTCCCTTTCTGTTCAGTTGGACATAGGGAGATTTCAGTTAAGTATTTATATATGGATCTTGCAAGTACTCCTGTGAGGAGCTTGAACATTGTTGGAAGGCATGTAATTGGTTGATAATTACTGGGTTCATTGCCCTTTAGATGATCTTTTATTATCAGAAATGTGCGGCCTGTTGTCATCCAGTCTTCAGTTGTAGAATTTTGAAGTAAGTGGTTAAATTGCACTGCTATATGTTGATGGAGACTTGTTAGATGCTTTAACCAAAATCTGTGCAAGTCATCTGGACCAGGTGCACTCCATTTTTTCACATCCTTTACTTGCCTCTTAATCATTTCAGTTGTTATTACAATATCATCCATTTGTTTTGAGTTTCTTTACAAATGTCTTTAATCCACGAGGCATTTTTGTTATGTCCGGTTGGGCTTTCCCACATTTCTTTCCAAAATTTTAGAGCATCATCTTTACATGGGCCTAATTTCTTTTGCTCTGCATTTTCTCCTAGTAATGTATAGAATAACCATTGGTTATTTCGAAATTGTGTGTTTTCTCTATATTGTTTCAAGTGTCCATCATATCTTTCAATTTTCTTTGTTGTAGCTGTTACCCGCTGTTTTAATTCTTCCATAGTTTCAACAATCATTTTCCTTTCTGTTGTTGTTTAGTCGTTAAGTCGTGTCCGACTCTTCGTGACCCCATGGACCAGAGCACGCCAGGCCCTCCTGTCTTCCACTGCCTCCCGGAGTTGGGTCAAATTCATGTTGGTCGCTTCGGTGACACTGTCCTACCATCTCGTCCTCTGTCGTCCCCTTCTCCTCTTGCCTTCACACTTTCCCAACATCAGGGTCTTTTCCAGGGAGTCTTCGCTTCTCATGAGATGGCCAAAGGATTGGAGCCTCAGCTTCAGGATCTGTCCTTCCAGTGAGCCCTCAGGGTTGATTTCCTTCAAAATGGATAGGTTTGTTCTCTTCGCAGTCCAGGGGACTCTCAAGAGTCTCCTCCAGCACCACAATTCAAAAGCATCAATTCTTCAGCGGTCAGCCTTCTTTATGGTCCAGCTCTCACTTTCCTTTCTAGGTCATATATTTTGCATAGTCTGGCTTTTACTTTTTCATTTTTAAGTTTTGAAACTTTCAAGTGTTTGAAGTTGCTAATGTCTGCATGTAATTTGTTGTTGTTGTTGTTGTTGTTGTTGTTGTTATTATGTGATTTATTTAAAATCCAGTGGTGCTGTAACATAAAAATGCTACTGCTAAGTAGCAACAACAGCGATAACATCCCTTCTCCCCCTCCCATGGTCCTCAACAGGGAAAAGTGGCTATTCTGGACTGTGGCTAGAAGGCTCGAGGGGCGGGGGGGGGGGGCACTCTAGGAGCTACAGAAGTTGTAGGAGGGGAGGCTAGAAGGAGGAGGAGAAGAACTTTTCTGAATGGGGAGACCATCCCCTCTTTCCCTCCGAACTTCATTCCCTGGTACTTCTCACCCCCCCTCCCGGATGGTACAACCCTCCCCCTCCCCCTGGCTCCTTCCCTCCGTTTTGTGTCTCTCAGTCTTTTTCTCCACCACCACCCCTTCCGTTTTGGCCAGAATGGTACGCTCCCCACCTGACCCGCTCTCGCTCGCCGCCTCCCGCCCGCTTGTCGCGCGCAGAGTCCGTCCGTCGGCCGTGCGCGGCGCCTGCGCAGTGGCGTTTCCCCGAGGGAGGTGTTTCCTCCAGCTGAGGGACTGTTGACAGCCGTGAGGGGAGGAAGAGGAGGAGGAGGAGGAGGAGGAGGACGGTCAGACAGAGAGACAGACAGACAGACGGGCCGGCGGAGGCGGAGGGGCAGGTAGAGCTTCGCCGGCTGTTCTTCCCTAAGGGCTTCTCCTCCCCCTCCTCTAATTGTGAGGCAAAGGCGGGGGGGGGAGAGGAAGAAGAGACCCCCCCTCGCTCCCGGTCGGCCCCCTCCCTTTTCTGAGGGGGGGGCGCCTCCCCCTCAAAGGCTTGGGCCTCCTTCCCTCCCCTCCCCGCCTTCCGCTCATCGCCTTTAACGAAGGCTTCTCTTCCTCTCCCCCCCCCCGAGCCCCAAAGGAGAAGCACTCCTCCCCCCACTCAGGCTCCAATCTGGGGTCACCTGCTTTTCCCCCTTGGAGGTAAAAGACCCCTCGCCCCCCATCTCCCTGCTGGAGTGAAACTCCCCCCCCTCCTCCCATAATGCCTAAACTACCCCTCCCCACCTAAAAAGGCCTAAACCTTCTTACAAGGATTCCCAGCATGGCTTTGAGATCTCTTCCTACCCCCCCCCCCCAAAAATAAACCTGTCTTTGGGGTTAAAGGCCTGCACCCCCATAATCTCCTCCTCCTCCTCTTCCCCCCCCTTTGCAAACTTTCCCCATTTCACTCCTCCTTCACACACACCCCCAGCCCATGGGAATGCGAATGGGTAGCCATTATCCCCACCAACCCCCACCCCTTTGGGTCTTTAAATAGCATCTGCGGTTGCACCTGCACAGGTAAAGAGGCAGGTCGTAGGGGCCGCTTCCACCCTCTTTCCCGTATTTTCCACTCGTTCTGTCCGGTGGTTTTGTGCTTGTCGTGTGTGGCTTTGTGAGCACAGGGACGTGTGCGAGATGAATAAACGTCCCTCTCTGGATTTTCTTTGTAATTTGTTTCTCTTCCCACTGCTGCTTCAAAATAATGGATCCCGCACAAAGCTTCCCCTCTTCTTCTCTCCCTATTGACTTCTTCCAATATGAATGAGGCCACTCGGTCCTCTCCCCACAAATGCCAGGACTTTAAAATTTCTCCGCACGTGACTCCCTCTTGGCTTCGGAATAATGAGGATAAATTCCCACTCTTTCCACCCACTGCTTTTCCTAGCCCACACAAATATAGAGGCCTTGGCCAACCTTTCCTTCATTCCACCTGTTGATAAAAAGACTGTGACTTCTTTTCCTCGTATGTCCCGGTCGTCTGAATCTTCCCCATCTTACTCTGCTTGACCATGGAGAGCAATGAGTTATTTCCATTCCTTTTCTAAGTCCCCAGAATTTGTCCTCAGCCTGAAGCTCAGTCCTCAAGATAATGGGTATAAGACCTCTGATCCTTGCCATCTTCATTTTCCCAGCATTGTCATGTCTCTCTCTTCTAATTTTGCCATGCTGTATCACTCCCTCCAAAAAAAAGGATGGCAGGTGTAAAGTTTTGCCTCTGCCACCCATATTCCCTTAGCATAATCTTTCCATCTTTTTCTTCCTCTTTTCCAAATGAGCACCAAACATCAGTCAATCCATCCCCCTTAGTAAGCCTTCTATGGTGATCATGGGATCACTTGATTCATGCTCTTCCTGCTGCTACTGCTATTCCATGTCTTAAAAGCAGTGGGCACAAAGTCTCACTCTTTGTCATGTCACCTTCCTGCCTTGTGACAATGAGGTCTTGTTGCACTACCAAAACTGTAAGGATCCCTTTCTGCTTTTCCAATGAGGTTCTAGTGTCTGCCTACATGCACAAACCCATTTATCATACTAGTTCTATATACCTTTTAAGCCTCAGGTTCTCTGCTACTGTTGTAAGGGGAATGTGGTGGGAAAGCACAGGAAAGTTACAAATGGATGGTGCTGATGTCTAGACTCCTAAAATTCTGTGAATGAAGTAGGGGTGACAGTATAGACCCTTGTGCAGAAAAAAAAACCTAGTTTCCTTGATGTGTTTTCTCTTTGCTTTCAGATCTGAACATTTATCTCACTCAGAGCACAAAGTTTCCAAACAAGAAAAGGGTATTTTGTTGTTTTTTTTCAAGTGACACCCAGTGAATATCCCAGTCTTAATCCATCTGAACAAGAGTTTCAGTTCAAAAAAGAAATCTTTTTCAGCTGTACCTATTTGTGCATTTATTATCAAATCCTCTATCCAATATCAGTATTCCATCTGGTATCTTTCAAGGACAGGAATCCTTTCAGTATATAAGCAAAGTTCTCTAACTCTGCTTCACTTTGTTAATATTGATTATCTGGGCCTACAATCCACACAGCAATGTTTTGGCTAACTGCAAGTATACATGAGGCATGGGAAAGGTGCCTGAGACAGTAATTGTATGGCCAGAAAATGAAAATAAATGCACACATATTTTAGTATCTAGCTGTAATATATTTTGAACCTAGAATGTCTGCAGCAAGTCTTGGCTGTAAAACAACTACTGCTCTGGGCTGTGGGAAGACTATTCATTACCACTGCTACCCCCTCACTTGTGCTACACATCTCTTCTGTGTGAGGGCAATGTAGACAGGAGACTCTGCTTTCAGCAAGTGTGCCCTGAATTGGCTGCAAACCAATTATCTCTTGTAGTGGCACAACAGAGTGCACAAAGGCATGCTAATAACCCTGTAACTGGACTGCAGCCAGGTCAGAGAGCAGCAGTCTTGAATTGGGAACTCTTTGATTTTGTCCTCAAGTCCTTTTGTTACTAATGGAAATCAGATGCAAAATGTAGTGGTTGAAGCCATGTGCATTTTGCTTAAAGTAAACTTTACGTCAAATTAAGAATCCGGAAAAGAAGATAGGGGGAAAAGGCATTCACACTAAATTACATTGGGAACTCTGTGTTTTAGTTTGTTCATAGTTTCCATGACATCGTGCTTAGAATATTTTGTTCATGTTCGATATTTCCTATTCTCTTTTTCTTAAAAGCATCCTCCTTGTCGTAACAGATGAAAAGGTGTTCTTAATAACATAAGAGCAGTATATCACTGTGTTGCCTGGGTTTAGCACCCACCCAATTTACACAAGTATAACTTTGCTTTATGCAAAGAGAGGATTCCAGCCGTAGTGTTTACTATTACTGTAGTAGGTGTGCAAAATCTCCCTGTGATTTTCTCAGCGATGCATCCAGTTGCTCATTAGGTGGAAGAGGATTCTGGACTAGATGGACTTTGGAGCTGCTGGAGCATGTTTGCCATCTATTCTCTGCAGGAATCTTTTGACGGGGCAGTTAATCAATGCATGGATTGATCAGTAGACAATCAGGAGCAGAACATAGAGGCAGTAGGCCAAGTTATCCCCTTGTCTTTCTTTCTCTCTCTGTCAGCACACACATAGTTGGCTGAAGTGGAAAACACACAACAGCTCATGCTCTTCCCTGAAAATTAAGTAGGAGACAGCAAACTGTGGCTTTCTGGCACTCCCCCCCTCATGTGCATAGAGCCTGAAGACAACTTTGAAGAGTTTTCCTGGAGTTCATATTACATATCTAAATACTAATTGTATTTATAGCCACAGGCCATCACAATAAAACACAGTAAAACACAGGGAAATAAAACAACCAAAGGGAGAACAATATTAAAAAGTACAGTTTCCTGGAGTTTCTTCACCCATGTGGCAGTTATCCCCTTGAGGCCATATGGTTTCTTGGATGCCTCAATTCTGCCACCACCATAAAGCCCTCTGCTGGCAGGGCACGTCTGCCTATTAGCTAGTTCCAAATTCATACATTTTCAGTTCTGAGGAAGAAGCCCAAATTATGCAAAAATATACAAGCTCAGTAATTCTGCATAAACTAAAAGCTGAGTAACATTCAAAACAGTGCTGTGTTCAAAGTTTGATTCTGTGGTACTGAGTATTACAAGCTCGCTAATTGCGTTTAAGCAATGGGCACTTTGTTGCAACATACCCATAAGATCTGTGCAGTGCTAATCTCTTGTATCTTGTTTGGATTTTGCAGTATGTTCTGGATTTATGCATAGGTTTTTGATGCACGTGGAAAGATCACCTTTCTGCTGAATAAATGCAACAGTGAAGACAAGGGAATGTTGTAAACAAAGAACAAACAGAATCTGCTGCTTCTGCAGTTCTTGTCAAAACAGCAAAGCACTGTTAATAAAAATTCACATTGTGTTCTTCCTATATGGAATGTTGACAGTCTGTAAGAAAGAGGTGGACAGTTTTGGCATTGCAAGCTAAACTCTTTATGATTAAATGGAAATTGTCGAAAAGTGTTCCATATTACATTTGTGGAGCAGTAGTTGCATTGATTCAATCCTTTTTACTTTGTTGTGGTATTTGTATATTAGACCTCATGGCAGAGTCATGGTTGAAGTCTGGTTGTCAACTCCTAAGACTTGTTCCTTTATATAACACAAGCTCCAAATTTCAGTTGATTTTAAGGCTGGGATCCAAGCATCTACTTTAAAGGCACTCTGGGTTCTTGACATTTCCCCCTGCACAGAGTCTTGACAAAATACTTTGATTTTTCTTTACCACTGCCTGACTTATATGTATATTCCTGTTTGCATGTCTGGTTAGCTGGCATCCTCATTATCTCCAGTAATATCTCTTTAAATTCTAGGGGGAGGCCTGCTGGGGGGCTGGAATTGGAGTTTGAGGAGGGGTCTGTTCCAGAACCCATCTTATTTGTTAAGAGACCCAGAAAGAGAGCAAGTTGTTAGTAACCATGTCAGAAACCTCAAGAAATAATAGCCTTGGCCTGATCTGATGGTCATAGGCCTGTCATTTCTTGTTTTCAGAGTGTCCTCATGCAGCATTAATGGTGTTCTTTTGTTCACCCTGTTGGCAGAAACAAAGCATGCTTCTCTGGATGTAAAAAAAATTCAATTTATCACTGTGAGTTACAAGTCATGCTTCAGTATCCAGAAGCAGCTAAAGACAATAGTTGATAGCACAATAAAATTGTGGTTTTAGAAGAGTTAGCCGTTTTGGTCTGTGCTAGCATATCAGAAAAAACAAAAGAAAAATAAAGAAGATAAAAACATTGTAACACTTTAAAGACTAACTGCTGTATTTTAATGTCACTCTTATGTCTGAGGAAGTGGGCTTCCTCCACTTAAAATATAGCAGTTAATCTTTAAGGTGTCACAACATTTTTGTCTTCTTTATATATTTTTTTCTTTTGTTTTTCCTCATACAATAAAATTGGTTCATCAAG
This sequence comes from Intellagama lesueurii, assembly GCA_037013535.1. NCBI lineage: Eukaryota > Metazoa > Chordata > Lepidosauria > Squamata > Agamidae > Intellagama > Intellagama lesueurii. The sequence goes on along the minus strand of JBAJHW010000004.1, from coordinate 236,131,127 downwards.
AAAATCACTGCTGTTTGATATCTTAGGGTTGTGTCGTTGCACTAGTGAATTACATACCTCATTGAAGGGGAGATGTCCAGGTGAGAAAAGAGACCTGTAACTGTTTGTATATACAGATATTGTATATTGTTTATCTATATTAGCTCCATTATGATCTTGTATACAGAACGTTCTGCCTTCTGGACTCTCACGCTGAGCAGTTTCTTCCAATTAGTATAGTGACTGTTTTCTTTTTCTTTTTTCTCCCACATTCAGTTGACAATTGTTTTCTGAACCAGTGTGAGCAATGGGAGGTGCTGTGAGTGCAGGAGAGGACAACGATGAGTTAATTGATAACCTGAAAGAGGCTCAGTACATCCGGACAGAGCTGGTGGAGCAGGCCTTCAGGGCTGTTGACAGAGCAGACTATTACCTTGAAGAGTTTAAGGATAATGCATACAAAGACTTAGCATGGAAACATGGGAACATTCACCTCTCTGCTCCCTGCATTTACTCCGAGGTCATGGAAGCCCTGGATCTACAACCTGGGCTTTCCTTCTTGAATCTGGGAAGCGGCACTGGCTATCTTAGTTCCATGGTTGGACTCATCTTGGGTAAGAAAGCCTTTTCACCAGCTAAACTGTCCCTCTTCTTCTCCTGCAGAGAACAGAGCGCTAATTATGTTTTGTGTATCACCACAAATCTTAGACTAGCTATAAGAAATGTACTTATTTGTAACTAGTTATCTTGGGGTGACAAATAATGTAACTACTTATTACAAATGCAGGAGCAGGTGATCTCTTTAATCAGCCATTAAGAATACAAATCAAAACAAAAACAAACAGCAAGCTTTTGATGGTAAATCATCTTCTTCAAGGCTGTGCATCAAGTTCTTGTGGGTAGTTCCAAACTTATGTGCTGTTATTAATGTCCCAAATTTACATGGCTGATGGTGTAGAGGCCAGGTTAGCTTGTTGAATGGAAATAGCTGCAGCCTGCATGCTGGTTTCAAGCTCCTCCTCAGCTAGCAGTTTGGAATTTATGGCCCATCTCTTAAAACAGAGTTGGTATTGGGAATTTAGTTAAACCACAAGGAACAGTCAGTTTAAGCCAAATTAAAGCTAAAGAAATCATTTTACCTGGTGGATGCTTTTTTTAGCTTGCAGTATGGCTTGTTTGCTGTCAAGAGTTCATGGTGTTCGAGAACTCACATTGGTCTTACGTTGATGCCCTGATCGTCCATTCTATGGTATCTTACAGTTCAGGAAAAATCAGGAAAAGGCCACATGGTCGTGGAAACAATATAAATGCAGGAGCAGGTGATACCTTTAATAGACCATTAAGAATATAAAACTGCTAGCTGAGGAGGAGTTTGAAACCAACGTGCAGGCTGCAGCTATTTCCATCTAAGAAGGTAACCTGGCTTCTACACCATCAGCCATGGGAATTTGGGACATTAATAACAGCACATAAGTTTGGAACTATCAACAAGAACTTGATACACAGCCTTGAAGAAGATGATTTATCATTGAAAGATTGCTGTCTGTTTTTTGTTTTATATTCTTAATGGTTGGTTAAAGAGATCACCTGCTCCTGCATTTGTGTTGTTTCCATGACCACGTGTCCTTTTCCTGATTTTTCCTAATTATTACAAAGCTATTTTTAGGTGCTGCAGAAACTTGTTTAGGAAGTGCTGTGAGTACTCAACTTTTAAAATGTGTTTTAATACCCTTTTAGAAGCATTTTGATAGGAATTTGTTCAGATTTTTTCCTTTTTTTAAAATCAGGCTTCAGTTGAAAGGGAAGTATTATTTGGCTTTGCTTTTAAGTACTTTTATAAAATATTTTCAAAGTGCAGTACCAGAATTGGGTACTAGAGGGAGCCAGATAATATTTCTCTATTTCTTCTGATTCTCATCGTGTATGTATGTAAGCATGTATGTATTTATTTGATTTATATGCCCCCCCCCCCCCAAATCTGGCCAAAGGCCACTCTGGGTGGTTTACAATATGAAAATAATAATCATAACGCAACACAACATAACTAAAAGTTCATAATAACCACAAAATTGACAATACATTTCATAATACAGGGGGGTCTGCCTAACAAATTCCCACATCCTCCTTCAGGAAAAAAGAGCAAATGCACAATGGGGGCAGAGTAGGACTCAGGCAACCTGAATTGAGTGAAAGAGTAGCACTCCGAATTCTTGCTCAGCCTTGGATACTTACCTATTTTTTGTCTTTGTATTTATTCTATTTCTTCATCTTTGCCTGAGTCCCACTTCTGGATTTAAACACAAGCCACTCCAGCATGGACACCATTCTCTGGCTGTCCTTTCACTTCTGAAGAAAATTACTTGTTAATATTGTTTAAAGTGTTTTTATCCTACTTTACAACATTTAAAAATCTTAGATAGCTCACAACACATTTTAAAACCATGAATACTTAAACAAAATAAAAGTGAAAGAATAAGTGCTTGAGATAAGTCATTTTTTCACCCTTTTCCCTTCCCAATGAGTAACCTGTATTCAATAATAATATTAATAATCCTGTGCCATCAAGTCAGGGATTTCCAGGTAGAAAATACTCAGAAGTGGTTTGACATTCCCTTCTTCTGGGGACCATCCTGGAACTGTGCAGCTTGCCCAAGGCCACCCAGGCTGACTCTTCTCCCAGGAGGCCCAGTGAGTTGAATTCCCAACCTCTGGCTCCACAGCCAGATACCTAAACCACTGAGCTATCTGGTAGTTTTCAACAGACCTTTCTAAATGCATTCAAAATAACCACAAACAAAATTAAATAAAAGTCCATCATTTAATTAAGAAGTTTTATTTAAATATTCAGACTGATATCCTATTCAAATTGCTGTGCATACAGAGGAAATCATGGAAGCAGCTGTCACTGTGTGCTAAGGTCTATTTGCATGACCAGATACATGACTGGACTATCCTGTATACCTGCAGCTGCTTCCATGATTTCCCTTGCATGTTCTGTAATTTCAGTAGGATACTGGCCTTCATATTTAGTCCACCAGTTCACGGTAAATAGTACATGGTGCTTTTCCCTCTTCCTTACAACAGTCTTGAGAGGCAGGTTATAGATTGAATATGAGAGAGAGCCTGGCAAAATGTTTCCTAGTACATTTTTTGACAGAGCAGGAATTTGAGTCCAAGACTTCCAAGTCTAAAATCCTCTGCAGCCACTGCACTGCATCTGTTCTTTTTAGTTTTTCAAATGTGTCAGGGGAAATAGGACCACATGTTCCATTACTGAATGACATGGAAGTCTCTAAAATATTTCCAGCTGTTGGTGTAAAGGGCTAGCAAGTCCTATTCATTGTGTGTAGGTCTTTTGATATGGAAAAGGATTGCTTCCTCTGCAGAAAAGAAAATTAAATAAACCAGAGATCCAGAAAAGTAAAACTTCACAGGACCACCACTGAGCTCCTACCATTCCTGGCAGAAAAACTGATTTCCTTTAAATGTATCTGTATAGAAAAAGAGGGATATTAAAATACATTTTCAGGGGTTTTACTGGTGTTTTGCTAGGAACCTAAGAATAAGATTAACCTTCCAAGAAGCTATGTGAGCCACATGCTAAACTAGGTCAAACAAGCACAAACTTGAACATGCATTTCCTTCCCATTTTTCTCTGTGTGGTATCTTTTCCTATTTCTTTCTGCCAGTTTGTTACTTCTAGTGAGATACACTCAAAGGAGGATACAGAAGAATCCAATGTATCTCATCTTGTTCCTGTTCCTGTGGTTATGCTAGTTAACAGATTCATTTTATAGTGTCAATTTAATGGAGGTCTAAAAACTGCAATTTGCAGTGACTGTTCTCAGCTTCTGTGTAAAATTGGAGGGGGAGGGATTGAAAGAATGCTTAATCTCCATCCAGTTTCTGTTCAAATGTTTTTCTTTGCATTCCTTAAATATGCAGGCCCTTTTGGCGTTAATCATGGTGTAGAGCTTCACTCTGATGTTATAGAATATGCAAAACAGAAATTGGACTTCTTCATCAGAACAAGTGACAGCTTTGACAAGTAAGATCAGGGGCATGCTTAACATAACTTGCACTGAAATGGATTTCCAGGAAAGATCTGGAAATCTGAATAATAACTCTTAATTTTGTAGCATATGGTGAATGCAGGGTGGACATTTTACATTTGCAATGTCAGATACTGTAAAACAGAGACAAATACTGATTTTTGTATTATGCTTACATAGTGGACTAGGTTGCAAAATTAATGGACCTGATATACTAAGAAGCAAAACTAGTTCATTTCTTTAAATCTAGAAGTTTTACATGATGAGAGATTTTTACAGGAAATGAGAAGTCAACACATTCCAAAAAAAATGCATCTGAAATTATAAACAATAGTATGGGTAAGATGTTATATAAATCTAGAACTTGCTTGTCTATCAAGGAATAGACATTGCAGTTTTACTGATTAGAGGAGGAAGGAAGAAATATCCAGAGTGCAGATCAAAACATGGTTTACTAGCAGCCATCCCTTCAAGAAAGCAAGTGAAATACGCTTCTGTGAGGTGAAAGAAAAGAGCCATGGCACTGTAGCAGACCATTTACTTTATATGAAAGAAGTCCAAATTTCATCCTAGATTTGACAGACCAGTGAATAAGAACGCAACAGGTACATAAGGGAAATCTCTGATTCATAGGTCAGAATCCTACTGATGTTCCTGCAAAGTTTGCCAAACTTGCCATGGCTGTTTGCAGCTGACTCATGAGGTACTAGGGCACATCTCAGCTACACAAATGTGCCTGTGACCAGGTACACAACCAAGATCCTTCACCTTGTCAGTTAGCCTCAATTAGCCATGGTAAGTTATGTAAACCTTGCACAAAACTTGATAAGATTCAAGCCATTTTCCTCCAACTGTCTTGTAAAACTCTACTTGCCAAGCTTCCCTGAGAGATGCTAGAATAGTAGAGAGAGATGTATATGAAATTAATACACTCAGTTTTGTGTTTTGTTTGTTTGTTTGGGGGTTTTTGCTTTGTTTTTTTGCCTCAGTGAGAAGCAGGAGCTGGTAAAGTACAGCCATTCGGCCTTCATGCACCCTCAGAAGCCTCACTTGCCCCAATGTACAATCTTTTGTGTAAAAAAAAGCTCATTTGTTCCTTCTAGGGCATGTAAGACACACGTTTGCCAATTTGGACAGCATCCATGGGCCTTCCCACACACACCATAAAAATTGTACATTTTTTTTTAAAAAAAAGCTGCCCACTAGAGGGCATGTGGTGTTTTTCAGTGTTAGGAAAACCTTTTTTGAAAGAGATATTTTATGGATGGGTGAGATGTGAAAATGGGTGCAACTTCTCAAGATCCAGGGGTGGGCTTTTCCAGCCCTTGAGCCCCTGGAAGGTGTACACTTCTGGTTTGTGCGCTTTGTTCAAACTATATGTGTTGGGGAAGGCTCAGTTTGTTCAATACTTGTGCCATGTAGAAGCTTCACTCACAAACAGCCTTTCTTTTCTGAGGTTTGAATTCTGCGAGCCTTCCTTCGTCACTGGCAATTGCTTAGAGATATCTCCAGACTGCTGTCAGTATGACCGTGTCTACTGTGGTGCTGGCGTCCAGAAGGAGCATGAAGATTACATGAAGAACTTGCTGAAAGTTGGTGGCATTCTCGTGATGCCACTGGAGGAAAAGGTTTGCTTGGGGAATAAGGATCCTTTTGGCTGTGATTTGACCAGAGAGTGCAAAGTTAGTGAAAGAATGACCACATTAATTGTTCACAAGCCAAAAAACCTAATTAAATTGTGTTTACATCCAAAAGAAGGTGTTTCAATTGGTGTTCAGATTTACATTATTTTACTACACTAACAGTTAGAATGGAATAAAGATTTTAAAAATTACATCCACAGTTTTACTCCGTTTGTCTCCTTGGACCTTTGCAAGAATTTTTGAAAATTCAATTTCTTACTCACGCAACCAAAAATGTTATCTTGCTTTTCCTTTCTCCTTCCCTTACAAATCTCATCTTCTTGCCCTTGTCCTTTTTTTAGCTTACTTTAAGACTTTTAAACAGCCTGGAGATTCTGGAGTGGGAAAAGAAACCCATTTTTTATTATTTAGTTCCGTGGTGACCCTGTCAGCCGGCAATAGCTTTCTTTCCATGCTCTATCCCGTACCTGATTAACTTATCACTGGAGTGGAGAAATATAGATGCAAAAAAACTGTTAAGTTAAACACTAATTAAATTTCCAATTACATTTAAAAATGTCCAACTTAATTGATAACTCAATTGATTTTAATACATCAGTGCTAACCTATGATCCTTACCTTGGTTCAGCATGGAGCTCTCCTTTTATTTCCAAACTTGCCTGTGAAATTTCAGGGAAGTTTTCACTAGAACAATACCTAAGCACTGATACAGGTGCACAGAACCAAGTAGAGCAGCCATGTTAGTCTTAGGTTACCATTATTTAAAGACTGGGTCTGGATCAAGTAACACGATTGAAATAAGCTTATTTAAGTGAGTGTTCACTGATAATCTACTGTTTCATTTCTTTGAAGCATGCTGTTAGTCAGTCAGGGCTCCGATTCTATGCACCTGAAATCTTACACTCCACTAGGTCAGGTTTTTTCACGTAGTATGCACTGTACACTCTGTTTTGTTACACTGGAAATGGTGTCTCAAGAAGGTCAGGCTCATTTCAAATTGAGTTTATTTCTACACCAGACAGTTTTTTTTAAATTGTTTTGTTTTCAAATATTATCTGCATTGCTCGCTTACTTTAGATCTGTCAGTTTCGACTGCAGCTACCTCCTCCACCTTTCTCACTGCTTTATCACAATTCCAGTGTAGAACAAGAATGATCCCTATTACCCAATGAGTCTTGGCTTCCAGTTTCATTTACAGTAATGTTGAATTTCAAAGTTGTATGTTTCTAAAGTTGTGTGATAGAAAAGGCTTTTAAAAAAGCTGATAAGGAATCGTTTTATTTTTGCTGCCCATTCTAATGTACATTGCGTTATATTCTGGTTTTGTTCATAAACACAGCTGACAAAGATAACTCGAACTGGTCCTTCTGCCTGGGAGACGAAAAAAATCTTAGCTGTTTCTTTTGCTCCTCTGATCCAACCCAATCATACAGATTCGGGGAAGTCAAAACTTGTTCACTTGCGTAAGTCTCCCTTTTCTATGGATACCTCTTCTGTGTTATTCATTGCCATAATCTTTGGGATGAGCCATGAACGGGGCATTCTCCACAACCTAGCACGTATTTCCCCACAGTCTATCACATGTTGTGATTATCTGCAGTCAGCCCACTCTACCCTAGACAGTGCCACTTGACTGCCATGGAAAGTTTCATCAATGGTGTGTCTCAGTGGTCATGTTAATATCACCACCACCACACAACTTGTGTGGAAGCCCTGCTTGCACACTGGACATTGCTATGACCTACCTTGATTGAGAATGATATAGTATGAGTCTGACAAATTCTCTGTCAAGCTGCTGTGCTCTCTTGGATTAGCTGTCTCTTTTATTTGTTTTTTTCTTCTGATCTGAAAAAGTATAGCCTGTGTCTATGTCCCCCAAGATTCTACACTTGCTCCAGTTTCTCTGTTTTCATTTTCAGCCCCAGTGACAGTCCGCAGTCTTCAAGACCTTGCACGCATCGCCATCCGCAGCACCATTAAAAAGCTGATACACCAGGAAATGGCAGGCAGAAATGTAAATGGCCTTAGAAACCCACCGAGGTTTAAGCGGAGGCGTGTCCGGCGCCGAAGGATGGAAACAATCGTCTTTTTGGACAAAGAGGTCTTTGCCAGTCGGATCTCCAACCCATCGGATGATAATAACTGTGAGGAGTTGGAGGAGGAGAGCAGGGAAGAGCCGGAAAAAGCCGTCCCTGAACTGAAACCTGAGCCGCCTGTGAACATCCTGAGAGAGAAGGTCTTGAGCCTCCCTCTGCCTGACCCTCTGAAATATTACTTGCTTTATTACAGAGAGAAGTAAGGTCCTTGTCAAAATAAAACCCAGAGGTAGGCAGGACAATAAAACAGTAGGGCTTGACAAATGTATGCCACTTGCTTGCCTGTTGATGTGGCCACATGTGGTGGTAAGCTGGCTGGGGAACATGGCTGCCGTGTACTTATAATGTGATAGTGTTTTCCAGATTCCTTCCCTTGGTTTGTATGCTCCAGTCTTGTCCCGCAGCAGAACTTCCTTGCTGGAGAAGGGGTTGGGGACAGGCTGGCAGCAGAACCTTTGGTTGCTTACTGAAATGAAGATTTTGTTCAGAGGAAAACCAAAGGGGAAAGAAAAGCACAACTTTGCTGAAACATCTGTGGATTTCTCAGCTATAGGTTTTTGTTTTGTTTTTGCCAAGTGGCATTTTCAGAAATTATCTTGAGCATAGTGATGGAATCTGGCTCAGTGGGGCCTGGTTTCTTCAAATACCCCACACACAAAAAAGCAGAATATTTGCTGCAACAACAAAAAAAGATAGACTCAGATTTTGGGACAAATGTTGGGTGTCCTGTTAAAGTTCCTTTTTTTTATCTGCAAGGAGATAGTTGAGGCAAACCATTTCTTTACAAGGAAGAGTAATATTCCCAGTGAATCAGTGTGATCTCCAAAAAAATACTTATGAGAATTCTTCTTGTTACAGTGGAAGGAAAGGAAAAGAGGTTGCACAGGGTTCAAATTGAAACAACCAAAATGCAGAGCTTTGTACTGCAGGACTGGTAACTTGAAAAATTCTTAGGGTCATCCAATTTGTGGTTACATTTTGAAAGAGTATGAATGAAGTGCTTAGAACAAAAAAAGTATCAGAGAAGGAAGTTGTCAATTCTTTAAAAGTCATCAGACCTTTCTGAGGGTCTGTTGCATGACTGCCAAACTAGGTATGTAATGCTGACAACTGTGGGCATTTTTCTAATTTGAAGCAATACCTAGTTTTCTTTTAAGTTGGTTCAGTTTTCTCAAGAGTGGCCAGAAACTAGAGCCAGTTAAATAAAAATGTAAAAAGATTAATGTGTTGCTTAAAAGATGGGTGTGTTGTAAAAAGATGGATGTGCCCGTCACGTAGTAAAAGAGCAAGAAGGTTCTCTATGTAGGTATCCTGGTCTGATTTCCCCCCCCCCCCCTTTAACCAATTACATAAATTTATTATTTGATAGTGTAGAAACATATGTTTAACTGATCCTTGGGACAGTAGTTGAATCTTTTCTTTAATGCTGGTAGGATTTTTGCTATCTTCTTGTAGTTTAATTTTGGCTTCTGACATCTCATCTCCTACTTTCAGCATTTCTGCCAGCTCAGGTGGTTGGGATAGACTTAATGGAGGGGTAGGGTGATGAATAACAGTTACCTCTTCCACAGCCCCCTTCTCTCTTCACCATCCAGTTGATCTGAGTTTGCGTGTGTGCGGCTGAATCAGCAGCCCTTTCCTTTCTGTATTTCTTTCGTGGTTCAGGAATTTGGGCTTTATCTCAGGTGCACAGAGTCCTAATCTTTTCTTTCTCATCCTGTGATCAGGATAGGCTAGGGAAAAAATGAAAAAAAAACAGCTGTGAAGCTTTGCCCGCAAGAGCTGTTCTACTTGTCAGCTCCAATGGCTCCTAGCCTTTACATTTCAAAAGGCCAGGTGAGAATGTGGAAAGGGGGTTGGGGAGGGAGAGAGAAGAGGACAAAACTCCTGGTGGCCTCTGCTCCCTAAGGAAATGTTACATCCCAAAAGGATTTTAGCTTCCAAATTCCTTCGGTTCTGTAACAGTGAGCTGAGAAAGAACTCCCAAAGAACTTTTTTAAAAAAACAGTACAATTCTATAGAAAAATTGACCAGTCACAATCAAACAGACTGAATTGTCTCAATAAACTTCACAGGTTTAGCTTTCAATTAAAAACTTTAATAAAACAATGAAAGATCAAGCTTTCGACAAGAAAACACATCCTGTCATCTTCAGGATTACAAACGGCATATTAACTACAATACATACGGTGATATACATTCAATGTGATTACATCACAGAACATTCCAGGTGTACTAATTGCTTAATTGTGAAGGTTTTTTGAGCCAATTCAGTCCATTTGACGGGTTGGTCAACTTTTTCTATGATCCACCAAGAAAGCAGAAAGGTTTTCAGTATAATTCTATGTTTGAAACCAAAACCAAGAGAAAAAGAAAAATCAAAAGAGATTGGTCGGTCTTCAACAATGACTTTCTTCTTTTATTACAAGCCTGTTTGGTTCAGGACTATCTTGCCATGTAAAGCTTGCCATGTAAAGCTTATTCCATGATTGGGCAGCTTACTGGTATCTCACCTTAAATTAGTAGCTGCCACCAGTTCCCCTCCCTCATCCATCCAAAACAAACAGATCCCCTGCTTATCAACATTTGGGAAGAATGCTATTGTGGGATTTATCCCCTTTCCTGGGTCTGGAAAGTATGATGAACAAAATTAAAACCCCAAAAGAAATTCAAAGCCAAGTGGCATGCTTCCCCTTCTTCCTTAACTGGGGAACTCTCTGGTGCATGAAACCAGCAGAATGGTTATGGATAGGCTGGATTATTTCTAAGAAGAAATAATTTTTTTCCTAATATAACACATTCAAATAAAAGTTGCTGCAAGGTAGAAAAATCACAGAGACAGATCTCTAGGCACAGACTTAAAAGATACAGAAACCAAAAACAAAACCCAAGGACACATGTAGGCATTTCTGTATAATCAGCACAATCAAACAGAATCCTAATTCCTGAAGCGCTTGCTCAATTAGGAGCCTGATTCTACTCCCAGCGTCTGGTTGTTTCTCACCTCCCATTATCCTGACTTCAGCTCTCCCTCATGGCCAGCTGGAGAGAGGAATGGCCAAGAGAAACAGAAGAAACTCTGGATGAGAATTTAAAAATCCCTCAGCCAGTGTGATTGACAGATACCTGCGAGTCAACCTAGCATCACCACTGGCATCACAAACTACCTTTCTCTAGAGGTTAACTCTTTCCAGGTATGCATGTTGTAAGCCTCTAACATAAACATTAGAATTTCGTTGCTGCAGATGAACCCACTGTTATGACCATTGTTTAGCCTAGGAATTTGGAGCATAGAGAAATAAAACTGGGCCTCGCTGAAACTCTGGACATTTCCTTCCAGTACTGGCAAGAAATACTAAATATTGCCAAAAGAGTTTTAATAATTAGTTTTCATTGCTTTTGAGGTTGGTGTTTTGATTCAGCATTGAAACATTTGTCTCATTGCTAGTGTCTCCATACGTTACAGAGAAAGGAAGGACTGTCTTACATAGGAGTCAATGATTTCTCAAAATACTTCAAAGTCCAGGTCTGTGGTGCACAAAAGGTATTCCCACATTGTATTGTGGTCTCCCAGAAGGTTAGCAGATGTATTTTTACAGTCCATCTGAGGCCACTGATAGCCGCCAGGGGTTGTGTGTGTGCCCACTTCATCTTGTCCTGTCTGAGAATTTAAAGGCAACCCCCCTCACCCCAATCATTGGTGGAACACAAATCACCATTTTTGTACCTTGTGCATTCAAAAGGCATCTTTGTGAAGTAAAAGCTGAAAGTGTAATATCTCTCTCGTTCTCTCTCCCTCTCATACACAGAGAGAGAGAGAGAGAGAACTGTCAGAATCATTAACTTACGGTACCTTGAATTCTATGAATGATGCTTGCAACAATGAAATATTCTAAATCCATGTGATGCTGCCTTATAGCATGTCAGATGATTGATCCATGTGGTCTAGTGTTGTCTCCTGTGACTGGCAACAACTCTTCAAAGCCTTGTGTGGTTACGTGTCTTTTCATTGGCAAGTCAAGTTTTTATCCTCAAAAGAACAATTGGTTGGAGAAACTAGTTCTCCTTAACTTTCATGTGTAGTCTCCAAATAAGCTGGTAAGCAAGCCTCTTTGAAGTATTGGCAAAATCTGCCCTAAAAGGGAGAGGCTTCTTCCTTAATAGTGTTTTGGACTTCTCTTCCCCCACAACTTTGTGAAAGGCACTGTGTCAGGGGACGTTCTTCGTCACCCTATCGTTTTCTTAGTTAATGCATAGAATATGCTATAGCATCATATAGGGGTTTTGTTTTGGTTGAAAGGTACATTTCTGAGCAGTTGTGATCTGTCCATATTACCCAAACGCAAAGGTAGCAAATAGGCAAATGTGTGTGTACACACAGCATATTGCTATGAAATAACATAGGCTGTAGCATTGTAAACAGGAGAAGAATTGTCAGTGTGGTATTCTTATACACCAGCATTTACACATTAATCCAATCAGTGGATATTCTTAGTAAATCTAACTTCTAGCTGCTGGCGTTATATTTTGTAAAATATGTTTTTTTTAAAAAAAAACGCCCATGAATTAATTGTCTGCTGTTAGCAATTCCACATATCTGCATTTAAGCCTCATGTTGTTATTTTGTAGCTTTTGATAGAATTAACAAGTTGTTCACATGCAGAAGATGTTTTCCTACAAAGATTTTGCTTTCCTGTGATTGCTACAGATGTAAATAGCTGTAGAAACAAAGATTGGGAAAAATGACTTTCTGACGCATAGAGAAGTGGTGGTTCAAAATTGAAATTTTATTTCAAAATGCAAGTTTTGTCAAAATAAATGTCCATTTCAATAAACATGGTCACATTCTAAGTCTGCCTCAGTACTTGTGGTTTGATGTTGAGCCTCCCTTGCAGCAAATATTTACCCACAACAGTTTTTAGACTCTATAATCCATGTATGGTGATGATGATGGCTGGCCTTCTTCAGGTTGGGAAGCCTTTTAAAAAGTGTTCAGTTAGGGCGGACGCCACTGCTGTAGTCCAAAACTGGCACTGCCGTTCTTCTGGGCAAGCACATGAAGCTAGGTGTCATGAACAAGTGTCCCCTTCATTATCACTTCCAGGTAGAAATGGCGTTAACTTTTTCCTTCACCCTGCTCTGTCTTGCCAAGCATATGGTGGCCGACATTCTTAAACCATCTGCCTCTGTGAGGGTAGCAGGTCTTCAGCGCCATTAGCAGTGTGCGGAGCTGGAGGGTGAGGTCCTGAAAGTGAGAAAAGGAGATGGGGGGTGTCGAACGGTGAGGGGGTTTTATGACAGGCACTTGCTCCATCTCTCTGGGTGTGAATTCCAGGTTAGGAAGAAATGAATGTTTTTATGGGTTGGCACAAGAATATTTTTCTGTGTCACAGGGCACAGTTCATGTTTCATTCCAGATACATATTTTTTCTAGTCAGAAGCTTCTTGGAAGTCAGAGCATCCAGTATTTGACCCAAGTTGCTCTAAAAGGAGATTAGACAAATCTGTGGAATATGATCCTATAAAAGGGTGGTATTTCTGATGGCTGTGTATTGTCTCCAGGACTACCTCTGGATGCCAATTCCTGCAAAGCAACAGGATGGGAGAGCTATTGCTCTCTTGTTCCCACAGTTAATTCTGGGAAACGAGGCCATTGTCCTATGCCCTGATCCATAGGACTTTTCTCGTGTGTGGGTGTGTCTCAAGACAAGACCTATTTTTGCAGAAGCCTTCCACAAGTAATGAGTGTTTGATGTGGGGGTGGGCAATCAACTAGGCATTTTCCCACCCCTTTTGCAAAATGATACCACCAAAGAAGAAGCTGCTATGCTTGTCCTGAATTTGGAGAATGCCTTTTCGAAATGGTTTTATAGCGGCCCATTGAATGCCTATACAGTAGTTATTTTGATACTGGTAGTGAGAGAGCACAGTTAAACATGGCACATATCTCCTGCTTTGGTGGTAGGGGGTTTCAGCCTTTCCAAAAAGAAGTTGGGCCCATTCTTGATGCTTGAGGTTGCTCTTTCCCAGTCATTGCAGGAATCCTAAAACTGGGGATTATTTCCAGAGAACTTTGTCCCTGATTTTTGTAGAAGGGCCAAGGAAAATAAACAGCAGATTGTCTGAGACTCAGAACATGGAACTGTAAGCTAGAAGGGCTCCAGTGTCAGGCTACAAGGCAAACATGTGTTTATTATTTGTATGCTTGTCCTTCCATACAGTGCCAGGGAACCAGTGGAAGTATTCTGTCTTCCACAGAGATGTAGCCCCTTCATCTCTAGTTTTGTAATCTAAAAAGCTGCATTTGTTGATTCTCTCTTTCCCAATCTCCATTTCTCCTACTTCACATATGAGTGATGGTGGTGTAAGTCAGGGATGGGTGGAAGATATATGAGTTATGAAGTAGATCTTCAGGGGTGAGTTGTTTAGGACTAGCAGCAAGAAAAAGTTTCTTCTTGCCTCCATCCCATTCTTCTCCATTTTATATTTCTGACGTAGAGAAAGATTCATTCATTCATTCATTTTGGTGCTTTTATACCACCGCATTAGTGCACAGCACTATTCTAGGTGTTTACATAAAAACACATGAACTTCCCTGTACAGCTAAACATTCTGTAAATAGTTAAGATAGCAAGATATTTAAAACATCGATCATAACATAAAATGACACCAGAAAACCAGCATGAGTGCAGATGATGGAGCAGGGCCAGAGGAATTCAAAAGAGGCTGCCTTCAAAAGCCTCCCAGAAGAGAAGCGTTTTCAGCAGCCTCATAAAACTAGAGAAGTAGGGGGCCAGGTGTAAGCTGCACCAGGTGGTGGTTCCACAACAATGATGCCACCTCCCAAAAGGCCTTAGTCTTGTAGAAGATATTTTGGCCTCCTTCAGTGTGGCCACCTGGAGGAGCACGGCCTGAGAGGATCTCGTGATACGGGAAGAAGACCTTGGGGAAAGACACTCCCAACAGGTAACATAGCCGCCCAGAGTGGTAGAATATACCAGATGGGCGGGATATAAATCAAATAAATAATAATAATAATAATAATAATGGTCCCAAACTGTAAACGGCTTTATAAGTTAACAAAACCTTGAACCTAATCCGGGTCAACCGGGAGCTACTGCAAGCGAGCCAGACTGGGGAGATGTGATTAAATCTGCCAACAGTCTGGCAGCCAGCTTTGAGCAGATTTTGTGCAGAAGGACTAAACATTCTGTTTTGGGGCTCAGAAGTCCATTTTAAGTCCAGGGGTGTTTTTTATTTTATATTTGCACCTGGAGTCTACTGTAAAAAAAAAAAAGGCATTGCAAACTTGAACTCTGTTCAGTCTTGGCATCAGGAGAAATATAAGTGACATGATGAATCAGTAAGATCTGTGGTGTAACTCCTTATTCATATATAAGTGTATCTGTCCACTGGTCGAGCCAGGGGCAGACTGTAGTTTACCAGAGGAGGTGTATCACAATGCCTAACACAACCACCAGCTAGTGCATGAGCACAGAGCTCGGAATTGTTATTTGGGGAGAGGGGACTAGAGCTCCCAGAATATCCCAGCCAGCACCAATATAGATCAAGCTAGCTTGGGATTTGGAAGGAGTCACCCTCAAAAAGCAACATGTCCAACCTCTAGTTCAGTCGATGCACAAGTCACGATGTCCCCCCGCAATGCAAACAGCAAGCGCTGCTTGAGAAAACATCCCAGAGGGGTAGCTCCCTATCATTCATGCAAGTGAACCAAGACATATACTACAAAGGAAACCAAACAGCCCTGGTGTTTTAATTTCCCTGAAACCAGCCTGGAGAAAGCTTTGCTTCCTTCCTTAATCCCCAACAGAGTCATGAGTCAATCTCTGAGCTTGAGCAAACTCATCCGCTGAGTCATCTAGCGGAAAAGTTGAACCCCACTTAGCATTTTGTCTCTAGCTGTGGGAGTCCCATGTGCTCTTGGCCTGACAAAGAAGGAGGGCCTCCTTGGCGGATCCCAATGGATCTCTGAAGACTCTGACTTTAACTAAGTAGCCCTTTGCTTGAACGATACCCAAGGTTTTTTACGTTCATTTATTCACAAAGTACACACCACCATAGGTCTGCTTTGTATAATGAAACTGGGAAAATCAAAGTTATTCTCCAAACATCTGTTAAATGTTTGAACAGCTTTCCCTCACCTCTTTAGTATCAGTTAGCTAGGCCCCTTTCTCTAGCCGAAGGGGCACTCGGAAGGAGTCCATAGACGATGGGGCGTCTGCCTCTATCTCAGTGCTTTGGGCACTTCCTTTGCATTCAAGACTTTTCACCTGCACTACGAAATGGGTATGGAAAAATTGCCGAGGCTCTGAACCCAAGCCTTGCAATTATGGTCATCAGAACCTTCTGAATGTGTTAACTTCCCTGTTTGCATCCCCACCGACGCTTCCCTTCAGCCATAAATCAGGATTTATTAATCAATCAACACAGTACTGACCGATAACAATACATACGAATCAGAAGAAATGTCACAGAAAACTTCATTATGTCCAACATCAAAAATAATTCTTAACAATTAAGCACGGGAGGTCTAGTATTAATAACAGTGTTTTATAATTTATCTACAAAGTAACATTACCATTGAACCAACCCAGACCAAAAAGTTACGAATAGAGATTTGGGCATGAAACAAAAAAAAAACGGCAGTTCGTGATGGTTCGTGGCTACACACAAATCCCCCAGAAAAACAAACTAGTTTATGGTTCATTTTTCCAGTTCGTGCCTGAGGAAAGGGGAACCTACCACCTCCGCCCCCTTTGCTGCCCACCTGCCCCCTAGTTACGAGCCGTTCACCCGTCTGTAAGCTCCATGGGGCACAGTTCTGCTGGCATCTTCTACCTCCCCTCACCCCCTGTTTTGAATGTTTCATCCATAAAATGTACAACCAAGGCACTACATAAATAACATTCTACTCCAATAACAAAATGCAAGATACTTTTCATGAATGTATCCAACGCTTATCATGAGGTTCTCTGCTCCAACAATTAAAGTGAATTAATGTTTGTTAATGCTCAGAGGCCAGCCAAGTGTGAATAATCCCCCCAAACTCATGACGGCTGGTCTGCTTGGCACTAGTGGGGTCTTAACTGGAGCAATTTGTCTGGTTTGGGTCACCGAGTTCTAAGGAGAGAACAGCGGGGCAGGGTGGTGGTGGAGAGAACAAGCAAAGACAACTGAAGGCTTTGACAGTTTAAGGAAACGACAAAATAAATTGTCATTTCACACTCCCAAAATGTCCAAGTAAGGAAGACAGGAGAAGAGTTCCAATAATCTGTGAAACACAGCCGAAACGACTATGAAGTAGGGAAAGGCTGGTGCCTCGGGCAGTAGAAGCTGGGGGTGACTGCAGTCCCCCTAACCCCAGCTTTTTTTTTTTTAATCAGTCCCAAATGGAAACAAACTGGAGCAAATTCAAAGGAGGGCAACAAGGATGATCAGGGGACTGGAAACCAAGTCCTAGAAGGAAAGACTGCAAGAACTGGGCCTGTTTAGCCTTGAGAAAAGAAGACTGGGGGGAGATAGGAGAGCACTTTTCAAAGACTTGAAAGGTAGTCCTAAAGAGGAGGGGCAGGATCTGTTCTCGATCATCCATGAGTGCAAGACATGTAACAGTGGGATCAAGCTACAGGATGGCAGATTTAGGCTGGATATCAGGGAAAACATTCAAAGTGTTAGAGTGGTATGATGATGGAACCCATGATATCAGGAGGTGGTGAATGCTCCAACACTGGAGGCATTCAAGAGAATATTGGGCAACCACCTGGCAGATCTGCTTTGATTTGGATTCCTGGCTTGAGCAGGGGGTTGGACTCGATGACCTGATAGGTCCCTTCCAACTCCATGATTCCATGATTCTATGAAATGAGGCTACATAAGGAGTTCCTCCTGGTTCCATGCAGAAAAATGGATGAGAACGAGATATGCAAGAACCCGGAAGATACAACAATGTTTTATTCCTGGCCTTGGGTTCATTCTTTTAGTTCTGGTCTTCACCCTACAAGAAGAGAGAGAAGGAGGCTTAGAAGAGAGTGGATCATTATCATCATCATCTTAGAACTGCAGAGCTGGAAGGGACCCTATAGATCATTGACTCCCAGGCCCTGTCAAGGAGGTACAAAGGGGAATTGAACCCCCAACCTTTTGCTCCGTGGCCAGAGACCTAAACCACTGAGCTACCCAGCAGTTGATAGGATATTATGAATTTATGCTTGATCTGTCTACTATTTGTCTGAAATAAAATGCCCCTTTAAAGCAGAGGTGGAGACCCTGTAACCCTCTAGATGGCTTGGATTTCAACTCCTCCCAAGCCCCAGCTAGCAGGACCAATGGGAAGGGATTAGTGAAGCTGAAGCCCAAAATCTCTGGAAAGCTAAGGTTTCTGCACCTCCACTTTAAAGCCAGTTCTGTGCATGGGGAGGTTACTGTGAAAATGGGTGGGGGGAAAGCACAAATTGCTGCTCTATCTCAGGCAGTGAAACATTCCAGGCCAAAAGCACTAAACAAGAACATTAGGGTGGATCAGTTCATCTCACAAGACTCACCTGTAGCCTTTCTGGGAGTAGCACTATTTCCATAGCTGTCCTAGATATTCAACTATCCCACAAACTGCACCAGACCACAGACAGAGTTCTGACTCCTGTCCTCTGAAGATGCCGGCCACAGAGACTGGCGAAATGTTAGGAAGAAAAACCTTAAGAACACGGCCAAACAGCCCGAAAAACCTACAACAACCATTCAACTATCTTCTTCTCCGCCTCATGGTGCAGTGGTTAAACTGCATTACTGCACTCAAGGCTCTGCTCATGAACTGAGTTTGATCCCAGTAGGCTCACATAACTGGCTCAAGCCTTCCATCCTTCTGAGGTTGGTAAATTTATATGTAACCTGCATAATTACATATTAAATCACCCAGAGGGAGCTTTGAGCATCATGGGGTGGTATATGAGTAGCACCTTTTGCTTTGCTTTTTAAAGGAGTGTTTCCTTACACCAGATCAACCTCTTTGCCCAAATTCTTTCAAACTCCCTGCTACCTGATCCTTCTGACTGAAGACACCAGAAATTAAGCCTAGGGTCTTGTTCATGCAAAGGAGCTTGGATACATTATTTTTGCCTACAGCTCCTGGGATCATCTTCACCCATGCAGCCAGGGTAGGTGGTGCCTGGGAATTGTTATCAGAAAAAATAAATGCAGCTTTTCCAGGCTCTCAGCCAGGATTACCATGTACCTTAAGGAGGAGGAGTGCGTTTAGTGTTGCATGTCAAGCTGTGAACCATGTTGGACCAAGCCCAAAGGGACCTTTACATTCCTGACTGTGTAGTTCAAATCTGGAACCAATGTCACCTTCGCGCACCTGTAACACAAAGACTCCAATAGAAAGAGCATCTTTTGGGCAGAGAACTGAGATAGCTTTTTTTTCTTCAGAAGAAGAATGGAAACTGGTTCCATTGGCACATCTTTACCTATACAAAGATGGGCCCTGCCTTGCTATTCTGGGATACCTTCCCCAGATCCCTTTGGCTAGAGATGACAGTGAGAGACAGGGAAGATGTGTGCAGATCTCCCGGGCCCTGGGGGCTTTGTCATCCCACCGTGCACTGACTTCCAAAAAGCTGTCGGGTCTCCCAAATTTCTTTGCAAAGTAAGATTGCACCACTCTTCGGAGTTTCCAAACCCCTCTTGCCACCAAGGCCGAAATCTTTCCCACCAGGCAGGGAGCCAAGAGCAGCCGCCGAATCCACTTTAAAAACCGGCTGTAGCTAAACGGAGCCCAACCAGGGTCGTCGTCGTCTCTGCCTGGGATGTTGTATGTGCATCATAAGCTGAGAGGGTGGGAGCTGGCCTGTCAAACCGCCTTGACGTAATTGGAAACACATGTCTGTGCTTTCCCCTCCTCCACCACCTCCTCCTCCTCCCTGGCCCTTCAGGCTTGGAAAAAAAAATTCCCTTTTCCTTCTTTGCAGCTCAGAATCTTAAAAAGAACCTTTGCATGCCAGCAAACACCATGCTGGGCGAACTCACAGGCCTCCCGAGCATCTTCTGCCTTCTGCTCTTCTTACCTGTCTCAACCAGTTCCCTGTCCCAGCCGTTGCCTGTGCTTTAGGACCACCGTCAGATGTATGCATTTGATCCTCGAAGCTGTCCCAGAAGTCCCACCTCAGACAAATGTGCTGTAAGTAGCCGTTTTCTTTGGGCCCCCTTGTTGTCCTCTGTTACCTGATCACACTGCATGTGTAGGATGATTAAAGAACCAGTCTAGTGAAGTGCACGGAAAGCTAGACTTTGAATCTGGCAAGCCTGGGGTCAAGTCCGGTGTCTGCCGCCGACTCACCGCATGAGCTTGTGCAGAATGCTTTCTCTTAACTTTGTCTGTTGGGTGCTGATGGACTGGTGATACCTTGCAGATTTATTGTGGTAGCAAAAAACATTCAAAGTTCAGAGGCATTTTGCAAATTGGAAGTACTTAGCCGTGCTCTCTAGAAAGGAAATATATACTATGGTTCAGGGCATACAGTATTCAATCCCCAAAGAAAAAATAGTTTGTACACCCTGGTGATCAAGAAAGGAATATTATTGATATAGAACCACTCAGGGACACAGAACCCCTAGAAGAATATTCAAACGATTAAGGGGAATAGAGAAAGAGAGGCCCTTGGCACCAGAAAGCTTGGAAAGAATCATTTGACATGGGGAAAGGATTCATGGGGGGGGGGGGAGAAAAGCCAGCCGTAATGAGGGAAGAATTATTTGCAAATCTAGTTATCTACACTGAGATTTTATTGAAGCTAGGACATGAAGACGCAGGGTGTGAAACGGAAGCTCTGTGAGAAAGGGTAGTATTGGAGGATAAATTGTTAAATATCAGTAGATGTCTGGGACAGATCTTTATGCAACCGGGAAGGGGAAATGTGATTTATTTCTTCAGGGAATTCGTTTCCTACTAAGTCATTAGGATATTACATGTGCTACTTAAATTCACTCACCTGCTTGGCAGGTAGGAATTAAACCTCATCAAGACAACTAGACCGGAGATGTCAATTAGAGGCTTTCCTGTCTCCCTTTGCTTTTCTTGGAGCTGGGTATATCAACAGGGGTTGTAGAAGTGTTGACTCAACACCCTCCCATTCATTCAATGGGTCTGTTCTAGCTGAGTCTAACAACTAAAGGTAGCCTTTGGTGTTCACACATTTGACATATATACAAGTTCTTTAACTCCAAAAGCAAATATGTGTGTTTTCTAACTTCGGTTTACACTTCATCCTATACTCTCTTTAATCTTTTTAATTGCGAGCTGAGACTGGGAGATGGGGGAAGGAGAAGGAGGGAGAAAACAGTCATCATTCAAAGCCTGCAACTGAAACATCTATGCAGGTACACCTATCCAAATGTAGAACTTATAACATTATTGTTCTGAGTTTATTCAAAATTGGCTTTCTTAAAATCTAGCTTATAAATGTGGCTACACTTTACTTTTGTTTCCTTTAAAATCAAGAACTCAAGAAGAACAGGGTCACTTTCCCCCAGAGGTCCTCTAGCTGCCACTTTTTCCAAGTCATCTTGATTGGTTAGAATCAAGTCAAGAATAGCTACTCCTCCAGGCTTCTTCCTCTACTTTTTGCAGGAGAAAATTATCAGCAATACCAGCCAAGAAATTATTGGAAGGGCCATATTTGGCAATATTTGCCTCCCAACAGATATCAGGGTAATTGAAATTTCCCATTACTACTACATCGTGTCTCTGAAATCCTTGCAATTTTTTTTCAAGGGTTTAATCTGCATCTTCTCTTGATTGGGTGCTCAGTATTAAACTCCAACTACCACATTCCTTTCATTTTTCACCCCTATTATATTAATTCAGATCCTCTCAATGGACCGACCAAGCTCATCCTCCTGTAATTCTATGCAAGAATATGTACTTTTGACATACAGTGTGACTCCCCTTCCCTTTCTATTCTTTTTGTTCTTTTTGAACAATTTTAATAAACTCAGAACAATTAGCCAGTTTTAATAAACTCAGAGCAATGATACATAAGGTCCCATGGCAGGAGAGACTAGCAGGAAAAGGAGTCCAAGATGAGTGTGAGTTTTTTAAAAAGGAAATTCTAAAGGCACAACTATAAATAATTCCAACAAGGGGGGGAAAAAAGGTGGAAGACGGGGGAGGGGGGGAACTACTGTGGCTTCACAAAAATCTCAGGAGGACCTAATAAATTTTTAAAAGGACACACATAGGAAGTGGAAGGAAGGCCAGGCCACAAAGGAAGAGTACAGACACGTAGCAAAGAATTGCAGGGAAGCGTTAGAAAGGCAAAAGCTGAGAATGAGCTGAGGTTAGCAAGAGACACTAAAAGCAACAAAAAAAATCTACAGGTACAAGAATAGCAGAAGACAGAGAAAAGAAATATTGGCTCAGTTACTCAGCAGGGATGGCAAAATAATAACAGACAGAAAGGTCTTTCCCAAAAGACAGTCTATGACCCTCCCGGCAAATGTGAAGTACAAATGGAGGGGGACAGGATTGCAGTTTAAGATTGATAGACAAATTGTCAAGTACTTTGAACAAATTGAGATCTCTAGGGCCCAATGAACTGTGTCCAAGGGTATTGAAGGAACTGGCTGAAGAAAACTCAGAACCATTGCCTGTTGTTTTCTTGAAATCATGGAGAATGGGTGAAGTGCCAGATGACTGGAGGAGGGCTAACATTGTCTCTATCATCTGAAAACTACCCTGATATCAATCCCAGCGAAAATTCTCGAGCTGATTATAAAGTCGTCACTTTGCAAGCACCTTGAAAATACTGCAGTAATAAGACAAATCCTGCCAAACTAATCTTATCTCAGTTTTTGATCAGGTAACCTCCCTGGTAGATGGTGGGAATGCTATGTAGACATAATATATCTTGACTTCAGTAAGGCTTTTGACAAAGTGTCCCATAATATTCTGATCAGCAAGCTAATTAAGCGTGGGCTGGATAAAACAGGGGGATACACAGTTGGTGTACTCAGAGTGCTGATCAATGGCTTCTCAAACTGGGAGCAGGTAATAAGTGGATTACCGCAAGTCTCAGTCTGGGGCCTGGTGCTCGTCAATATTTTTTTAATGACTAGAGATCGGCATCAACTGCAGGTTAATCCTTTGGATGAACAAGTCTTCAGTATTTCTCAGCCCTAACTTCTCTGGTGGCAGCCCGCTCAGAGGCAGTGCTCAGAGGAGGCAGGGCAGAAGCGAGGGCACTGCCTTTGAACAGGGGTCTGCCAGAGGAGGCAGGGCTGGGAAGCAACACACACCTGTTCATCCAAAGGTCGAAACCGGCATGAACCATGGAACCGGCAGTTCATGCCTATCTGTATCAATGTCTTGGATGAGGGAGTGTAGTGAATATTTATCAAATCTGCGGATGACACAAAGTTGGGCAGAACAGCTAATATGCTGGAAGACAATAACAAAAATTCAAGAAGATCTTGATGGATTCAAGCACTGAGCTGAAAATAATAGAATGAAAATTATCAGGGATAAGTGCAAAGTTCTACACCTAGAAGAAGAAAAACACAGTTACAAGCTGGAGGATACTATAATACTATAAGCAAGAAGGATGTTGGAATTGTTGTAAATCACAAGCTGAATATGAGCCAACAGTGCGATGTGGCTGCAAAAAAGGCAAATCCAATTTTAGGCTGTGTTAACAGGACTCTAGTCTCCAAATCCCATGAAGTACTACCCTGTTTCCCCGAAAATAAGACAGGGTCTTTTTAATTTTTGCTCCAAAAAACGCATTAGGGCTTATTTTCAGGGGATGCTTTATTTTTTTCATGTACAAGCTACGTTTATTCAAATACAGTCACGTCATCTTCTTCTGGTTGCTGCACAAGGGTGGAGGGTGGGCTTTCACTTAACTAGGGCTTATTTTTGGGGTAGGGCTTATATTACAAGCATCCTGAAAAATCATACTAGGGCTTATTTTCAGGTTAGGTCTTATTTTCAGGGAAACAGGGTATTCCTCCTTTATTCAGTACTGGTTAGGTCTCATCTTGAGCACCTTAAGAAAGATGCCAGCAAACTGCAACACGTTCAGAGGAGGGCAACAAGGGGACTGGAAATCAAGCCCTAGGAGGAAAGACTGGAAGAACTAGGCATGTTTAGCCTTGAGAAAAGAAGACTGAGAGGAGATAGGATAGCACTTTTCAAATACTTGAAAGACTGTTGTATAGAGGAGAAGCAGGATCGATCATCCCACAGTTCAGGAAACATAATACTGTATTGGGCTCACTTTACAGGAAAACAGATCTTGGTTGAATATCAGGGAAAACTTCTTAACTGTTAGAGCAGCATGACAATGGAACCAGTTACCTCGGCAGCTGGTGAGTGCTCCAGCACTGGAAGCATTCAAGAGAAAATTGGACAGCCCTCTGGCAGATATCCTTTGATTTGGATTCCTGCACTGAGCAAGGGGGTTGGGCTCTATGGCCTTAGAGGCCCCTTCCTACTCCATGATTCTATGATTCTGCGAATGCCTAATCATCTACCAGCTTGGCTGTGATTTCAGCCTGTCAAGAAGCCAACGGGAGTACAGCCAGAATAAGGGGGAAATTTTTTGCGTCTGTTTTCAATGGAGAAACTGACAAAACAGAGAGGAAAGAAGTTGCTGCAGCAGACTGGGGCTGTGTCCGAGAATCATTAAAAGACAGAGGAGAAAAGCAGTGGGAGGAGAAAAGCACATTTCTAGCAGAGACCCACATCCGACAGAAGAAAAAATAGGTACACTTGTTTTCAGTTAAATGAACAAAAGCTCCATAGTATAGCGGCACGGATTCCAAATGGCCGAGCGTCTTCCATGGCGTCTGGCAGGAGGCCTTGCCAAACAATTTCTGCAGCAGCTGTCAAATGCACGTTTCAACCTACCAAGCATTCCTCCACAGGCGCACGGCATAAATGTTACTACAGTGTGCAAATCGGAGCTTAGAAAGGTTGTCTTGCGAGCTAACCTTGCTGACGTCCCCTAGAATTTTGTTCTGTAACTCTGAGAGTTGCAGTACGTCAGCAGCAACAACAATAACTTTTCCAAGCTTTCCTATACATGTCCTGCAGCATTTAATGTTCTAGTAAGGTCTTGTTTGACAACAGAACATGGTAGAATTTTCCTCATTGGAAGGTGAAATGTGGTGCTGGAGGAGAACTTTACAGATACCCTGGATTGCCAGAAAGACAAACCAGTAGGTCCTAGATCAAATCAAGCCTGAACTCTCTCTGGAGGCAAAAATGACAAAACTTCTCAGGATGTGCTGCTTTGGGCACATCATGAGAAGGCAGGATTCTCTGGAAAAGATAATAATGCGGGGAAAGGTGGAAGGCAGCAGGAAAAGAGGAAGACTGAATACAAGATGGATTGACTCCCTAAAGGCTTGGGTCTGCAGGAGGTGAGCAGGGCTGTTGAGGGCAGGACAGTTTGGAGATCACTCATTCATAGGTTTGCCATACGTTGGAAGCGATTTGATGGCACATAACAACAACAGAGGTTGGAAAGCAATCTGTTGGATGCTATAGCTGCGGATTTCTTGTTTCACTAGAGAGTTGGACTCTATGAGCCTTTGGGTCCTTTCCAACCATACAAATACGTGGTTTGATGATAACAGCCTTATCATCAAAATCCAATGTGCACGCTATCAAAGCTGCCAGGTCCAGAACCTTCGTGTCTTCCAGTGACCATCGATAGCATTGGTGTAGTCACAAAAAGCTGAGGTTCATCAGAAAGCTCCAGGGGAAGGTTTTGTTTAGTCGTTAAGTCATGTCCGATGCTTCGTGACCCCATGGACCAGAGCACGCCAGGCCCTCCTGTCTTCCACTGCCTTCCGGAGTTGGGTCAAATTCATGTGGGTAGCTTTGGTGACACTGTCCAACCATCTCATCCTCTGTCGTCCCCTTCTCCTCTTGCCTTCACACTTTCCCAACATCAGGGTCTTTTCCAGGGAGTCTTCTCTTCTCATGAGATGGCCAAAGTATTGGAGCCTCAGCTTCAGGATCTGTCCTTCCAGTGAGCACTCAGGGTTGATTTCCTTCAAAATGGATAGGTTTGTTCTCTTTGCAGTCCAGGGGATTCTCAAGAGTCTCCTCCAGCACCACAATTCAAAAGCATCAGTTCTTCGGCGGTCAGCCTTCTTTATGGTCCAGCTCTCACTTCCATACATCGCTACTGGAAAAACCATCGCTTTGACTATGCGGTCCTTTGTCGGCAAGGTGATGGCTGTGCTTTTTAAGATGCTGTCTAGGTTTGTCATCGCTTTCCTCCCAAGAAGCAGGCGTCTTTTAATTTCGTGGCTGCTGTCACCATCTGCAGTGATCATGGAGCCCAAGAAGTAAAATTTGTCACTGCCTCCATATCTTCCCCTTCTATTTGCCAGGAGGTGATGGGGCCAGGGGAAGGTACAAAGCACTAAAAGCCCAACAAAAATTAGAGGTGTAATGGAAACCATGTACAGGTATGGTGCCTGTTAAGTAGGTAAAGGTGGACATTATCAGATTGTCTCCCTGCTATAATGTTTCTTTTTTTTTAGGGAAGGATTATAGCTCAGTGCTTTCATAAAGTCCCAGTTTCAACCCCAAGCATCTCTTGAAACGAGAAGGATCAGGGAATACGTAGCTGTCCAGATTCTGTTGGCTACAATTCCCATCACTCGCTGACCAGATAGCCAATGATATGGGGTCAGAGGTGCTATGTTCCAACAGGATCCGAAAGCATGAAATGTTTCTTCTTTCCCCCAAAAAGAGGAGAATGGGAAAATAGACCAAACCTCTGTTCCTCCATCAACACGCTAGAAAGGTATTGGGAAACCAAGCCCAACGAGGAAGGGATCAAGGAATTGAGGGTGGTCAGCCAGAAAACAGGAACCCCAAGAAGTGATATAACTGCCATTTGCTGATAATTTGCAGGGGTGTCGTATAGAAGAGCAAGCTTGTGTTGTAGTGTGGTGTTTGACCCTTTCTACCGTGTTTCCCTGAAAATAAGACAGGGTCTTATATTAATTTTTGCTCCAAAAAACGCATTAGGGCTTATTTTCAGGGGATTTTTTTCCCCCCATGTACACCTACATTTATTCAAATGCAGTCATGTCATCTTCTGGTTGCTGCACAATAGTGGAGGGCGGGGTTTCACTTAACTGGGGCTTATTTTGGGGGTAGGGCTTATATTACGAGCATCCTGAAAAATCATGCTAGGGCTTATTTTCAGGTTAGGTCTTATTTTCGGGGAAACAGGATAGTATTTGTATACTTACTGCTTTTAGCTTTAAATATTGTCTTTTAATGAAGTAAGCCACCTTGGGAGAAAGGCAGAGAAAAAAATATAATCAATCAATCAATCAATCAATTCTGACTTATGGCGACCCTTTCCAGGGTTTTCTAGGTAGAGAATACTCAGAAGTGGTTTGCCCTTCTTTTCTTCTGGGGGTGCCTTGGGACTGTCCAGTTTGCCCAAGGCCTCCCAGGCTGGCTCTTCTTCTAGGAGGCACGGCGGGGAATTTGAACTCCCAACCTCTGGCTCCACAGCCAGAAACTTAAAGTTCTGAGCTATCCCGTTACCTAGCACCAATTTGCCACTGCAGTTTTTAACCATTGCATTTACACTGGGGTAAATAACCAATTACATTCTGGGCACTGTGTCACTTGAAAGAACTCTGTTCCAGTTTGGTACAAAAAAGGAGGCTCATAAGAGCAACCCTTACAGTGGTTGTTTTTGGACCGGCACATTTAACCGCCGTGTTCCTGCTCTTCACAGCTGGAAACGGCTGAAGTCTTGGCTTCATATCTGACCGAAGCTAGTGACTCATTTAGCCTCAATAACAGAACCCTTCTCTGCTTTCTCTGAAACACAGAAAGCAGGGAGGGGAAAGAGACAGATACGTCCACTCTGAAAATATGCGGTGGATATGACAGCAGTTGCATCTTGGCAGCAGCCTGCTCTTCTGGAGTACAGCAGCCCAGATGTGGACACAGGCAATGGCTTGCAGACTTCAGCAGCTGTGGTCTGTTTAGCGAGCTGTGAACCAAGTAGGTCTTTGGGCTTTGTTCCGTAGGATGAGTTTTGGTTTTGAATTCGGTTGTAAGATTACATGGAAAGGAACGCAGGCGGAAAAGAAGGCTCTAGGGGAAATGTCTGAACGGCAGTTCACAAGTCCCATATGAGTGAAAGCAAAGCATGAAAACCATTTTTCTTTCAAAGTATCTTCTAGAATCCTTCAGCCAGCGTGAACCATGCCGAGAGGGAGCTGGAAGCTTAAGTTTTGTTTCCACGTTTCTTTCTCAATGGAAATAAGCTGGTTGTTTCTTTCTCAGATAAATCAACGGGCTGTCCTGACAGACAGCAGAAGAGAAGGCTGAGAAAGGGAGAAGGTTGAGGTGAAACTCTGACTGGTGGGGCCAGGTCAATGGCATGACTGCAGGGCACATAGGAATCCACAGTATGCAAATATATTTTTGGCAGATCAAGGACATTGTTTTCTCAGATCCTGCACCCCAAAGTCTCTTGTCTGTGTGATATACATGGATGATATCTTTATCATCTGGACTCACAGCAAGGAATCGCTTGGGGGGGAAAGTCCAGCACTCCATCTTAAAATCAAGTAACTTTCACCCCACTGTAACCTTGAGCCTCGGTGTCTATGGTCGATTTGGCTGACTACCAGCAAAATCACCAAAGCCAACTGTAAATGGCAGAATGAATGGGCTGAAGAAGAGACACGCCTTAGACACACTGATCGTGTCTGATTTCATAAACTAAGCAGGGTCAGGTGTGGTCAGTACATGTGTGGGAAAACATGGGGGTAACAGGGACCTCATGGCAGAGTTGAGAGATCAGCCTAATTCTCTAGAGCCATTGCAGCAGGTCAGATTTGATAATCCTAGACTTGATGAACCAGTGGTCTGATTCCCTATAATACAGCCTCCTGTGTTCCTAATCTCCCTCTTTCAGGGATCTGCGCTTCAACCGGATCAGAGACATCCACCCTGGTGCCTTCAGGAATCTGAAGAACCTCAACACACTGTAAGTGTTTACGGACTCTTCATGTTTTATGCCTCCAAAGTGGAATTGCAGAAAGGGACTGCGAGCAACGTGATCTCAGTCTGACAGGAATAATTCTGTTGAAAATGATTTCATTGACTCGGCTCGTGCTCAGAGTGTAGGTTGATAAACAGTATGCAGGAGGGTCTCCAGGCCAGCTTTATTTTTGGCTCGGCTCATGTAAGCAGTATCACCTGCTCCAGTGCTTTTGGACAGATCTGAATTTGTTTTGGATCACGCCGTTTTAATAGCTCATGGGCTTGGCTTCCAGATTATCTGGATCCCATTAACACTCTCCATTTCGAGGTCCTTTCGGGATACAGCACCACGCCGGTTGGGTATCTCATCACAAGCCTCCTTCCAAGGATGTCCTCCCCACATCCAGTTGGGGAAGGAAGTTAATTGCTATAGGCTGGAGTCAGGAATCTTATCTTCTGTTGAGGATTGCACTCCCTCAGGGTTAATTCGGAAGGGGGTGCCTGCTAGAGGTCAGCGGACGGAGAACTGGTCACGGTGGATCCAGAACCTAAACGAGTATGGGACACTTCTTTCTCTTTCCCTAAGTCCCTGCCTACCTCTCCTTCTCTGCCAATATCTTTTTTATATCCTCTATATTAAATATATTTTATATTTCTGCCCCTCCTTCTCCCTGAGTCATATCCTAACTAGTCTGCACTCTGCTTCACAAATGGGATAGTGTGTGCGCACACACACGCACACGCACACACACATTGTAGGACTACAGTGAAACTCAGCAAAATCAGATGTTATCATCTTTGCTAATCAAGAAGTCCTGTCTGGTTTAAATCCTACAGCATCTCAAACCTAAAATCCACAGCATTACTACACCACTGGAAGGGTGTAAGTAACATCTTCAGAAGAAGAAAAGTAGGAAGCAGCGGTTACTTCATTTAGGGATTTCTTTATGTACTTCAGCTGGCTGGGCAGCTCAGTGGTTTAGGAACCTGGCTGCTGAGCCAGAGGTTGAGAGTTTGATTCCCCACTGTGACTCCTGTGCTAAGAGCCAACCTGTGTGACCTTGGGCAAGCTGCTTAGTCCCAAGAAGAAGGGAATAGAAACTACTTTCGAGTATTCTTTACCTGGAAAACCCTGGAAAGGGTCACCCTAAGTCAGAATTGACTTGACGGCATATGATGATGATGTACTTCACGCCGTTCCATACTTGTCTTCTCAGACCAGGGAATGTCTAACTGACATGTAATACATTGCATTGCTAAAAAGCTGTTCTGCTGCATGAGCAGTGGATTGTCTATCCTGGCACACAGGAGAGAACAGCTCTTCAAAATGTTTAGCAAGCTTCCCAGGGTAGACTTCAAAAGCAATTGTTGTTATTCTCTATTGCCTGGTTGCTTCCGATATATGGTGACCCCCCCATAAGGTGTTTGAAGTATGTGAGAAGCACATGGAGTGGTTTACTCTTGTCATAGCCCTGTGAGTTTCCACAGCCAAGTCGTCACCCCGTAGATCACACTGCACCCCGTAGATCACAATGCAACTCATTTAAACATACATGGGCCCATGTATGTTTAAATGAGTTGCATGACAAGCTGGTTTAGAACAGGTTTAAAACTGTGGAGCAATTAGAACGGAAGAAATCCCAACGGAGATTCAAACTATCAGACCAGGTTTTTGTTAAAAGAGTTCAGCCAAGGAAGTTTACATGGCTAAGCCAAGAATGCTGTTGTTGTCTATGTTTGCATCGTGCAGCAATGTAAATGTTGTTGACAACGAGGGATAGCAGTTTTCACTGGATATTAAACCCCTCGATGTAGAGACAGACAGAGAGAACTGTTTCTTGTCATGGTTTAACTCCAGGCCATCTAAACTACCAGCTGGTCCCCTTTCACTGAACTGGTCTGCTTTGTTTATGGTTGTCATGGTAGCCGATCATATTTCTTCTCATTGGTGAGTCACTGTGATATCAACCTTCTTCTATCCACTGTGGAATATAAGAAGCTCAGTCCTTCCCTGCTGCCTGGTAAAAGTTCCCCCCCCCCCCCCGCCGAATTTTCAGAAATAAGTCGTTCCTTCCCCTTGCACAGAGATGCCACAGACTTAACCTTGAGGTGCTTTCCATGTGTGTACCAAAGCTAATTTCCTCCCTGACTCAGTAGGGTAGGGAGCAAGTGCTGTTGAACTCATTGAAATGTGCATCCAATAAACATCCTTAAGTTGCACCACCAGATACTAAATTGTTGTGCACTGCCAAGGCATTCGCCAAAATCCTATTGCCAGCATCACTCAAACGGCATAACTTTTGGCCGTGAATTGCTGCCTGTTACAAGACAGACTAGGCAATTCCTGTTGCATACTGAGTTCAAGAGTCTTGTGGTGC
Organism: Intellagama lesueurii; assembly: GCA_037013535.1. Lineage (NCBI taxonomy): Eukaryota > Metazoa > Chordata > Lepidosauria > Squamata > Agamidae > Intellagama > Intellagama lesueurii. The sequence goes on along the minus strand of JBAJHW010000004.1, from coordinate 236,099,927 downwards.
CGTGTGAGAGTACTGCAGTAAAGACTCTGCAGTCAGAACTGCTCATGACCTCAGTTTGATCCTGAAGGGCTCAGGTAGCCAGCTTGAGGTTGACTCAAGTCTCCCATCCTTCTGAGGTCAGTAAATTGAGTACCTAGCTCACTGGGGGTGGGGGTGGGGCAAAGTGTTCCTTGTATAATTATGCTGTAAACTGCCCAAAGAGAGCTTTATGCACTATGGGGCGGTATATAAGCAGCACACCTTGTTTTGTAACCAAAAAAATGCTTATGCTGGCTTCATAAAGACAGTGATTTTTCCACTAAAAGTTATGTCACTTGAGTTAAACCAGCCATAGATCCTTGGCCGCTGTATCTGTTTGTAGAACCCACACACACTGCTTTGGTGCCACAGCCTTAATTTACTTAATTTAATGAGCTCAAGACTTCTGTGTGGATCTAGCACAGCCAAAGAAGGAAACGTGTGTCCCCCTTCAGAACTTGCGGGACTGCAACTCCCATCATTTCTGACCATTGCCTATACAGGCTAGAGTTGATGGGACCTGCAATCCAACCGCATCTGAGGGTTGCAGTTTCCCTACCCCTGATTTAGGAACTCAAGCTATCATAGAATCATGAAGTTCGAAGGATTGAGGACAGATTCCTGCCCCTCCTCTGTACGACAGCCTTTTTGGTTCAAAAAAAAAAAGTCTAAGAGTGGAACATACAACTTCAAAACATGCATGCCACCCTGAGGGTGGGAAGTCTCTGGCAAAGAGGTAGAATAAATATTAGTATAATTTGTTTTTAAGCTATGCCCTGGATTATTTTTTTCCTGTGCTGGAGATAACATCCATGCAGCACCTACTAAACAGGCACAACCGAAGCCTATGTCAACATTTTGCGGGGGGAGCTTTAGGTGGGCCGCCACAGAGGTGGCCTCGGCGATGGTCCAGTCCGACTCTGCCCGGTTCCAAGTCTGCTAGGACTTTTAGTTGCCAAGGGCAGGAAAGCGATGCCAGAAAGATTAGCCTGGAATCCACGACCCAGAGTCTTTTCTCATGAGCTGTGGGACTGCAAAGAGATGCCATGACAACGAATGGGGGAAACAGAGCGGGAAGGTAAACAAAGCTGTGGACAGAATTCCATCATCTCTGTCCTGATTTGTCCTGAAGGTACCTGGATCTGGACCACCCTGAGCAGGCCTGCGGATGGTCGAACTCGGACACTGCCCTAGCTTGAAAAGAGGGGATGTCATGCGTGTCCTTTGCAGGTGCTGATGGGCAGCAGATGGCTTGCTTTCAGCCAGAAGCTCGGCGTGCATTTTTGGTCTAACCACCCACCTGGATGAAGGGGTCAGGGAGAGCATTAGATCTCATCTGTTCCAGTTTGTTTCTGTTGTTTTCAAGGGTAAACGCAACCATAAGGGTCTTGAGGGGGAGAAGTGCTAGAGTGCTGGGGGTGAGTGGAGTTCAGCTCTCCAAAAACCACCCTTTTTGCCAGTCTGAATTCCTTTGTCTCTGTAGGGCAGAGCTTGGGAAAAGTAAGGGGAGGGGTGTACAGCTCCTTAAAAGGTGGGGAATCTTGGAGTGACACTCCAGGAGGACTTCATTTTTCCCCGAGGCAAAAATCAGTTCCGGATTGTGTCACACGTACGTTCAAGTTTTGGGCATGGGGTGGTGTTGCCGTTTTCTTTTCAGCAACTTAATTCAGGGACGGAGCGGCTGTTGCTGCTGCTGTCAAATGGGGTGGGTGGTTTTTGGCTGTTAAGTTGTGTTATTGTTCAGAATGCCTGAGGTTTGTAGTGCCCGTCTGGGCCATCAGAGCCGGGAGCTTCTGTCATCACTGTGATTCCTAAGAGAGGGACCAGCCAAGATCGCCCGGAGTGTGTGTGGCTGTTGGGGTTATGTGCCCTGCAATTCTGCCGCCTTGACCAAGCTGTGCGTGGTCACACCGCGCCATTGGAAAGAGGGCCTGGTTAACAATAGGTGGATACTTCATACCTAGAACACCCTGGGAGGGTCATCGTAAGTCTGATTCCCCTTGGCCATTCATCATTCTTCCTCTTCTTCCTCTTCTTGAGTTTTAATTTACAATATTGTTGTTCTTTAACATTGACTAGAATCTACTGCTATCCACACTGTTGCAGAGTTTTGAATTTCTGGTAAAATGCCTTTTTGCTACACCGTAGAAACACAGAGACTCACAGAGAAGAATCGCTGCAAGTTCTCCAGAGTCCACCTCTTTCTCATGAATTGGAACCTGGATCCAGAGTTGCAATAATGCACTCTGAGACATTTGTAGGAGAAACAATAAAAAAAACATTTCTTTACTTACAGTTGCCTGAAAGTACAGACTCATGCATTCTGCTTTCTTTACTCCACACGTACTTAGCAACCAGCTGAACTGACCAACAAACTAAAGAGAGAGAAAGCAATGCTCAGCAGGGAGGCAAGACCCTCTTTGAAATCAAAGCCTGGAAGGAACAATTGGTTAATGCTACAGACAATCTTCCCTGCCCAGAGAAGTCCCTTCCAGACACACAAACTACAGACAGCATGCAAGGTTGCAAATAAAATTTCAGCACACATAAGATTTGCCTAACTTGCTGTGCTTAATTGCAGTTAAAGGATGAGGTGTCATGGTGCCTCTTGGTCAGGTACTTGGTCTCGTGGCCGATTGTGCAATTAAGAGCCATGCAGATGATTAAAGGCAGTTAACTCATGTAAAACTCACATGAACACCAACAGGATTCCAGCCAGAAATCCTATGATCAGACATGAGAAAAGTAACATTTTTGGAAACAGTTTCCAAGATCATGCAGCTTTCTTGCTTTCCCCTTTTTTCTGCAGGCTTTTGAACAACAATCAAATAAAGCACATTGCACAAGGATCATTTGAAGAGCTTGAAAACTTAAAATACCTGTGAGTAGTTTTTCTGTTCCTTCAATATTTATGCCAGAGAATTAAAACATTGCTGGAATGTGTACATTTTATACTGTATTGCTTTCCTGGAATAATGCTTTGGGTGGGAACTCCACAACTGAGTGGTTAGTCGTCCTGTGCTTACCTCCAGATGAGGAAACAAGCTAGCTTGCAGCCTTGAAAAGTCCTTGCTGTGACAATCAGATTGTCTCAACACTTAAAGAATCCCTTCTTCAAATAATCTCCCACTTATATAAAGTATCGTTTGGCTGTCAGTGTTTTCCTGTGCTTTCTTCTTGCTTTGTCTCTGTGTTTATTTTTTAAAAAAATTGAAAAAGCTTACTAGGAAAAGGTTAACTATGGAAATAACTGCATGGGAGTAACTGGACTGGTGTTTTTAGGCGCCTCGGGCCAGGGAAGGCCTCCCAGCCCTGCAAGCATTACCCAGAGCCCCTTCTCTGGTGCTGCTTTAAACAGCATCAGGCAACTTCTGCCATAGTTGCATGTTGTGGCCTCATCCAGGGCATTCTTGAGCACCCTGATGCTCTGCAAATGTGCTGGACTACGATTCCCATAATCCGTCAGCTAATTCCCAAGATCTGAAAGACCTGGCTGCCCAGTTTAGTCCCACACATCTGAAGAGCACCAGGCTGCCAAAGGCTACTTCTGAGTAACAAGGCCTAGAATCCTATTTGCGAGACCTACTGGCATAACACCATCAGCGTAAAGTTCAGGGGTAAACTCCCACATTTTAACAAGTTGACGTAAGCATTTCCTACGGTCAAATGACGGGTGGCGTGCCATAGGAGATGCCTACACTTTCTTAATCCATGGCAATTTGTCAATAAAAGTCATGCCAAAGGCGTTATGGCCACAGCTGTAACAAACAGGATTTGGGCTGTTATCCAATAGCCTCCAGTCAGGAGCAGGTTTTGCTACACATTTGGTACCAATTGATCACTTTATTTGTATGGTGTCTCTCTGGAAAGGCCAAGTTTGAAGGCTTTGTGGCCTAGCTGCACCTTGCTAGCATCCGGGCAGCTTCCTTTCTGAAGCTAGTGGAGCTAGGCCTATGCTAGACCAGGTAGCGTTCAAGCTGGGCCTGTCTCCAGGTGAGCGAAACTTAAGTGTGAGTCTGTCAGATGGAACTCCCAGAATGAAGAATTCTGGGGTTCGTAGTCCAAAAAATCCAAATGGCACATTCCTACCAACTGTGCTGTAAGTGGGACTACTTGGTCACGCACATTCTCGTGCTAGTTAAACAAGCCAGTCCCCACACCCCATGAGAAAATGGAGGACACGACAGTGCCATGTGGATTTATAGTGAGCCTCACCTCCCTTTTAGAAAAGGCTCACCTGATGTAATTACCCAGTTACTACCCGGCCATCTGTGTATAATTCTGCTCTATTTTTTTCTCTCTTTGCAAAAGCTATCTTTACAAGAATGAAATCCAAAGCATCCAGCAACACGCATTCAAGGGGATGCATTCTTTGGAACAGCTGTAAGTTGGCCGAGCTGTGTGTTGGAAATTGCAGGGGGAGACGGGGTGGAATGTAGCCTCTGGATGGCAGCCAGTCTCCTGAGACACACCAACTGCAAGCCTTTAGTTCCTTAGAGATGGGGATATACCAGCTGGGCCTGCAATGGCGTTTGCAGTGAGGCATGCTCCCTCCTGAGTATTCCAGATGCTCTCTTCTGGTGCCTGATTCATGTTCCATCCCCAGCCCAATCAGTTAGCCTTCCGTATCTGCTAAGCACGCTCAGAGGGAAGTCTAAAGGGTTTGGGGTTGGACTTCAGTAATCTTAGTGGAGCTGGAACTAGCAATTTTGGTCCCTGGGACCAGAAGTATCGCCTCCCACCTACTCCTCCGTGAGGCCTGGGTGCAAATGACCCCAATAAAAAGGAGAATGTGGGAGCAGTAGATCCACCTCTAGACTTTGGCGATGTTTAAATTTGGGTGTCCTAGGGCACAGCCCCTGTCACCCTGCCTAAGGGTTCCCCCAAATCTCCCCCTCTTGTGTGAACATGGGGCCATTTTTAGTAACATAAGGACCAGCACCTGGAGACCTGACACCAACATGAGTGGCAACGTGCAGGTACAACGGTTGGACTCCAATTCCCTTCTGCCTTGGTCGGCATAACTAAAAGTGAGGGATCCTGGAGTTCCGACAGTCTAGCCAGAGGCTGGGAGTTCGAATTCCCCACTCTGTCTCCTTGACAGGGGCTGAACTCAATGATCCATAGGGTCCCTTCCAGCTCTGCAGTTCTATTGTTATTGTTGTTGTTGTTGCTGCTGCTGCTGCTGCTGTTGTTATAGTGCTGGTCCTTACTGCAACTCCAACGACATATAGAGGGCAACAGGTAGACAGGGCTGGGAATAAACTCTGGAACAGAGCTAGGAAGTAACTAGTGACATAAGTAGTTACTGATCAGCAGCTGGAATCCTGTTAACTTACACCCACTGTGTACATTGGCATACAGCAAAAATGTAAATGTTGACTTCCTCATTAACAGGAAATCACCACTGCTATTTACATCAATGGACTCACACTGTCATAATTTGATTGGATTCTCACCATTAATTCTCTCTTCCAATCAGATATATTAGCAGAGAGAGAGATCTCCTCTTATGTCTGATGAAGTGGACTTATCCAGGAAAGCTCACATTAAAAAATAGAAAAGTTACTCGTTAAATTGCCACCACGATTTTGTCTTTGTTTACTTTTTAATATTTATTTTGTTCTCACTTATAAGATCGTGGCTGCAACATGATGAGGCCTACCTTCACACCTTTTATGGTGTAACTGCATTTTTAGTTTCTTTTATATTTATGGGAGCGTGGCGTCACTAACAGTTTCTTCTGCCCGGCAAACTGCTGATCTATCACACATGCACCTGCAAGAGAAGCCAATGTTTACATTTCAGTAATAATACGTGGCGAAGGCAGTCAGGCTTCCTTGGTTAATGTATTTTTTCAATTATACCTTTTTTACCACTTGAGGGAGCACTACTTCTAATTACAGGATCTAGTGAGGCCCTAACTAGTGGAAGTCCAAAGTAGAAATCTCACATGGTTCAAGTACTGGTTTGTGTTGTGTCTTAAGCTGCTAAAAAATGAAAAGGAAAAAAAATTCAGATTGAAAAACGAAATAAAATAAAAGTAGATTCAAGCAATTGCTGACTTATTTTGGTAAGTGTTACTTTTAGAAAACTATAACTATGATTGCAACTAGTTGTTGAACTTTGGGAATATAATTGTAAGTTATCACTTTTAAAGTAAGTTTCCACCCTCTACTCTGCAGTAAAAGCCCTGAAATAATACTGTAAACTCAAGTTCTTTTTGTAAGGAAGGTCTATAGAGGTGACATAATTCCCAACTAGAAGAAATAGACAAAATAAAGGTCCTTTCTCATCAGGAGAACATATGCACAGCTCCATAAGGTAAAGGTAAAGGTTCCCCTTGACACTTTTAGTCCAGTCGTGTCCGACTCTAGGGGGCGGTGCTCATCTTGTTTTCAAGCCATAGAACCAGCGTTTGTCCGAAGACAGTTTCCGTGGTCACGTGGCCAGCGCGACTTTCACGGAACGCCGTTTTACCTTCCCACCGAGGTGGTACCTATTTATCTACTCGCATTTACATGCTTTCGAACTGCTAGGTTGGCGAGGAGCTGGGACAAAGCGATGGGAGCTCACTCCGTCGCGTGGATTCGATCTTACGACTGCTGGTCTTCTGACCCTGCAGCACAGAGGCTTCTGCGGTTTAACCCGCAGCGCCACCACATCCCTATGCACAGCTCCATAGATGATCGCAAAATAAGACTGCAATCAAGATCTACTCTCCTGCTATCCTGCTATCAGTGGCTTTGCTGCGGATTTATTAGGAAGGAACGTCCCAACAATGCCTGTCTTTCTAGAGTAGTCATCATGTGCCACCAAGTCACTTCTGACTTATGGTGACCCTTTTTTCAGGGTTTTTCAGGCAGAGAATACTCAGAAGTGCTCTGCCATTTCCTTCTTCTGGGGGGCACATGCTACCTCTAATCTTCATGAGAACAAACTCAGTCACCCAAGAATCAAGCTACACATGGTGTGACTTCTAAGACTCACTCCCCTCACTCAATGCAGGATTTCTGAAGTATTGTCTTCCTGGCTGTGTCTCCGTCACAGCAGTGACCTTCACGGTTCCAGCCTCCATGGGAATGAAATGCCCATCTGTTTCCAATCTTTAAAGCAGGTTTTTGTCCGTTTGGCATTCCTCAAACTGATCCACCCCATAAAACCGTGAGATGGATGGTATCAGATGTGTTTGGGTTCTATCCTTCAGCATGAGGGGATCAGATAAGTCTTGTGTGACTGTGTAGGCTTCCTTCAACCTGCCGCTAGCTGCGGAGCGCCCCGCCCTGCCTCATTTTCCCACAGCTCCGTTTTATACAGATTTCTTTGTATGCTGTCAAGGCAACATCTACTGCATTTTCACTGCCTTTAGTCACATTGGATTTGAAACGCCTTATCGTATATCCCGATAACGAAATGCTGTTTCTGTGAAACATGTGCTGCCCACTGGAGGATTTTTTTCCCCTTTGAAACCCATCATTTCTCAGGCCAGAGCTATGGATTTCTGTGCAGAATCCATCTGCTGTCCCAGGCTTTAGCCGGAGTCCCTGTTTATATATTTACAGTTGCTCATTTGAATGAAAGGCTCCATATGTTGTCATGAATAGGTTCCTCCTTCACACTTGCACTGCATCATGAGCGTTGAAGTCTTAAGTTTGTATCAACACGTAGGTACAGTTGCACTGCATCAGGTGTGTTGAGAAGCCTTGCTTGTGTGTTGAGAAGCACTACAGCATTGAAGAATTGAAGTGCTTCTTTTCTGTTCTGTTCTCCTCTAGCCAGAGTGTGTGTATATATATAAAAATAGCAAAGAATTGCCTTTATTTTGGGCTCCAGTCGGCATACTGGCTTTGATAGCTACTTGTAGATCAGACTGCAGCCCTCCCTTTGTGTGTGGAATGGAATGAATGGCAGGGAGAAATTCAACAAGTGTAGCTCTCCCAGCATGAAGACGCACTAGTAGGAAAAACCTTGCCTGTTGAATTTCTGGCTGCTTTGCTGGAAACAATTGAGCCATGTTTCGCTTTTTTTAAAAAATGATTTATTTATTTTTTAGCATCCTTTACTGCCGAATTTGCCAGATTCTGATCATTTCTGATAACTGAGACACACTACCTTTCAATTCACAGTAACATGAGGTTTGCTTTAGGAGTTTGTAAGGCAAGAAAGCAGTCAGGTGGCAAGAAACGTTTGTGTCCGATGGCACCGGAAAGGGTTCCTTTGCTGGGAGTGGTCTCCTTTAAAGCGACACGTCCGTCGGTGTGCAAATCACTCCAGCCTGGCCCCAAGAAAAGAGTAGACCTCCGGAATGACCAAAATGGTCCACTTTGGGCATGGATCAGAGACAGACTGGTTCACGATCCCCCACGTGTTGTGTGATCATCAGGAAATAGCTTGCACCAGACCATGCCACCAGTGGTTCAAGATACGAGCTATTGCACCCTTAGTTTCTCTCAAAGGAGCCAACTACCCGGTTTCAACCTGGCACAAGTCAATAATGTAGCTGTACCTTCTGGCCTGATTCTAAGGAGGGGTTCATCCAGAACTACAACAGGCACACTCCTCAAAGATCAGATCATTCTGCCATGTCTCTCTGCACCACGTATGACTGAATGATTCAGACATACATTACTAAGTGTATCTACACTACACGGCTTAGGGCAGTTGGATACTACTTTAATGGCAGTGTCTTATCTCACAGAATCCTGGCATGTATAGTTTGGCAAAGAACTCAGACATCTATGCTAGAAAAGTCTAGTGCACTTCCCAGAACTACGACAGAGAATTCTCAGTATCCTTTGGTGAAAACTTGTTGTTTGTTTTCACCAAACAACAAGTTGTAGGATTTTTATAGGGTGGAGCCATGGCAATTCAAGTGCTATTACACTGCTATAACTGGACAGTGTAGATGTACAAGAAAAAGGACAACGTATAACACAGACACCCAATCAGCAGCCACCTCAGAGAGTAGATCTTTGGACTCGCGGAAGCCTTTAATGTATGGCTTAAAGCACCCAATGGTACCCCAGCTTATGAACTAGTGATTAATGGTATGCGTCTTTATTTCCTCTCTTCCTACCAGTTACCTGCATTTTAACAACCTTGAAACCTTGGAGCCCGAGACTTTTAGTGACTTGCCCAAACTGGAAAGACTGTAAGTCATGAAATGATGATGGTCGAGGGGTTTGTGGTACCTTTGGCATGCCTATTGGGTGCAAAGTCCCAAGATGCTAGGCTTTGAAGCGGTTCACTCGGTGTGCAGAAAACAAGGATCAGAAGTGGGAGGCCTTCGCGTTATGAGCACTCCAAAGGAAGCTAACTCCAAAAGATTGGGGGAGGAGATGGTGAAGACTTCCTCTGCATACCACTTTCCCCCAAACATCTGTTTTTCCCCAACCCCTGCTTGAAATCAGCCACATAACACATGACACTTATAACATTTCAATCTCCATTCCAAGAGGTGGGTCTTCAGATATCATTTGAACCTAAGCCCTAAAATTGCCCTGGGACTCACCACCATAATATTTCACTAGAGATTTGCATCCATCATCTCAGTGGCCCAACCTGACATGCATGGAACCCATTCAATGTGTGCCTGCATATAACACATACGTTCATTTGAAGGTAAATACCATGCAGGCAAATAGCATACATGGGTTTTTTTAATGCAAATAATATCCATGCAAGTAGCATATGTGTTTCTTAGAATGTAAACAGCAACCCCAGCAGAACTGGACCAGCATATGGGTCACCTGAAGCGTCAAAGTTTAGCGTGATTCTTTCCCCGCTGCAGAGATCTTCACAAACAGTGAAAATCTCCCTGCCCCAAAAGCTCTTTGAATCAAGAGTAGAGATCGGCACAAACCGGAAACCCAGTGGTTCGTGATGGTTCGTGGTTAGCTGCGAACCACCACAAAACCCTGTTAAAACATACCAGTTTCATTTTTCCGGTTCATGCTGGCGGTGGGGGGGGGGAACCTCCTCCCTCCTCCTCTTCTGCCACCCACCTGCCCCCTTCCCAGTGCCTCCATCACCTCTTCAAGGTGGGCAAGCATCCGTTTTTGACAAAGCACAGCGAAGCGCCAAGGAGAAAAAAGAGTTGGGCACTTCGTTTTGCTTTGGCAAAACGGATCCACGAACTGGGTCTCAAACCAAACCGCGAACCCTGGGCAGGATGGAGCTATGGGGATGGCATAAGGCATGTTGCTGCCTGAGGTTGTATAGCAAATGGCCTCCACTCGCTGAAGTCAAGGTGCACATTTACGTACCTAAAGTTGGCAATGTTCTTTTAGCATATAAGAGGAAAATCCCAGATGCGCCTCTCCCTAGAAGGCCTAAGCCAGTAGCAATTAATTGGAACTGCTGGATAGCTCTGTACGAAGCCAGAGGTTGGGAGTTCGATTCCCCACTGGGCCTCCTTGTCAGGGGCTGGGCTGGATGATCCAGAGGGTCCCTTCCAGCTCCACAGTTCTAAGGTTGTGGTTGTTGTTTAATGACTACCATTAAGGAACAATGTTAGGCCTTACGGTGGGTGACTCAGACCATTGGTCAAGTATATCCTGCTTGGTCTTCTCTGACAGACCCCCCCCCCCAAAAAAAGCATTATTTTCTATCTCTGATCAAATGCAGTTTAGCCCTATGGAAAGGTTGCTTGGAGGGAGTGGGGTGGGATACAGCCATCACTGGGATGGCTGTATCTCTCTCTCTCTCTCTCTCTGGGTCATGCAGGGCAGATTATCATGATGTGTGCTAAGTAACGTTGTGGCCCTCCTCCTTATCTTCATTGCAGCTTCCTGCATAACAACCGGATTTCCAGAATCCAACCTGGAGCCATTGCTCGACTGGAATCCCTTAAACGGCTGTAAGTGGATAACAGCCAGACATGGCAGGGCAGGACAACTGGGGTTTGTTTCAAGGCACCAAAATTTAGAGGGTGCTGAAATCTAGAGGGGAATCTAATGGCAAGTGTAGATTCTGGTGGGTTTACCAGTGAGTGTTGATACATGGCAACAACCCCTAGTGCTATGAACTGCTGGATAGCTCGGTGGTTTAGGCATCTGGCTGCGAAGCCAGAGGTTGGGAGTTAAATGATGCATTTTTGTCTGCAGTTAAGAAAAGCTTTCTTTAAAAAAAAAATACAAATTGGGGGTTCGGAGTGTGGCGTATTGTGTAGCCCTCCAAGGTCCACGGTAGGCATGCGCAGCCCCCAGATATATGGAAATTGCCCCCTCCCCCAGTTCTGAATGGGGTTCTGTGGATGTGGCCCAGAAAAATTATATGGGAATCGGTCGTTTGCAAAATTTTATCTGCACGAATTCTTTTAGCAGCGATGAGAAATCTGGAGTCTGTTTGATAACTCTCCATCTAAAGGGTCATCCGTCCCTCCATGACAGAACACATTATTTGTTGTCACATTCATTGATCGCTCATTTTCCCTCTGTGGACTCAGGGATTCCCATGCAGTGTCTGATCCAGGCAACGAAGCAGACCCCAGCCTGATGGGTTTTGCACACAGAAGACCCAACATCTTCCATAACCAAGACCTGCCATGGGAAGTCTGTGAAGAATCTCATTCTGAGATGTTGAGGGATCACCGAGAGGGTAGACTGGCTTTTACCAACCCATAACTAGGAGTGAAGGCAGTTGTCATTAAACCTACCTGGAAGGTGTCGGGTTGCGGGAGGCTGGTGTGGACAATAGTGGGCCATATAAAACAGTGATTTCTCTCACTATAAGGCAAAACATGAAGACAGCCCAATCCTACATGGCTACCAACCAACGGAGTTGGGCTAAGACAATGTACCCTCTCTTTTTTTCACTCACTTCCCTTTCCCAGCCGGCTGGACTCCAATGCCCTGGTGTGTGACTGTGACCTGATGTGGCTGTCAGAACTCCTAAAGAAATATGCCATCCAAGGGAACGCCCAAACAGCTGCCACTTGTGAGAGTCCAAGGGAGCTGCAAGGTCGGTCCATTGTCACCTTGAACATTCAAGAATTTAACTGTGGTAAGTTGTCTGCCGGGTAACCAGAGTGGTGCCATGGATAGAATGATGGAATTGGACGGTGGAGACCAGGGTTCGAATCTCCACCTGGCCATGGAAACTCTCATTGGGGTTTAGAATTGGTAAAAACACTCCTTAAATATCTCACTTACCGTGAAAGTCCTATTAGGGTTGCTATATGTCAGGACCGAATCTCCCTAAGGAGCATGGGACCTTCGGTCAGGGAGTTCCTCAGCCACAAATCGACCACCTTTTTCGCTGGGGCAAGTCCTCAACCTCCAGCAGTGCGTAGCCTTTGCGCCTAGAACAAGCCTGACCTTAAAAATAACACTTTACTTTTACCGAGTACTTTGCAAGTACAGCAACATGGGCTTTGTGATTTCTAAGAACTCACAACAGCTCAGTTAATTAGGACTTCTCTGATAGCTAGTCAATGGCCATTACCACTCCTCTGGATTTAGCCAAACCCTGCTGATCCAAGAGAGAATCCTTAGTGAAGATTTTTATAATTAATTTTTATTAAGAAAATATAGTTTCATAGAAACCGTTTGTTTTTGCTCAAGCATAGCATAAAGAACATGTTCAAAAGATTACCATA